>CM053603.1:155238782-155281715 GCA_028646535.1 Procyon lotor | reverse complement strand
TGTGTCTGTTAGCCATTTGTATGTCTTCTTTGGAGAAGTGTCTGTTCATGTCTTCTGCCCATATTTTGATGTGATTATCTGTTTTGTGAGTATTGAGTTTGAGGAGTTCTTTATAGATCTTAGATATCAGACCTTTGTCTGTAGTGTCATTTGCGAATATCTTCTCCCATTCTGTGGGTTGCCTGTTTGTTTTGTTAACTGTTTCCTTTGCTGTGCAGAAGCTTTTATCTTGATGAAGTCTTCTGTTTCTATCTGACTTTATAAGTTGGTGGTGTATCATGGTGACTTACTTATTTTCCCCTTTTTTTTGTTTCCTCTCTCTGCTTTAGATTTTTTCTTTGTAGTTACTGTGAAGTATACAGAAAAAATCTGATGGGTAAAATAGTCCTTTTTTGCAGAGAACAACTTATGTCTGTTGCTTATAAACATTCTATTATTTTACTCTTGCCATTTTATATTTTTATGTCATAAATTATCTCTTTTTATGCTATTATTTCATTGACAAGTTGTAGTAGCTATATAAGTATTTTAATCTGTTTTTCCTTTAATGTTTATGCTGTAACTGAGAGTTTAATATACTCTTCTAAAATAGTTACAGTTTTCTAATTCTGTTTATCATCTTGATTGGAGTTCTGTGTACTTTTGTCTTTTTCTTTCATCTTGATGATCTCCTTTCAGCAGGTTTTTCAAGGCAGATCTTGTGATGCTGAACTCCATTAGCTTTTGTCTGTCTGAGAAAGCCTTTATGTCTCCTTTAATATTTACAGATAACTTCGCTGGATAGAATATTTTTGACTGGTAGTTTTTATCTTTTATTATTTTGAATATATCATTTCACTCTCTCATGGCATGTACTCTTTCTGCTGAGAGATCTGCCAATAGCTTAAGAGTTGGAGATAGTCCTTTGTTTCTTACTGCCTTTATTTCCTGGCTGCTTTTAACTTTCTTTATTTACCATTGACTTTTAACAATTTTAATCTAGTATGTCTTGGGAGAAGATACTTTTGCACTGAAATAATAAGGTATTCCATTAGCTTAATGGACTTGTATATCCAGTTCCTTCCTCAAGTTTGGAAAGTTCTCAGCTATTGCTTTAAATACACTCTCTGCCCCTCCCTGTCTTCTCCTTCTAGAATACTCATTAAAATTGTGTTCTCTTTTTCGATGGAGCCAAATAGTTCTTGTAGGGTTTCTTCACTTTTTAAATCCTAGTTCTGTCTCCTCTTACACCTCAGTCATTTCTACATTTCTATCTTCAATCTCACTTATTCTCTCTTCCATCTTATCTGATGTACTTCCAATACATTGTACTGCATTCTTCATCTTACTTATTCAGTTCTTCACCTCCACAATTTCTGTTTGGTTCTTCTTTGAAATTTCAATATCTTTGATAAAGAACCCCTTCTATTCATTAATTTTACTACTGAGATCATTGTATTGTCTTTCTGAGTTTTCTTGTAGCTCCTGAATCTCTTCATTACAGCTACGTTGAATTATTTGTCTGACTGTAATAATCTGTGCTTTTGGGTTTCGTTGATGGAAATTGTATTTTTCTTTTTGAAAGACTATATTACCATTTTTCATAGTGTCTGATGAAAAGTACCTCTGCTGCAGCATTTGAAATTGTAAAAGTCTTTCTTATTTTGGCAAGGTTTTTCTTACTTTGATTCTAACAGTTCAAGTTGGTAGTTAGAAGCTTTCCTTTGTTTGCCAGAAGAGGTGGCACTATAACACAAGTTTTTTTTTTCACTTACCAGCACTGACTGGCTGTTAAGGTCGGAGTGTGTGTGTGGGGAAAACAAAAACAAAAACAAAAAAAAACCTCTGGGGAGGCAGGGGTGGAAAAAGTGGAAGAAAAGTAAAGAGGAAGATATATACTTAGCATTTGTAGTTTTTATATTTCTCTGGCCTGGTAGATGGATCTTCTATCTTTGAGTGAGGGCATCCCAGAGGTCCATGGTAGTCCCCTTGCCAAACACTTTACTTCAGTTCTCTTTATCTATTTTTCTTTCCTCTTCCTCCCCTCAGCCACTGGAGTCTCTCCTCAGAGCAACAGGTCCCTCCAGGTACAGTACACATAGCTAGACAGACCCCTCCCCAATCGACTCACTGCCTTCACACTCTACCTCCTCTTCCAGAGAGGCCATGCTGGCCTACTGACAGATTATCCCTGCCCTTTCTCATTCTGCAGCCTTCTCTGAAGCCAAATCCACCTGTTTCTTCAGGTGCACTGCTGTATAGATCTCTTGGGTATCCTAGCATGCTATGCGGAGGGAACTCATTTTTGGTTACAGATGTCCAATTCATTGTTAACTGAAGGGGAGAGAAAGCAGAAACGGTTTATGCTGCCATAATGCTAACATTTCCTGGCTTATTTTTAATTGGGCTATTTAATTAGGTGATTTGACTTTTCCTTTTTCTTTTTGTAGGAGTTCTTTATATATTCTAGATACTAGTCCTTTATCAAATACATGATTTTTAAATATTTTCCCCTATGTCGTGAACTATTTTTCTTGTTCTTTGAAGTACCAGTATAGGTTTGATCTATTTTTTCTCCTGATTTTTCTTTTCTTGTTCTTTTTTAAACTTACATTAAAGCTTGCTTGTCTTAATACATTAAATTGATTTCACAATCCACTAATGTAAGGATATCTGCATTTTCACACACACAAACGCACAAAACAGTTTTATAGAAAATATTTAGAAGGCCATCATGAAAATAAAAATGCATAGCAGATACACAGGACTAAATCCTTAGACATTCTAAAAAAATAAGGGGTCAGAGAGATATGAAAGAAAAATAGGAGACCAAGGACTCAAGTTGGTGATAATCAACAGAAAATAATGTTCTGGGAGTCAAACTTTTAGAGTTTCAATAAAAATGCAATATCAACTGTATCAAAATTTTGTCAAATTAGATGAGAACTTAGAAATATTCATCTTTCCTTTTCAGATATTCATGATCACCACAATTTATATCATTCCTTCAGTAGATTAAAAGCAAAGAAAAGCAAAATATTAGTCATGGTGTCAAATTTGCTGCCTTATAGCTTCACATAATATATTGCTATTTTACCATGAATTCTTCTTGTAATTTATTTCTTTAATTTTATTGAACTGACAGGTTTCCCCCCCTTTCCTTTCATGCTGTATGACAGAAGGAATTATTTTCAGGCTTAATGGACATCTTTTTTATTGGACCTTTTTTAGGAAGCTGAAAACTGGTAACTTGTTTTGTGGCTTCTACATTGTGATTAGCAACGATGACAAAAATATAAACCTAACAGTATCATTTGTCAGATTGTTGTTATTTTTAACTATCTTTCATAGGTTCCACTTTCATCACACAGAAAACCCACAAATTACACCTAGTAACAAGCAAGATTTATTTATCTTTTAAATAAATCAAAGAAATAATATTTTGTAGGGAGAAGTAGAGGGAAGCGTAAGCCAGGTAAAAATAATAAAAACAAAAAACAAAACAGAACAAATCTGGTTGGTAGTCCTGGGTTATATTCCTGTCTGCGGCACTGATCTATGTTTCTTTGCAGTGCTTCTCACTATGGAAGTTAGGCACTCAACAGAAATATTGAACTGTAAAAATAATAAATGGGAAGTGAAACTCCTTCCCTATCTTTAGTATATAGTGCCTGTGTCAAATTGAACACTAAGGGGATTGAGTTCCACAGGCTTGTGAGTACAGGTAAAAGTTGGTTAAAGCTGATGAAATCTAATTCATGTATCATTTTTTGAACTATTTTCATGCATCTTTTTCAACTGTTTTGGGGAATAGAAGTAATGGGTAATCACAAACTAGTGCTATCTTACTTTAAGAACTATTTTATTTTAGGGAAGGAGATATAGGTATGCTGTTTATATCAATGGAATAAAATAATTCTACTTACTATATGATAAAGCCAGGTCTTTTAATATTTAAATTTAAAGATTACTGGCATTGAGAGTTTTCTGTGAGTATTACTTGCCAAAATTAAACAGGCTTTTTGTTTAAATGCTCAAGAAAACAACAAAACAGGATAAACATAGGGAAACTTATTGAAGGACTGGAAAATGCACATTTTTTTCAATATAGCATGAACTATTATGATATTGGAAGCAGTAGTTAGAATCAAGATCAGTATGATTGGAGTATCATAGGCCAACTCTACTTAGCAGTCAGACATAGCACAGCTATAACTTTCATATAAAATTCTGTGCCAAGCACAAATAAAAGAGGTCAGCTAGATGTGAGTAATCCATTAATAACTAATATAAGCTCTTCATTAGCAGCATTTTCTCCCCTTTATCAAAAGCATGACATAGTGAGAGAATTATAGACATAAGATCACTAATAAATGTAGACAAAATTCTCATGTTCTGTCTCCAGTCTTTACACAGTGATAATCTAGTCTAGATCCCTTTAAACTAAAGATCTGAAAACTATACAAATGACCTCTGTTAGTTTAATTTCATAGATATATTCATGATGGGCTGGATTAACTGCCTGTTAAATTTTAATAAAAATTTTTAAGTCTGTTAGTATCACAAAAATAGAAATTCTAAGGAAGCTGTAAATATTCAGTTTGGACCATCAAAGAACATGCAGTCATGTAAAAATTTGGATTTGGAGTAACTATACACAGCACCATGTACCTATTTGTGATTTTCTATTTTTAACATTTGTTTTGCCTAGAGTTATAATTTTTGGTTCATTATTTAAATACTATGTGTTTATAGTTTAATACCATATACCAGGCTCACAGTTAAAGATATTTCAATCTCTAATTTTCACAAAATCCTATGTTGTATTTTAAGAATTTGACATATGCTTCTTATGGCCTATACCCTATATTAGGGGTAGTGATAAATAATGAACAAAAACAGACCAGGTCTCTATACTTGTAAAGTCATCATTATAATGAACTAGATAGAAATTAATGAAATAAGGGCACCTGAGTGGCTCAGTGGGTTAAAGCCTCTGCCTTCAGCTCAGGTCATGATCTCAGGGTCCTCGGATCGAGCCCCATATCTGGCTCTCTACTCAGCAGGGAGTCTGCTTCCCCCACTCTCTGCCTGCCTCTCTGTCTACTTGTGATCTCTTTCTCTCTGTCAAATAAATAAATAAAATCTTTTTAAAAAAATAAATTAAAGAAATAAACATAAAAATAACCTGAATCTTAAAAATTTGAAATAAATCTCCCAAATTACACAATTAGTAAGTTGCTGAATGGAGAGAAAAACCCAGTCTGTAATTACTGCATTATGATATAGTTCCACTTCCATTGAACACTCATTGCGTTCATTGTAAAGATAAAGCAAAATCCAATTTCTCAAACTTTACAAACGTGTTTATTTAAAAGAAAATATTTGAAATTTAGTCCTTCTATATCTGAAAGCATTAAAACATATGTTTCTAATAAGTACTTCTAATAATGTTTAAATACAAATTCTTAAATTTTACCATACATTATTAAAAATCAGTATTTGGTATTTGTAGCTGGGGAATTTTTTTTCCCCTCGACTTCATATAATAAAATAAATTTCAGTTTATGTATTTAATTTATCAATAAGGGCCAATCAACTTCAGATTTGTGTTAGAATAAGCTAGGATATTCTGTTGTTATTATGATAATAAATATTTAAGACACATTTTTTTCAGTGAATGAAGATAGTTTATTTTTCAATCATGTCCAAAATCACATGTGGATCCAGATATTCTCTAGGTGTTCACTCCATTATCCAGGTTTTATCTTATAACATTAACATTATTAATGACATGATATGGACAATTTTTCATGGCATTTTGTGGTGAAGCCTAAGACTGATGTCTCACTTGCTCCAGTCACACTAGCCAAAACCCAGTCACATGATTTTAACCTTAGTGTAAGTGAGTTTGGTGAGTGTGAATGTAAGTAAGTGAGAACATTATATAAATATGTTCTTTTGTATCTGCAAAGATAAATATAAAATTTGAGACATGGCATTTTCTTTCAACTGAATGTTTTGGTAACACTGATAAGGATCTTCAGTTTTTAAAAAAATGTTTTATACACATTCCTATCACAATAACAAAGGAATAATTTCTTTTTTTAGATTCTAATTATTTGAGAGAGAAAGAGCAAGAGTGGAGTGAGGGGCAAAGGGAAACATATAAGGAGACTTCCTGCTGTGCAGGGAGCCCCATGGGGCTCCACCCCAGGACCCAGGGATATGACCTTAGTGAAGGCAGACTCTTATCCTACTGAGCCACCCAGATGCCCCCAAAGGAATAATTATTTTACAATTATTTGGTTTTTATATTCTCAATCAATCTGAAACAGTGGGCACTACATAATATTAGTGATTCAACTATTTAAAATAAATAGAGCTTAAATGTAAGGAGAAAAACTGGCCAAAGATAACATAGATATAAAGAACTTTCTGAAAGGCCACTTTGTAGGCAGTGGACTAATCTGGCCACATATATCAGAACTGAAATATTCCGAGATATTATGGTTTTATCTGAGAAGAATGAATGAGCCAGAACAACACAACTCTAAAAGAGCCAGCTACTCTTCCCAACTTGGTCCTCATCGGATATGGAGCATATATACAGACTATCAATCGTTGTTTGATTTTGTTATTATTGCATTCAACCATAATTGTTTTGCCACTAGGATTTATTACATGTGAACTTCAATGGAATTTTCCCAGATGATGAAGTGGGATTTTTTTCTCTTTAATTTATATGTCTAAAGAAACATCTAGTAGAATTTCTGAATGTTGAAATATTTCAGATAAATTTATAAATAAATATATGTCAATAAAATATTCCAGATGGAAGTGCATACGAGAATTAGATATTTTCTTTAATATTTGTAGTACTTGCTCAGTCAAGCAACCCCAAATTTTATCAAGTTAAAAATTAAATAGAATTTACTGATAATTTTATTACTAATTTCCCTAAATATATTTTAGAAAAATACTGGTCATCTCTAAGTGAATAGATAACTGAAATATTATTTTCATGTTTTTTATTCATATTTGTAATTATCCATACAATGCAGTACCACATTGAAGATAACATCTGTGACTTAAATTTATGTATGTCAACGTGGAAACACCTTAATAATACAAAGTTTACTAAAAGAAGTTGCTTAATGATACACAAAAAACATAATTTATGTAAGTTTTTAAAATATTTAATTACAATATTGATATATGTAAAATAAGTATCATCCTGGTCACTTGAGGTTTGTAGATGAACGTGGCATTGAACCCAGGATGAGCAAAGCAGACTTTAAATTTAACTGAATATTTTATTTCATAGATATAAAAACCTAGTACACAAGTTAATCAGCATAAATTATGAATTATGGATAAACATCTCTTTGGTTTATTTTTGTAATTTTTCTGTATTTAAAAAAGCATCTTTTTAAGAAGAAAATGCTGCAGGATACCCTTCCAAAAATATTTACTTGTGCGTTTATGAAAATATTGTTATGTAATACATGTTGATACTAAGGGACCTTTGGTTAAAATTCTCTATATAATTACATACCCAAAATGACCTTTGTTAAAGTGAAAGGTATTAACACATTACAAATCCATTCCTAAGAAATCTAGCCAATGATTAGAAGTTTCAAGGCATCTCTGTGTCTAGCTGCACAGAAGATGACAATCAAGAGGATGAGAAGCGTGTATAAAGTTTTGTATATTTTAAGAGATTAAAGCTATTGAAGTTGTAGCAATAAAACTAGGATGAGCAAATAAGCTGATTTGTTCTTACCATTAGTTGAAAGAGTCTAATTTAGTATGAATAGACTCTGTGGATTGAAGAGTAATGGAAGAGAAATGTTTGGGAGAATTTTTATCTTTTAAAGTAGGTTGGAGCGAGAGTGTATTAACTGAGGTCAAAGAAAAGAGAAATTGTCAGCCTTGCTAATTTTGAAGACAGGTCTTTGCTCCCTGAGAGAAGAGCCATCTGGTGAAGAGATACTTTTTATCCTATTACAATTCTTTAATTTAGTACCTTGCTCAGGAGTGTGAAGCTATTACTAACATTATGATTAATAATATTTCTGAACACCTATGAAGATTTGAGCATTGATATGTTAAGCAAAATATATGCAGGTAAGACTGAGGAAAGGAAACTTATTTGCCTCAAAGACTTGAGAGGTGTGTGTATGTGTGTGTGTGTATGTAAAACATTTATTTTAATACCTGTTTTTCAGATCTATGAACTAAAGTTCTAAAATGTTAAAGAACTTGATAATAGTCACATATAGAAACCTGCAGAGCTGAATGTAATTCTGGATCCCGACTCACCAGGAATCCGATCCTCAAATTCAAAGGTAATCTAGTCAGAATTTGCTTAAAAACAGTTTAAACAAAATTGAGGTGAGAAATCATGCTATAAATCATGAGTTCATAGAGGTATTTTTCTTTATTTTTTTAAAGATGCACTTTAAGGGGGCACCTGGGTGGCTCAGTCGTTAAGCGTCTGCCTTCGGCTCAGGTCATGATCCCAGGGTCCTGGGATCGAGCCCCACATCTGGCTCCCTGCTCAGCGGGAAGCCTGCTTCTCCCGCTACCATTCCCTCTGCTTGTGTTCCCTCTCTCGCTGTGTTTCTCACTGTCAAATAAATTAAAATAAATTTTTAAAAAATCTTAAGAAAAGAAAAAGATGCACTTTAAGTATAGAAGGATGTAATGGAAGAATGTGGACTCTGGTATAAGAAAGATTCATATTAGAATTCCTGAAAATTAAATTTCCATCTGCATCTCAGATCTCAGATTTCTAGTCATTAAAATGGAGGATGTAAACACTTAACTCACAAGATTATAGTGAGGTCTAAATGTGTAAATATATGCCAATCAACCTACATATAAATAAAATTTAGTAAAACAGTAGAAATAAAAATAGAATATGGGCCGAGACATTTATACTTAACTTTTCAAGATATTCTTGACCCCTGATCCTTCTTAACATTTTTCATTTTAAGGATATTAATCTGGTACAAATTCTGAGCCTTCACATTGCCCTAATTTTATCTGAATATATAAGCCATTTTTAAGCTAGCCACAGTCCTTAAATCAATAGTGTGAAAAAAATCTAAGAATTAGAAGAATTATGGTCTTAAGTAAACTTGCAAATTGTTTACCTTTACTATTAAATAAGAACTTTATAAACTTGTTTACAATAGAGGAATAAGAAAACCATGGTCAATTCTCTGCTTTATCACTAATTCATTATATCAGTACAAGCTACTAAATTATCCTTTCCCTATTTTTGGTTTTGCTACATATTAAAAAACAACATTTAATCAAACACAATTTTTCTATATCCCTTAACACTGTTTGACTGATATTTTTTTCCTTTTCCAAATTTACTTTGGTTTCCAAACACATGAAATCAGCATTCATTTAAAGCTTTAAAAAAATCTTTTGCCAATTTACATACAATTCTTAATGTTTACTATTTCCTTTTACTCAGTGACCTTTAGGATGGGTTAATTCTCCAAATCTCTAAATTGCTCTAACAATGAAGAAAGATGATCTGATTGGTAGTTAATTTTTTTCAAAGTTATTACTAGGATTGTTCTTTATAATGGTATAACAAAATATTTTTAGAGGAAATAGTTGTCAGAGTAGAGACAGATTGAAGAAGGGTTACTAAAGTCTTGAACTCAAGGGCACAGAAGTGCTAGGGACATGGACTGAGCAACACTAGCTAGAATGAGACAGAACAGCCGGGCCACCTAGGCAGTGTCTGAGCTTGTATGACAGACTTCTTTTATATTCTGCTTGTAACCAGGTAGATGGGACAGATTATAAAGAATTCTGATGACAGATATTTTTCCAGGTGATTTGACCAAATAGGTATTTTTTTTAGAGGATGTCTTGCAGTTTTCAGAAAGAGAATTGGTGAGAGATAGGAAGGCTATTAATAGTCAAATATAAATAAATATATAAATACATATATACATATACATACATATATGTATGTACATATACATATACATATATATATACATATATATATGGTTTTTTGGGATTACATCAACACCAAAATATGGTGGAAATTTCTGAAATTTCTGAATATGGGTGCTTGAAGCAATCTTTTGTTGTTCCATATCCAAGACTAAGTTGTCAACTAAAGTGATAGGGTATTGGATGTGTCCAGGAATCCCGAGTGAGACTACAACACCTAGATATGGGAGAATAACTTGCTTACAGGTATACCTGAATATGGAGCTAGAAGCAAAGAGAGTCTCATATTTTCTAATACCTTCAAAATACCCTTTTATCTTTCTCTCAGAAAGACCATAGCTTTACCTGAAATTCTCTGAGGTGAGGCTTTTCATTCTTCCCCACCCTGTACAAACTATAACATTTTATAAATAATTTTATTCCCTATTACCACCTCCAGATAGTTACTTGTCCAACTTCATGCTGATTTTTCTTCAAAGTTTATGAAATCTTATTATACTACTACTTTCTTGTTTTGTAGTAGTCATGTAATGTGATACCGTCTTTGTTCCTCACACACATATTCATTGAAGATTTTGGCAACATATTCCTCCTTGTTACTAGAAGTCTTATCATCATTTAACATGACTTTAATGCTCATACCAAAGGCCTAATCAAAATATTAGCTCCAGTGCCTCTTGATTTCAACAATTCTTCAATTAATAAATTCATTTCAAAGGCCAGATCCAGAAATTTGTCATCATTCTCAGAAATATTGTAACAAGATTGATTAGTATCTATGGGAACCCTCTTGTAACTATAATAAGAATTTAATAGCTTATTGAGATATAGTTAACATGCGATAAACTACATATATTTAGTGTATGTGATAAATACATACACTATGTATTTGTACATATGTATACATTATAAACATATCACCACAATGAAGATAACGTATCCATCACCTTTAAAAGTTTCCTCATGTCTCTTCGTAATCTCCATTTCTCTTGATCTTCCCCATACCTGCGTCTCCAGGCAATCACTTACCTGCTTTTTGTCTTTACCTATTAGATGGCATATTCTAGGATTTTATATAATTGAAATTATATGATATATACTTTTTTGGGGGGAGAGGTCTGGTTTCTTTTATTCAGCATAATTGTATTGTGATTCAATGTGTTATTGTGTGTGCAGATAGCACATTTCCTTTTAATTATTGAGTAGCATCCCATTGTATAATATTCCACATTTTCTTATCCTTTCACATCCTGATGGACATTTGCTTTCTTAGTTTTTGCTTAGACACAATGTTGTTATGAACATTCAGAAATAAACCTTTTAAGGGACATAGGCTTGGTTTTATCATAGGTAAATATCTAGGAGTGAAGTGCCTAGATGTATGGTAAGTTGATTTTTAATTTTCTAAGAAATTGTCAAATGTGTTTTCCAAAGTGGCTATATTGTTACATTCCCCCCAGCAGTATATGAGATTTGCAGTTTCTCTATGTACCTTGCCATAATTTATTTTAATTTATCTGGTGAAGTGCATTATTTCAGTTTTGTTAAATATTAAACCAAACTTGTTTTCTTGCAATCAACCCATTTTGTCATGCTGTACTGTTACATTTGATAAACTGCCCAAAGTCTAGAATTAGCAAATTGGATTTGACAAATTTTATTAATCATTTTTGTAACTATGTTCATGAGCAATATCATTCTGTAGTTTAATTGTCTTTTTTCTAGTTTTGGCATATGGATAGGATAGCCTCATAGAATGAACTGAAATATATTTGTCTCTGAAAAAGATTGTATAGAATTGATATTTTTTTTTTCTTTAATAGTTGATAGAATTCACTAATGAAGCCCTGTAGATCTGGAGTTTTCTTATGGAAAAGGTTTTATTTTTTTTAAATTTTTTTTAAGATTTTATTTATTTATTTGACAGAGAGAGAGAGAGAGAGAGATCACAAGGCAGAGAGGCAGGCAGAGAGAGAGAGGGGGAAGCAGGCTCCCTGCTGAGCATTCACTTCTCTTATGAGCTGGGGGGACAGATGGTCATTTGCCTATTCATTTTGTTTCTACCTAAACCTTAGTGTATGGCATTATGCTGGCTTACTCTATTAAGACACTAGAATTTATACAAGACCTTGGTTAGCCCTGAACTTCAAGATGAGATTCATGCCTGGAATCATTTGCCTGGTTTGAGGGAAGTTATAAACAAAGGCTGATAATTGGCATATTCTCAGCTAATATTATCTAATATTTCTCTGATAATTTATAATTTTATTATTTATATAAGCATTGATATTATGTTGCTTGTTGTAGAAGATAATATTGGGATTGAGAAAATGTGATCCAAGAAAAAAAAATACCTATAAAATCAAAATAATCACATGCTTTGCCAATTTAAATAAAACAAGGAAATTATCAATTAAATACCAATAATGTTCCCTCTATTTTCTGTATTTGAAAAAAAATGAAGCAGTTTATCTGGTTTTATTGTGTAGGCAGGTCAAAAATATTCCATCTGTTCTATAGTTCAAAATGCATTAACTTAAAGGAATATTCAAAATAATCTTTTCTATCATTTTCAATATTAAATTACAATGGCAGACCTTACATTGATAAATTGCACCATGTATAACCTACTCCATTTGTAGCTCAGGGAAATTGGATAATATAATATCATTATGTATATGGAAGAAAAATCATACATTCTTATCACCCATAGAATCTATAAACTACTATAAACCCAATTACATTTTTCCATTGATTTCCCTTAACTCTCTGCAGGGTCACTCTTATTTTTATTCCAAGGAGACAATTTGACTTCTTGTTTTCCAGAGTTACATAGAAGAGTAATAGTTACTCTTCACATTATACTCTTTCTTTGCCAATGAAGGTTTTGATTAAATAACTTATTTAAAATGTGATAAGTGATAAATTTTGAAATGCATGGAGACCGATGAATACCTAAACAGGGAAAGAAAGATTTCCACCCTCCTTTGAGGACTAAGCCATTCTTAAGCCATTCTCTTAATTGGCAATCTAGTATCACTTCTTACATTTACTGTGGAAATAAACCATTAATGAGAAAAAAAAATGAATAGGAGAAGAGTCATTTAACATAAACCATAACATCAAAAATACAATGATACTAAACTGCCATGTAAAGTTTCAAATTACATATTCAGATGTGAATTTTTTTCTGTAATTTATTTTGGCTTCTGAATTTGTTCTGAGGTCTCCTCTGCATATTGGCAATAAATATCATTATTAGCAAATTTCTTGTTTCGTCAGTCATTTCACATTTAAACTGGAAATTCAGAACTTTTTCCTAGACCTAAATACAAGGCCTCTTTGGGGCTTCTGTCTTTCTATCTCTGCCATGCTTTATAGGGCACCAGAAACACGGTTATTCCGCCCTTGAAGCACCCCTCAGCTATGCTGATTTTGTTGTCCTTATATCATGCCAATGTGGGAAACTCTGGGAGCAAACACTTCTCAGAGTATCAGATAGGAAATTTGCTACAGGTCATATGATCCTCAGATTACTGATTGTATCCATATGTTTACCATTCCCACACTTTTGTATTTAACCTGGGATAGTAAATGGACCAGGCAGAGAAAGATTTTTATAGACCCTTTTCAATATCTAACTTTGTCTCTCTTCCTCCAACAAAAAGGTCAGTATCTAGGATGGAGGAAAAGAGGAGTGTTTATTTAAGCAAAATGGAAATGTGGGAGGGAGAACTGGATGTTTTAAATAAGATTTTACCAAAATCTCTTTGTTTCATACATGAATTATGGGTTTTATCTTAAAGCTAAGAATACCATTAATTTTCCATTAAATGGAAATCTGTGTTAGAAGAAATTAAAAACTTATATGTTACTATTCAGAGGAAAGCCATGGGATTAAAAAGCCAGGGGATAGATGACATGGGGAACTATCCATTAATATTCACAATTTCATTCTGATGATAATAGAAAAATAATTGAAATAATTCACAAGATTTGGGTTTATTGCAATTTGTTCTTTCAGAAAACTATGTAAAAGAAAACTAATAGTGGTTAAATTTCTAGATACATTATTCTTGGTACAATACTTTAAGTTGGAAAAGATAGCCCTGTGGAGATATCTGTAGATCCCATGATCTGAAAAGTAGTGCAAATTAATCAACCTGTATTTTGACAAGGCAGAGTTGGAGCTTCCTATTGGATGCAATGGAATCAAGATCAGCGTCTTTCCCTGACTTTGTACTCTTTCAAAACTTGACATCTCCTCCTGCTCTTGTCTTTTCTTTTGCCAGAGTCCATTATGCTTTAATTTATTTTAGACTTTAATTTAATTTATTTTAGAGAATTTCCTGGCATTTTGGAGTCTTTAAAGAATATGGCAATTTCCCCCCTTGTCTTATGTTTTCAGCTTCTGCATTTTCTTATAGAGTTACAATTAATCATAACCAAATCTGTTTTCATTCTCCAATATCAAAGGAATCCTCCCAGAAATGTAGGGACCAAGTAGAATTAATATTTTCAACATTTCAAATTAAGTATGCAAATTATTTCTGTTTAATATAAAAGATACCTTCCTAGGAGTTTTTAAATTTCCTAAATTCTTTTATCAAATCCTTCTTTGTCCCTAGAAACAAAAGTAATTGAAGGCTTCCCAAATTTCCTTTATGTTTCACTATTAACATGAATTAAAATCTGTCCAATTTTGCTGGGTTCAAGGAATGTCCTTTAAAACTTATAAATTCATGATACTTGAGGACTGCAGCATGAGAGTATGGCATAAATGAGTAACAGCAGAGGAGTACAGAATTTTAAGTGATTGTTTATCTAAAACTGAACATCTCCATACTCTACTACAGTCATTTAAATTTGGGATTTCTACCCTAATAATGTACAGCTGTAGGTTTAGCCAGTCAGGAACTTGACAGCAGACTTCCTTAAAGGGTCAGGATTTCAACATGTAGCTAACATTTTTATCTACTTTTGCATCTCCTTTATTCTATTGTGTTTTTCTTTTTTTCTGATTCTAAGCCATCTGTTCCTCTATGAGAAGCCAAGAGTCTAAAAAAGGCTCTCTTGTTTAATGATGACACTCAAATGTCATGACACTGCAAGATTGCAGCTATGAGTACTGCATATATCAGAGTGGTGGTCTAGAAAAACAATGAAATAACTAGATAATATAAAGAAGCTTGAGAAATAATATCCAAATATTTTTTTCTCTAAATTACTAAGAAACAAGGTTCTGATCAGTCATAACATAGATAAGCCAGTCATTCAATAAGAGTGACAATGGGATCCTTCCTATATAGTAGGAAGTGTGACCTTTTCAGCATAATCAATAATGTAGTCCACTCAAGCTGGAAGCAATAACCAGCCACCTCTTGGAAATATACAAAGTATCTTTGTCAGATTTTTCAAGCCACAGAGATCCATCAGCTAATGTGGAAAATTGGTGTCATGAGTATAAGAAATTCATAGTTATTACACAGAAACATGTTCAGGACCACAGTTTTGGCTTCTGACAAGCAGAGGCTCATACTACATAAGGCTGGGCATAGGCCAATAAGGTAACACACTCTTTACGTTAAGTAGAGATTAACGTCTGTCACACAGTAGCTTTCATGCAAAGATACTTTTCTATCAGAACAGATGGTATGCCATGATTCAACTTTCTGTGCCTCCATTTCACAGATTTTCCCTTTTTTAACTCACTCTGGTTGTTATGGATTCTGGTTCTGTGTGGATATGTGTTTGCTTGTTCAGTGACTAAAGCTCTCATGTAACCATCTTTGTGGCTCTGTGATTATGTTGTGCACTAGTGTACACGTGTACACTAATGACTGAAAACCGTTACATAGAACCACCTCTGATAACGATCATCCCAGATTTACTTTTTTCAAATGTAGAATAAATTATGATATATAACTTGAACTTCTCATCCAAAGCTTGTTATTTATAACCTAATCCATCACATATTGAGTATTTTTGTGTTTCCTTAGTCACTGCAACACACAAAAATTTTCCTTTTGTTTTAAAAGTTCTAACTCCTATCTTCAAAAGCCATTGAAACTTTTCAAGCAAGAATTACCATGATTTCTGTATCAACACAGTAGTTGTGTCCTTTCTTGGCAGACTTATAAAACTAGTTAACTTTATGAAAAATAATTCAATAAACATAAAATCTTTCAGGGAACCTGGGTGTCACAGTGAGTTAAGCATCTGACTCTTGGTTTTGGCTCAGGTTGTGATCTCACAGTGGTGAGACTCAGACCCTCTGTTTAAGACCCTTTCTCCTTGGGGCAGCTGGGTGGCTCAGTGGGTTAAAGCCTCTGCCTTCGGCTCGGATCATGATCTCAGGGTCCTGGGATCAAGCCCCACATCAGGCTCTCTGCTCAGCAGGGAGCCTTTAAAAAAAAAAAAAAAAAAAAGGCCCTCTCTCCTTCTCCTTCTGCCCCTCCCTCCCCACTATCTATAAAATAAATAAAAATAAATATTTAAAAAATAAAAAAAAAATAAAAAAAAAATTAAAAAAAAATAAATAAAATAAAATAAAATCTTATATGGTTCGATAAAAATGCATTTCCATTGTAGGCATATAGTAAATGAAAGCTTTTACTTGAGAGATTTCTTTCTGGTCATTAGGATGCAAAAGTAATCAAAAAGTACAAATACTTCTAAAACCTCTTGCATCTTTCTAAGGTAACTACTGGATTATATAATATAAAAGCCATGTGGTATTTAATAATTCTCAGTTTCTAAAAAGATATTATGTTTTAGTTTTTATATGATAGTGCCCTTAGTTCACGTAAGTATAATGGATAATATTAAAATAATTTAATCATTAGTCTCCAAATGTTAATTTGTTAATAAAATTTGAATTTTAATTGGTTTTTGGTAGTAAAATATTTCAAATTTATTTTATATCTAATTATATCAATATAAAATGGATAGTTGTAGAACAAGATATACACATATTGTGAAAATTGGGTGAAACATTTTTTTTCTATCATACGTCAATTTTTTTGAGTACAAAAATCCTCAAAAGCATAAAATGATTCATATTTATTTTAACATGTCTTTGTATTCATTGTATAGTTTATTACATAAAATGTGGGCCACTTTGTTGTTGAAATAGTATTTCGGCAGGTCTAGCACTCTAATAAATTATTTACTTGAACACAAAAGGACATAATTTCTCCTCATCAAAGATACATTAAATAAATTTCTTTTTAAAAAAACAACAAATTAGCGTCATAGGTATTACTATAGGTAATTTTTTCTTGTCACTGTCTCACAGATAGAAATTTGTCCTCCTTAACTGCTTACCTCTCTTTTCTTGACTAGCTTATAGTTACCAAATACACTCTATTTAAAGCCAGGAAAATAATTCATAATTATCATCATTATAAAACCAGATTTTAAAAGAAATAGTGATTACCCACCATCTGCAAATATACTCAAGCTGTCAAAAAATCTGAATAACTCCACTATACAGTATTTCGGTTACTATCAGAAAGAAGATTTGGTCAAAGGGATCTATTTATTTAGACTCAGGCATTTAAAATTAACATAAAAATATATAATCTCTCTAAATAATATAGTAGTCAAAACAAAATTCAATGTGAATGGTAGTTTTAAGATATTTTGGTAGGGAGCAGATTAATTGACTACAATGTGTGAATTAATAGAGGAGAATAGAAATGATAGAACTGATTATAAAACACCCATCAGAGCAATAAAATGTATCACGCAGCTATGAAGATAAAGAGAAAACAAGCAGAGGCTGCAGAGATGGGAACAGATAAACATGTAACATAGACTTCTTGGAGCAATTAAAGATGTGGAAAGTTCCACTGAAAGCAACTATACCCGGTCTGTCTGTTGTGGTACCTTTGGCTCTGCGTTTCCTGGCAACAAGGTCTTCTGAGACCCCTATTGGGGACAAAACTGGTACTAAGCAATCTTCCGTGTCTAACAACCTGGCTCTGTTTCCAGGGGTTGAGCTAAAAAACACAATTAAACACATTCACTTGCTCACAAAGCTAAGAATAGGAAGACGTAGTTCTTTTTCTTGCTGTTGCTGTTTGCTACATACAAGAAGTAAACACTTCTGAAAAGTGAGCCACTGATTTTTTGTGTATATGGAAGAAAAGTAGAAATTATATGGAAAGGTACACATTATGAGTGTGAATGCTTTTGATAAATGGTCATGGCACTTAAGATGAATATAAAATATGTAGCACTTCAGGAGTATATTAACTGAACATACATATTAGTGCCGGGTCACATTCAAAGACAAGTTTTTGTTTTCAAAGACTATAATATATTTATTAAATATTTCTTGGATGAACACATCAATAATATAGATTTCCTTTACCTCAGGTTTCCACAAAGAGCTTAAAATCAATTTCTTTTCTCTTATCAATTTTCAATAAAATTTCAATCATAAGAAATATTAATGATACTGGCCTGAAATCTCTGTGGTCATCAATTCTGAATTTTATAATTTGACATATCCAGAAATCAAGATATTTCCACGTTTAAATCAAAATAATTTCTTACAGAATCAAATGTATTGACTATTGCTTTTGCATCATGCCTTGAATTTTGATTAAGGCTTACTTTAGCATTCAGCCATAAGAAAACAGTACTGCATTTGTAGTAGGGATAATTTTGAGACCATTGTTCACATTGATTCAGAATGACCTATTTACAAGGGCTCATAGAGAACTTTCTCTTTAGTTCCAGCAAGGCTGTGCTTTTCCTAACAATATTGATGAATATTATGAATCCTTCTGTCATTCATATAACATTCCATAATTTAATCTTCATTCTAGCTACTAAGAAACTCAAAAACAAAGCCATGGCTTATCTCAATGATATAGTACTTAGCATATGCATGCTTAACAAATTTACCATATGGCTTAAATTAATTCTTCTATTTTTAGTAAGACTTCTATCTATTTTTTCTCATGTTTAATTTTTAAATGTATTTTTAAGTGTGCTTTGCTGGAAGCTGTCTCAAAAACCCTTTACTAGAATGATGCTTGATACCAATAATAATACATACATAAACATGATGCATGATTTAATATACATAATATAATAAACATAAGATTACTGTAGATAAGTAGGTATCGAAATTATCTATGTTATCTTCTTTTTTAAGATCTTTATTTATTTACTTGACAGGGAGAGACACAGAGAAGGAATACAAGTAGGGGGAGTGGGAGAGGGAGAAGCAGCTCTTCACTGAGTAGGGAGCCTGATGCAGGACTCAATCCCAGAATCCTGGGATCATGACCTGAGAGGAAGGTAGCCACATAATGACTAAGCCACCCAGGTGCCCCTTATCTATGATATCTTAAAGGTTAAGCTTTACTCATTGAAGACTTTGGTGTTGAAGAGAAACTTTGGATATATACAGAGAGATAGATAAACCTATCTATCTCTATATATGTGTATTACCTGACCTGACACCAAAATCAGTTAATTATGCCACCAAAAAGGCTGAGACACAGCCTTACCACAAACCCCACACTTGACATGGCAATCCATTATCAGGAGGGAACTTAAAACCTGGAGCTTCTCTCTGAGGAGTGAAGGGTTTGAACCCCACATTGGAAAGCCCAACTTTTAAGACTGTATCTGAAAGATAAGCCCACAAAATACCTGTTTTTGAAAGCTAGCTGAGCTCACATACCCAATACCCATAAGATTGACAAACTGAGAAGAAGATTCTGCATGGACTCACCCACCTCAGAAGCAGCCATTTGAAAAGTTCCCAGATTTTCTATGAAAGAGGCTTATTTTCTTACCTTAAAGGGTTATCCTGAGAAGCAGACATCTAACTTAACACAGAAGGAGTCTGCTGAGATTCTCCAGCATTAGATACCAGGAGATGCCATCTTTGCACTCTCTAGTGATCTCACTCCAATGGAGGGCACTATTTTTTTTTTAACTTTACACTTTTTAATCCCCCAGTGAGCTCCATCTTTGTACTCTCCTGCTATACACTAGAGCACCATCATCTCCAGGAAAAAAGCTAAGAAACTTTTTTTTTTTTTTAAGATTTTATCTATTTATTTGACATAGAGAGAGAGAGAGAGAGAGAGATCACAAGTAGGCAGAGAGGCAGGCGGGGGGTGGGGGAAAGTAGGCTCCCTGCTGAGCAGAGAGCCTGATGCAGGGCTTGATCCCAGGACCCTGAGATCATGACCTGAGCCAAAGGCAGAGGCTTTAACCCACTGAGCCACCCAGGCACCCCTCTGGGAAAGAAGCTTTTACACATGCCTGGTAACCTTTTTTTTTTTTTTGGTCTATTTTTTTTGTCTATAATAGTTTTTGTCTATTGCTCTGGTATTTGCCACTGCCATCTAGTGGATACCATTTGATCAGCTGGCTCTGGTGGCCAGCAGGGCTTTTGCTCCTAGGTCTCACAAGACTGTAACCAATGGAGAAAGTGTTCTTAACTAACATCATCTCCCTAAGGAGGCAGGCAGAAATATTTTTCTGACTTCTGGCATTCAGAGACAAGGAGAATGATGGTACTCAAGAAACATTGCTGTACTCAAGAAACAAAGTACTTTGGGTGATGTGTTAATTACACATTAATGCACATGTATTGGTTTCCAAACAATTTGTTGAATGTATTGAAACATAGTCTGAGGATAAAGAAAATTCTATCAAATTCAGTATAACTCTAAGAGTTTTATATAAGAGGCAAGGGACAGGGGGAAAAAGAACCATGTGTCTGTCAGCAAACTGGGGCTTTTCATATAGCATATTTTTATATTTCTTCTTTTCCTTTAGAGGAGGAAAAGGTAAATGGAAAGCTATAACAATGGAATGTATCAAATCAGAGATAATATTGTCATGAATACTATGACCTGACTCAAGAGAATGAACCTGATTTAACAAACCTGTCTTGCTAAATAGAATTTAAAATTTGAGCCACTAATAATTAGAATCTTTGAGCATATGGATAAAATAAGTCAGAAAATAACTAGCATTTTTAAAGGAAAATGTGTCAGTGAGAACTTTGTTCTATTTAACAGAATGGGAAGTATATTCCTGGGAGTGTAGGTAACAGCTGTAATAAAGGGTCAGAGAAATAGAATCGTAAGCAGCTTTAGTGTTCATATCTATACTCTGGAAAATTCTCTGAGAACATACCCAAGTTCTTTGACTTTCCTCAGACAAGCATTCATGGATACTCAGTTGAGCTTGATCTTTGCCCAAAAGTGTCATTTCTGCTACAACATAACACTAGCCACACACCTCTGCTAAAATCAACTTGATGAACTTATTATGTATTACTACAAATCTTCCTAATTTTATTTATATCAGGGAAATATTTTTCCAGGGATTAAAACATAAAGATAGAAAATTATCTTTATTTTTCTTCTGTAACCTTTTAATTTTCTTTTGTCTGGAAAGCTCTTTGCCCAAATACCTGTGCATCTCACTTCTTCCTGACCTCTGCTTACATCTCACTTTCTATGATAGACCTTCTCTTTTTATATGGAAGGACATTCTTCCATCACCATCACTTTCTGTTCCTTTACCCTCATTTGTTCCATCTCACAGCAGTTATCCCCACTTGACATAAGGCATATTTCCTGTTTATGGTAGCTCCCGCAGTTGGTCTTAGCTCCATAAAAACAAAATGTTTGTCTGTTTGATTCATGCCTCTTCTGCTCTACTAGCACAGTGTCTGACTGCTGTTGACCAAAGGAATGAATTTTCTCCTTTCCTCTATGCCCAGAGGAACTGTTTGCTAAAGCATTCCATGTATTAAGTTTTGGGTATTACTTATTCCATTCAATTGGTTCAGTACCATGTGCATTTTATTAGAATTCCCAAATGAATATCAATGCCAATAAATATTTTAGTACCTAAGGAAGAGGCTTAATTGATAGAATTTCAAGAGGTAGAGAAAAATATATTTGAAAACTTTTAGTACTAACCAAAATCCAACCTTTTTTCTTAGCTAAACACAAAGTGATAGCCTGAGGATTGACTACTAAAAATTAGGACATTTAACATATATTTGCATAGCAACTTTTTCTCCTTAAAGTAAAATTAAAGTAAAATTAAAAGGTGTATAAGAGAAAAAAGTGAGGTAATTACAAATATGAATTTGTTTTAGTGTATTTATCAGCAGAGGAAAAGGTAGAAATACATTTTTTTAATAATTCTATTTATTTATTTGACAGAGATCACAAGTAGACAGAGAGGCAAGCTGAGGGAGAGGGGGAAGCAGGTTCCCTGCTGAGCAGAGCCCCATGCAGGGCTTGATCCCAGGACCCTGAGATTGTGACCTGAGCCTAAGGCAGAGGCTTAACCCACTGAGCCACCCAGGTGCCCCAAAACACATTTCTTTTATTTTTTTAAAGATTTTTATTTATTTATTTGACAGAGAGAGATCACAAGTAGGCAGAGAGGCAGGCGGGGGTGGGGGGAAGCAGGCTTCCTGCTGAGCAGAGAGCCCGATGTGGGGCTCAATCCCAGGACCCTGAGATCATGACCTGAGCCAAAGGCAGTCGCTTAACCAACTGAGCCACCCAGGCGCCCCAAAACACATTTCTTTAGGTAATACAAAGAAAAAATATTTAAAGGTTTTTTGGGGTTTTTTTTAAATTTTTTTTTTTAAGATTTTATTTATTTGACACAGAGAGAGGGAGAAAGATCACAAGTAGGCAGAGAGGCAGAGAGAGAGAGGGGGAAGCAGGCTCCCTGATGAGCAGAGAGCCCAATGCGGGGCTTGATCCCAGGACCCTGAGATCATTACCTGAGCTGAAAGCAGAGGCTTTAACTCACTGAGCCACCCAGGCGCCCCAATTGAAGGCTTTTACTAAAACAGATATTTGTTCACAAAAAAATCAGATAAACTGTTATCCTTACTGCATATCCAGTTTTGAAAAAAATATGGAAATTTTAGAATTTTGAGTTTTCCAATTGAAGGATAGTTGGTATTACTTTAGAAATTAGCTGAAATTCAAAATGTAAGCAAGCAAATGGACTTTTAAAAATTATCTTTTTTTCTTTTGCAATTGGCTTTACAAGTAATCATGTAGAATCTCGATGAAGATCCTGCTTAATAGCCACTCTGCATAAAAAGAACTTGCTCTCTTTTTTTTTTAGGTCAGTATATAGATGGGAAAATTAAAAAATGTTTTTGATTAATGTAGGAAAATAAGCACTAATATCATACTAACTCTACTTGTAAGTGGCTTCTATTGCTAATGAAAAATGTTCTGTCAAAGCCAGTGCTCCTTGTTCCTTTAATAGTAAAGTTTTTCTGAAGTGCTTGTGTACACATAATCTTTTTAGAAGAAGGGCCAAATTTTCTTTACTGGAAAATACATAACTTAGTATTCTTACTGCCTGTGATTAAATAACTAGTAGTGCAGGGAAATAAATGAGATCTCTTTAATACCTATATTACCTCTTTATACTATGCCTTTCAAATTACTGTGTGGCTATTAATTTTTAGCATTATCATAGAAATTAAGACTTATTGATTAAACTAGGTAAATTATTTTTTGAACTAATGGCTTAAAATTACAAGCAAATGAAACCTCTAAATAGGTTGAAACCTATCTAAAAAGACATTAAATTATTGGCTGAGCTCTTTTTATTTTTTGTGAAATAAGAATGTGAAATCAATTGATAAATAGTTAGTATCTACATGAGGTAATTGTTCAAGGGAAATGTGCCATGGGTGTGTGTTTGAATTGAGTTACCTTAAACTTCTATTATTTCTTTTTTTGGGAGATACAGACCACACACACACACACACACACACACACACACACACACACAAATACTGTTGACTATGTAAAATATAATCTCATCAAATCTCTGTCTATATGGATTGAACTGAGTTTATACACCAGCCATACAAGCCATGAAATGTTTTAGGCATTGATGACATGAAGTTCCAATTACAATAACTCACAATCATAATCTTTTAGGTGAAAAGTAAACAATAGTAATACTTGTATATGTATAAATTATAGCAGGCAGCATAATAACCACCCAAAAATGTACATGTCCTAAGCCCTGACCTAACAAATAATATATCAAAATAATTGTTACTTTAAGCCACTATGTTTGTGGTAATTTGTTACAGCACCAATAGGAAACTAATATAAATGTGTATATATGTAGTTAAATATACACACATTTATATGCAGATAAATGTACTTTTGAATACACGTGAATACACATGATGTTAATATATCTTTAAATAAAGAATATCAGATAAGGGCATAGGAATTGGCAAGGGAAAAGGAACTGTAATTTTTTAAAGAGTTAATAGATAAGGTGATTTTTAAAACTCTTTAATGAGGTGATCTTTCAGTAAGGACCTGAATAAAGTGAGAAAATTAAGCCTTAGGGATATCTGGGACAAAAGTATTTCAGGCAAAGGGACTAAAGATTGGAATGCCCTTGGGGAATTTGAGGAATATCCAGGAGTCAGTGAGCCTAGAGCAAAGTGAGCATTGAACATAGTGGTAGGGAATCTGAGAAGTTATCAAACTACCTGTGGTTAAAAACAAACAAAAACCCCCAAAAAACTACATTTATTTGAATTTTTAAAAATTTATTTTTGTCACAGCCAATATTCTTTGTAAAACACAGTTAATTTCTAGAAACATAAATTTTAACTGTAGAAGACATACAAAATGCAACCCAACTTTTTAATATTAAGAGTAAACATAAAAATAAATTTCAATAAATGCAAGCATAACAAACATAACAGGACAAACAATAAAAGTTACCAAAGACATTCTATTCATGAAGATAGCATACACGGGAAACAATAGTTTGTGCACAACAGACCCCACTTTGATGTCCGTGGACCATTTAAAGTACCTTGGACCTTGTTTTTTATTTGTTTTTGTTTTGTTTTGTTTTGTTTTGTTCTGAGACTGAAAGCCACTGTGATGTTTTCAAGAGAGATGTTTCTCAATTTACATTTTATGCATATTACTGGGACTACTTCTGTGGGGAACAGATTTTGGTGGGTATGTATGAAAGCAAGCAAACCACTTTAGAAGTTTTTGAAATAATTCAAAGAAGGAATGAAGGTAGCATTAACGCAAGTGTTGGTCAATGAAGTAAGAATGTTGGCGTTATGGACATATTTTGAAGATAGAGTCAGCAGGATTTATAGATGAACTTTGTAAGATATGAAATATTGAGTAAATCAAAGATGAATACAATTTTTCAACCTCATTACACTGAACTACAGAGTCACCATTTCCTGAGGAAAATGGGGAAGAGCAGATAATGTTTAAGAGCAGAGAATCAGAAGTTTACTTATAATGTGTCACCTATTACTGGATTTTAGTGATGTGTAGCAAAGTTAGCAGCTTAGAACATCTACTATTTATTACCCCACAGTTTCTGTGGGTCAGAAGCCTGGGCTTGACTTAACAGGACTCTCTGATCAGAAAGCAAAAAGGCTAACATCAAAGTGTCCACCATCCTGGGACTCTGATATGCAACACAGCATTTTCCTAAAGGTTCATGTAGGTCATTGGCAGGATTTGCCTCCCTAAATCTGTAGGACTCAGGTTCTGCTTTCCTCCTAGCTGTTAACCCAGGTCTGTTCTAAGCTCCTAGAATCCACATGCTGTCCCATGCCAGGTAGTCTTCTCCATAACGGGGCAGTTGGTTGTTAATAGCCAACAGGAGAATCCCCCAGTCAGCTACCAAGGAATCCTACATTAAATAATATAATCATGGAGTGACTACCCATTACCCTGATTAATACAAGATAACCTAATTAAGGGACTAATAATCCCATCACTTTCACAAGTCCCTCCACAAAGAGATGGTTAATCAGAGCATATTCACCTGGGAGTCACAGTCTTCGGAATCATCTTAGAAATCCGCATATCACAGATGACTATTTGGTATCTGAGTGGAAATATCTAGTAAACCATTAAATAGAGAAGTCTGGAATTCCTTAAAGAGATTGGAGTTGAGATACACATTTGAACATTAATTTGACTATTTTACATTCACCACTCTCCTCTTCTATCCATATTCTCACCTTTGCTGTCCTGATCTGACCCCAAGATATGAATATTCATAATCAATACTTCCTGAAACCACTTACCTTCAGACTCTGAGCTTCTTTCAGCCAATGGAAAGCAGAAGCTTTCAAAATGCCAGAGAGCACTGACATGTCTCTGACATTGGCTTCCAGCCTCTACAGCCGAAGCTCCTTTTGGGCTGCAACTCTTCAGCTGTGGTTCTAGTCATCTAAGGATCTAATGACACTATTTTTCCCCCACTTCCCCTCCAGCCTACATTTAGTAACAGCTCTCTACTGTTGCTAGTTTTTGCATGCTTCATTCCCTTATCATTGGTGTAATCCTTCAGTAAATAGTCCTTTTGCTAAATTATCTTTTGCTATCACTTTGAATCTGCCATCTTCCCCACTAATATCCTTGGTAGCATAGGTATCACAGAACAAATGAAAAGAAAATGACTATGTTAAATAATTTAATGTAATTAACAACTAATGTGTAACAATAACCAATGGAAAAAATAATCCCTAACTGAGCATGTTTTCAGATATCTGAGGCTGGTGTGGTTAAACTGAAATTACAGTTTATTACCAAACAGAGGGATTATCTAAAAGGCCTTATCACAGTTCAGGTAAAAGGTTATGTTATATCTGTGATATGGAATAAATTCACTCTAAAAGCAGTTGAAGGACAGAGAAGCCATTCTCTAAATAACTTTAAAAGCAAAAATACTTCAGATCAATAAACCACCTAAATCTTTAGCACAAGTGATTTAAAACGTGTGAGATGAGGAAAACACTCAGGGATGATCCGATAAAGCCACATGGGGACTTACCTGAGGTGGAATGACAAAAGAAGTGGCCGTGGCAGTGTACAAAGTGTCTATTTCCCTGACCAGTCCTGGGAGGGATATTCATAGAAGAGTGGATTTAGTGGTAGAAGCTGCTCTCAGAATACCTAAGTCATTGAGTAAAGTCCCTTCAAGTTGCTTTCTTAAATATCATGATAACATCTAGATCAACGTAATAGTTCGTGAGGCAACTGACTTTCAAGCAAGATAAATATTTTCTAAGAACATCCCCTGCCCCTCACGGGTGAAGAAATGTTTAATGACTTTGGTTGAGCAATGACAGGGTATGTGAATGGTGCAGTTTGACAAGGTAGTTACCACAGACTAGTGTTGGTGTGAATTCCAAGTCTCTCATGTAATCTCTGTGCAAACACAGCATATTGCTTAATATCTGTGAGCCTCTATTTTCTGATATACAAAGTAAGAAATGTATATTACCCACCTCAATATTATGTTGTGAAGGTTCCATAAAATAATGCATGTCAAGTGGCAGGCACATTCTGGACTTAAACAAATCTCTTTTGCCTCAGTTTTGTATGTTTTTTAACTTAAAATCATAATGATAACTCGAACTATGATATAAAAATATTCATAGATAGTTTGGATGGTTGCCACTGGCGATACATTTTGTAAAATATAAAATATTTATACCAATGATATACACAATCTTTCATGCAAATGCACTGTTTTATTCAAAAGGTATATTAGAGGCATTTGCCTTAGTTCATCCCAGTCATATTAAAAAGCACAAGGCACTTGATATGAATTTATATGCAAAATAATTTTCTTCATCCACTGACACTTCAGACTTCAGGAATTACTTAAATGGACTCGCTTTTTCTCAGTCTGTAGTCAGCATTTATAGGAGCACAGATCAGAATAGAAATCACACCAAACTCAAATTCATGGCAGCAACTAGAGACTTGTGGCACTCATGTCATTAAATCCATCATGCTCACAAAAATGTATACGGTTTGCTCCAAGCCTTTTTTTCAGACCATACATAACCAGAATAAACCTATGGGAGAACTTAGTGAGTTACATTTTACAATGAAGAATCAGTCTTAGCAAATTCTGTGATGCAGTTCCTCTAACATGCATAGTACTAGTGTTAGAAAAATTAATGCAGAAAGTATTAGTGTACAAAGGTACTAGTGTAGAAAATTGATGTCATTAAAGGAAAGTCTGACCACAGCCAAGTGTTTCACAAAGTAAATAAGGCTATTTATTTTATTAACACACATATCCATTACCATAAAACAAACCAATACAATAGGAAGAAATAAGAATACAGTTATGCCTTCTAAAGTGGGAAAGTTAAAACACATAGGATCATTACAGGTGTTTTAAGACTCCATTATATTCTAAATGATATCATAAGGTCTATACTTACTTTTCTAAATTCAAATTGTAGCCTAATTTTTCTGCTTTTTGAAATATGAACAAAGTAAACTTCTACTGGCCTTTTGAATGTCTCTCTGGACTTTTCCTGGCGATTTTATTCCCTGTGTTATAAACGGTTTCCCCCACTGATGATTGAAATGCCTTTCCCCCTCAGAGATGGAGGAAGTAGGCAGAATTCTTCAGTAAGTGAGAGAGACCTAACTGAGACTGAGCCAAATTTGGAAAAAAAAATACTGAAAAGTAGAGAGCTTAATGAAGGATAGAAAAAGCTGGCTACCTTCTGCCTGGGGCAAGGTCCCCAGATGCCAGAATTAGTATATAGAAAAGATACAGCAAAAAGCATATAAGGACCAATAGGAATTGAATGAAGATAATGCATTTATCTTTGCATGTGAAACCATTACGTTTTTGACTCAAGAGCTATATATTACCTAATAAATCAGTGAGAGAAATTTGTCATTCAGATATTACCTGGCTTTAAATATAATCTAAAAAATTGGGAGATGTGTACATGCACGCATGTACTTGTCTTGGTTTGATTATATAATTATTGAAAATGACACTGTAGTAGGCTAAATAGTGTCCACGTGAATAATTTACATTTTTCAACACATGACGAGTTGTCTTATGCAATGGTTCTAAGTATATTTGGAAGGAAGAATTGTTTTGGTAAATCTGTATGAACATGAACTAGTGGGGATTTCTCGATGATTGTGCTACACTTTTAAAATATATAAACTAGGGGTGCCTGGGTGGCTCAGTGGGTTAAAGCCTCTGCCTTCAGCTCAGGTCATGATCTCAGAGTCCTGGAATTGAGCCCCACATCGGGATCTCTGCTCAGAAGGGAGCCTGCTTCTCCCTCTCTCTCTGCCTGCTTCTCTGCCTACTTGTGATCTCTCTCCTCTCTATCAAATAAATAAATAAAATCTTTTAAAAAATATATATATATATAAACTAAATTGAAACAACTCTGTAATTGTACCAACAGCACATTTGCCTAAGATGAAGAACATAAAGAGATTTAAGTTTATTTTAATCATAAGCATATAGAATTAAATAATATTTCTGCCATTGCTTGTTTTTTATAATTTCTACTCTAAATTATTGCCTGGTTATCTCTTGGAAAAATGCTCGATTATACTTTGGGACACCTTTATATTATTTTCATCTTTTATTGTAAATAGCTAAGTATTCATTAAATTTAATCATAAAATTACCTTTATCATCAAGTTATTAAAGGCAAATTTTGAATGTCTGTTTTAAATATTTCCTATTGACACATTATAAAAATCACAAAATGCTTAGGATACCTAAATCAACATACTTAAGTAAGAATTTCGTTTTCATGATTTTCCAATCTCCCCTTCCTTACAAAATTATTCCCAATTAAGGAAGCTATCTTGCCTTGGAAATAAAGATGTTATAAATGGAATACATAGTAAAAATTTGACTTCTATTTTTTTAAGTCAGTGGTGGAGATTCAGAAGTTTGGAATTATATAAATATTAACAGAAATGTCCTTCATTCTATTACATGAATTCCTACTAGCCAGAAAATGAATCTATTCAATGGATTCATTATTTGGCTGGGGATACTTTTCACTTGAAGCACAAGATTAGAACTGAAAAGTATATATTTGTCCTCCTCCCTCTTCCTGTACATACAACTATGTATCTGCCATTTCTGCTCTCATATGTTGCTTATAAATAAAATAAATGTAATGTATTCACTAGATATTATATTCTCTTTGATTATCCTTTGTAATCTTAAACCTAAGGGGAGATTTACCTTAGTTATTTTAATAATTTATGCTTGACAGTCTTCATGTCGGTATCCCTAAAATCACTAAAACCTTAGACCACTAATTATAGTGACATCTGGGTGATTATTAATTACACGTATCCTTTACTGTCTCTAAACTTTCCTTAGAAGCTTTTTGTTGCGTTAAACTGAGCACTGAATAGAATAACTTTATCTCACCTTTTACAATCTCCAAGAATATTTAAGAATCAAAGTATTAGCTAGAATTTTCATCTTTCATGTTCAAGAATTTCAGCTTCAAGTAAGGCAAATACTGCAAGTTTTCTTTTTGTCATTACATGGATTTTTATATCCTAACAAAGACATGCTCTCACCTATCAGTTTTTCACTTGAAGTGCCTTAAGTGAGGAATGAGAGTACCCTAAGTGTAACATAAGTTCAATTTCTGTCACTTTACACAGGCCTTTCCTGGGTATACTCTATTTGTACTCCTTCCCATAAAAACTTACCAGAAAGGGGTAGCTTAGAGTAGATATTCTTTCCTAAGGGAAACTGAAAGAATCCATAGCAAATATGCTGCTTTATCTCTCTTCAGAGCTTAAGAACTTGCTTTTCTCTAGTTCCCGTTGGCAGTAACAAAAAACTCTATCTTGATCTTTTCTTTTTGATGAAGCTATCATTTACAATGGTTTTCAGGACTACTGGATTTTAAACTTGATTCATTGCTAACGTTGGCTTCTAGTTATAAAATTATGGATCCTAGTGTTTAATGTTGAGGGGACCTGAGGACAAACACACAAAGATACAATTCTTAACAATCCACATTCCAGTTTTGAAAATTTTTGCTTTTATGTTTTATAAATAAGTAAAGTGAAATAATATTGATATCTTCTGGAGAATACACTTTACATTTATATCATTTTATTGATAAATGTATCCTGAGAGAGTAATGTAGAGATTGTTTGAATATATAAAATATACTTTATATGATCCTCTGTAAAATACACAACATTAAGTTTCAGATGATGTCTCTTTTATGAAATGGAAGAATGATGATCAAGAAAATAAAGTTTTATTTTTCTTTTCATTACAAGTGGCATCTTTAGCATCTGGAATTGATGAGCAAGTGACATAACGCTTCAAGTGATAAAGGGTGTCTTAAAGTGTAAGCTGAGTCATACTTTTAGTAAGAAATTAATTCAAAACTATAGTTATTTAAATCACCACTTATATGAAGTATTCTAGTGATAAATAATATTTATTCATTAATCTAATCCAAAGTAAAAATCCCATATTCAGGTTAAAATTTCCTTCTTTTTTTTTTTTTAAAGATTTTATTTATTTATTTGACAGAGAGAGAGATCACAAGTAGGCATAGAGGCAGGCAGAGAGATAGGAGGAAGCAGGCTCCCTGCTGAGAAGAGATCCCTATGCCAGGCTTGATCCCAGGACCCTGAGATCATGACCTGAGCCTAAGGCAGAGGCTTTAACCCACTTAGTCACCCAGGCGCCCCAACAGGTTAAAATTTCTATGGTACTTCTTGCTTGTGATTTGCTACAGAATAACTGAATCTATAATTTCTCTGGTCATCAGTGGTGTGGATGATATAAAGGTGGAGGAATACATTTCATGAAATACCTCTATTTTCATAGAAAAACATTTTGGAAGCAGGAAAATGACATTTAAATATCTGCATCTTGATTTTTAGGAATTTTTTGGCACATAAAAAAATCTAAAAAATTACATAAAATCAAATTGTATATTAAATGTTTCAAGAATTGGTAATGTGGAGAAATTTCATTAATAATGACATTATTAATATATAAATATTTTCATAAATAGTTCCTTATGATTCATATTAATATTTTCTAGTGAAATACACAATGTACTAGAAAGTATAAAAGTATTTTATTTCCTCAAATTAAAAAACTACTGAACTACTGGCTAGTCTCTTAGCAAATGTGACATATTAGTCCTACATATCTTTGCCATCTCTGCATCTACACTAAATGATTCATTTATAAATAAAATTTCTGTAAATGTACATGAACAGAAAAGGGGCAGGAGTAAGTGGCAACAGAAAAATATGTCAGGGAAATAAGCCAAGAAGCTATAACTGGAGGGATGAAGGGGGTAAAACATAAAGTACTTACTGAAATAAGAAGTATGTGGATTCACCTATTCACCTAATGGATCCCTGAGTCACCAGCCATGATGGAAAATTGAGATGACCAAATAAGGAGTTTGGCTATAAATCTAAATGTAAATAAGTATAACATTAGGTTTCTTTCCTCAATCTGTGAAACCACAAAACTGAAGGCCCTTATCCTCTTCAAGAAAACCTGGAGTCCCATTAAGACAGACCCAAGGAGGCTCTTGAATGGGAAAGCCAGGCAGAGGCAGAGGTTAGGTGGGGGAGCTGAAAGACCAAATAAAACTGCATGTGGAAGTGCCAGACTTCCAATGCTCAGGTATTGGCATTGAGATATGCACTGCTCCAACATATGGAGAATTCCTTAGCCAAAAACTGAAAGGACCCAGTGAAAAGCTCTGCCATATTAGTGTCCCCTTTGAGCAAGAGGAAAGACTATTCCTGACCAGACCACCACAAAGCACACCCAATCACAGGCTGCCGGCCATGTCTCAATCTTCAACATAAATTGAAAGCTGAAGATCACCATCATGAAATGCTGCCCTACAAAATAGGGAACCAGAAACTAGAGAAAACCCAGATAAAGATGACAGGAATAAGAATGAAGAAAGAGAAATGGAACTGTATTCTAATGTCCTCAGTTAATGAAGAGATGTCAATAATTGACAGCTTAAAAGAGGGAGAAGATGATAAAAATGGATAGAAGAACCTTTCTGAAACAAAGGTATTTGAAAAAGGGAACAGAAGATATGATTTGGAACTGTCGTTGAGGAGCAATTAGAGGTCACTGAACTAACAGCCAAAGCCTAACATAAAAAAAGTTAAAAAAAAAAATAGTTTCCACCTGTGAAGCCTGTTGCAGAATCTGTACCTATAGGAATCAGTCTCTTCTGAACAGGATTTATTTCCAAAAAAATCTACAAATTGATTTACAAATCTCTACCAGTTCACTAATTTGTAAGAACCAAATGCAATGAATAATTTAACTCATAAGGATATGCCTAAAGCAAAAGAATTGGGAAAGAAATAAAGTAAAATAATCAACATCTATTTGCATTTTTCACTCATACTTTATATTCTGTTTAGGGTTACCCAACAGGTTGTCACCCAGGACAAAAAATTATTTGCCTTCTACTAATTTAAGTTCTTCTCTAAGATGTAATTGCCCTGGATTCAAGATTGCAGCCATGATCTGTGCAACAGTATATGACACCACTTCCCAGGTTCAGCAAATCAATTGTTGTTAAATCTAATAGTCTCTTAAGTGTGTCCTACTGTTCCTTGATAGTATCATCAGCACCTACCTGTCACTTGACAAGCATTACTTAATGGTGAAAAATACCTCAGAGGAGAAGAATTTATAAATTTTAACAACTTCAAGTATGTGTATAATGAATTTAGAACATAAAATAGTCTTGTAATTTGTAGACGTATTTTCAGTAAGGCAAGGCAACCCATTATTATTTTTATGTTTTGAGTTGCTTCGTATCTGATCCAATCTGCATTTATTTCAATTGAAGTAAAATACTACCAATCACATGCCTGTGCGTCTAGATAAAATAAGTTTTACAGCTTTTTAGACTTTTCCTTATTTTCAGAAAAGTACAGAAGTGCAATACTACTACTAATTTGAATACTGGCATGTTCTTTGCTAAGAACAAATCTTTAAGGAAAGATTTTTTTCTGTTCCTATGTGTGTGATGTGGGGTGTGTGTTGAAGTGTATAAAACAAAAGATTACTTTTCATTGATATTAACTATTTAGGATAATTGGAATGTCTTGCCATCATAACAATATACTTTATATGTTTCACTTTGAGGAGATATTGGCAAAAGTACATTGTAGCTGCCTTAGGGTATACTGTGTAAAATATATATACTTAATTTGATAAATATATAAAATTATATATGTAATTATATATATGTATAATTTTAACAATAAATCAGAAGATTGATTACACAAAGCCCTTGGAATATTCTCCAAATATAAAGTATTAAATGAAAGAAAAAAGATTATGATAAAACCAAAATCCATTTAGTACAGCTATCCTGATTTAAGACCATACCTCAGGGACTATTAAGTAAAAATACCAGCAAATAAGATAAATGATGATTATCTGACTTGAAAAATGCAAGATGATCACCAGAGAGATCTAAGTCTTATATACATTTTATATTTCATATGTGGTGTAGTGCTTGCTTTTGGAAAATAAAGCAAAACAAGTAAACTTGGTCTAAAGCACAGCGGGGGTGCCTGGGTGGCTCAGTTGAGCATCCAACTCTTGATTTTGGCTCAGGTCATGATCTCAGGGTCACAAGATTAACCCCTAGTCCAGCTCTGCACACAGTAAGGAGCCTGCTTAAGATTCTCCCTTTCCCTTTACTCCCCTCCCTCTTGCAAATTAATAAATAAATCCTTAAGGTAAAGCAGAGGTTTTATTTAATTAAAATTATTTTATAAATGTTATTTTTTAAAATAACTGTATCTGTTTAAATCAAATTTTAAAAGTACAATGATGGTTTTTCTTTCCCCATTGTTCTAATGGCATTTCCTTACACTTTTTTTAAAAAAGATTTTATTTATTTATTTGGCAGAGAGAGAGAGAGAGATCACAAGTAGGCAGAGAGGCAGGCAGAGAGAAAGGGGAAAACAGGCTCCTTGCTGAGCAGAGAGCCTGATGTGGGGCTCAATCCCAGGACTCTGAGATCATGACCTGAGCCAAAGGCAGAGGCTTTAACCCACTGAGCCACCCAGGTGCCCCAACATTTCCTTACATTTAAGAACTGAAAGCTCATTCATATAGAAGCCTAATTGGCTGATAATGACTTATATCTTCAGAGAAGTATTGGATCCATCCAAACATCACTCCTTAGGTTAAATAAATAGAGGACTGTGGGTAGCATTGCAAACAACAGAACTTTATCACATCTTGTTTTATGTTATTTTATTTATTTTTAAAAGATGAGATGTTTCTGAGTAATCAAAAGAAATCTGTAAAAATGTTCCTATACTTTATTTTGATTCATAAAAATATGGGTATTAATATATTTTGTTTCATTTCATTCTTATAATTAGTTCATCCAAAGCCAGATAATGATTTTGAACACAAACTATAGTTATTTGCTTTTAAAATTGCTTCTAAAAATTCAGCGTTCAATATTCAATTTTCTAAAATTGGGCTAAGAAAGCATCAGCCTTAAAGATTATACTATGCAGATTTATTTCCATGTTACTTCTTGGATTAGTGTATACTTAGCTTTATGTTATTTGAATAATCTATTAATATTGATGGGGTTATTTAAAATTTTAATAGGGGGGCGCTTGGCTCAGTGGGTTAAAGCCTCTGCCTTCAGCTCAGGTCATGATCTCAGGGTCCTTGGATGGAGCCCCACATCGGGCTCTCTGCTCAGCAGGGAGCCTGCTTCCCCTCCACCTCTGCCAGCCTCTCTGCCTACTTGTGGTCTCTCTCCCTCCGTCAAATAAATAAATAAATAAAAATTTAAAAAAAATAAAATTTTACTGGGGACGATTTTTAATAATAGTTTGTCAGCTTTAGAAATTGAAATACCACCTTTTCTACAATCAGGAAATTGTTGGTTGAAGAGTGAAGAAGTTAGGATAAACAGATAAAGAATAATCTGTATCCAAATATTCCTTCTTTAGTTTCTCTTTCTTCTGTCTCATTGTTAGTGTATAGAAATTCAACTAATTTCTGTGCATTGATTTTATATCCTGCCACATTGCTGAATTCCTGTATGAGATCTAGCAATTTTGGGGTGGAGTCTTTTGGGTTTTCCTCATACAATATCATGCCATCTGCAAAGAGTGAGAGTTTGACTACTTCTTTTCCAATTTGGATGCCTTTTATTTCTGTCATCTGATTGCTGAAGCTAGGACTTCTCTTGCTATGTTGAACAGCAGTGATGAGAGCAGACATTCCTGTCATGCTCCTGACCTTAGGAGAAAAGCTCCCAGTTTTTCCCCATTGAGAATAATATTTGCTGTGGGCTTTTCATAGATGGCCTTTATGATATTGAGGTATGTGCCCTCTCTCCCTACACTGTGGAGAGTTTTAATCAAGAAAGGTTGTTGTATTTTGTCAAATGTATTTTCTGCATCAATTGGAGAATAAATGGTTCTTGCCCTTTCTTTCATTAATGGGATGTATCACGTTGATTGATTTGCAGATGTTGAACCACCTCTGCAGTCCAGGAATAAATCCCACTTGGTTATGGTGAATAATTCTTTTAATATACTGTTGACCCTATTGTCTAGTATCTTGGTGAGAGTTTTGGCATCCATGTTGATCAGGGATAATGGTCTGTAATTCTTTTTGGTGGGGTCTTTTTCTGGTTTAGGGATCAAGGTAATGCTGGCCTCATAGAACACGTTTGAAAGTTTTCCTCCTTTATCTATTTTTTGAAATAGCTTCAGAAGAATAGGCATTAATGCTTCTTTAAATGTTTTGTAGAATTACCTTGGGAAGCCCTCTGGCCCTGATCTCCCTTTTTTAGGCCCAAAGCGAATACATAGTTTAAGAAGAAATGACAAGGTCATAAAGTATTTGCCTAACTTTCTATTTGGTTCTAAAGATAATTCAATGAAGAAAACTCATCAATGTGGTATGGTTAGACCAAAGGAATGCGTCGAGGAAGGGATTGAAAAGTTACTGTGTGTTCCTAAAGGAGACTGAGAAGTTAACTGAGTGTTGGTGGGAGACCTTACCCTGGAGGTCAGTCTGGCAGTGACCCTATGTAGAAACCTATTTGATAGACTTTCCATCTTTGCCTGAAACACAGAGAATAGATCACAATTTAATCATTGACAAACTTTAGATACCAACACATCTCATATCCACTAGTCAGAGAAAATCCTGTTCCAGGCACCAGAAGAAGAATATCAGAGACAAAGTCAAACTTCTCACTTCTGCTTCCATTAGAATTGCTCAGCTGTTTTATATCCTGTCAACCTCTGAAAGGGAGAGAGAAGAGTAGACATATAAACACACAAAAAAAGACCACCTGAAATTAAAAGGGAAAATATTCTTCTAAAGAGACTGTTAAAGCAAATTATTGGATTGGTCTGAATTTATCAGACTGGCCTAAATCTACTCCTTTTCCTCTGTCCCCAGCTTGATTGAGGTTTAATGAGGCAGATCTAGCACCTATTAGAAATTTTTACACATCTGAATATAGTGTGTAAATATCATAATATAAAAAATGCTATGAAAGAGAAATAAGTCAATTTAAATTTGCCTAATAAAGCCAAAATAAAACAAAACACAGGTGTTTATTTAATAAATATTATTTGCCCCCGCATAAATCTTGTGACTTATATGTAATATTTCTGATAGTTCTTCTCACAAAGTAATGTGAGTAGTAATTTCTAATTATCTACTTATATCTTTGTTATCCAGAATTATACTTTTAAAAATTAGAAATGGTTCAGACTTAAAACAATATGGACATAGCACACATATGAGAGGAAGGAGTGCTGTACGTTTGGCAAGATTTTAAATGTAGGATTCTGAAATTTAGTTTAAAATTCAACAAAATATCTATTGACAGATGAATGCATAAATGAAATGTAGTGTTTAAATACAATGGATATATAGTGTTTATATACAATGAATAATAATTCAGCCTTAAATGGAAAGAAATTCTGATACATGCTACAACATGAGTGAACCCTGAGGACAGTTGTCTAAATGAGATAATTCAGTTACAAAAGGACACTTACTAAATGACACCAGTTATGTGAGGTACCTAGAGTAACTAAATTCATACAAATGGTAGGTTGCATGGTGGGTTTCCAGGGAATAGGGAAAAGGAATTATGGGAAGTCTGTTTCATAGTGAGTAGAGAGTTTCTTTTGCAAAGATTAAAAAAAATTCTGGACTTGGATGGTGATTATAGTACAATGTGAATGTACTTAATACCACTAAATTGTACCCTTAAAATGAGTGAATAATAAATTATATGTTATATATACTTTACCCTGATTTTTAAAAGGGTAGGAAAAAAAATAGACTAACATTAAGAAGCATCTTCACATTGATATTTCACTCCAATCTTTCTTTGATACTTTATAGCAGACCATGACCTAGCATCAGAGCCTAGGAAAGGTGGTTACCATCAGCCTCTTTGATTATAAAGTTAAGCTATCTAAAAAAATATTCCTGAATTAGAACCCCCATGAAAAAAGAGTTAAGGTATCTCATCATTTGAGAAAACTAAAATTCCAACCTGAGCAAAAGTTACAGAATTAGTTAAAAATCTCTTAAACTATTTGAGCTTTTCTTTTTATTTTGCCCTAGGCAATATAGCATAATCAGGTAAGCTGCTCTCTGAGAAAGTTATTTGCATATTTTAGAAAGAATCACTTATCGGTTAAAAACCCAAGAAATGAGTATTAGGTCTACATTATTTGCTAGAAGAAGGAAAGAGAAAGAATGTGATTCTATTAAGCTATTGGAAAATGCCCTAGCGACATAATTATTTTTTTTTCTTTAGATAGTGGGAGAGAGAAAGAAAGGAGGGAATGGGGCAGAAGGAGAAAGAAAATCTTAAGCAGGCTCCATGCCCAGCATGGAGTAATATAACAATTACTTGTTAATATATTTAGACTCCATGCTGGGCATGGAGCCTGAGTGGGGTTTGATCTCACAACCCTGAGATCATTATCTGAGCAGAAATCAAGAGTTGGATGCTTAACTGACTGAGCTGCCCAGGTGCTCTAACCCCATTATTATTTTGAAAAGTGTTAAGTCTATTATGGCAAATGACCAGAGGGGAATATGAAAAGTGGGACCCAATCTATGCAGGAGAATCTAAAGACTTCATGAATAGTCATATTTTTAAAACCTTACTTCTGGGGCACCTGGGTGGCTCAGTGGGTTAAAGCTTCTGCCTTTGGCACGGATCATGATTTCAGGGTCCTGGGATCGAGCCCCACATGGGGCTCTCTGCTCAGTGGGGAACCTGCTTTCCTCTCTCTCTGTCTGCCTCTGTGCCTACCTGTGATCTCTCCCTCTATGTCAAATAAATAAATAAAATTAAAAAAAAAAAAACTTTACCTCCCTTACAGTCATTAAAACTGAACAGGATTTTATTACCCTGACCGATGGCTTTCTGTGGCTGTGTATGTGTGCATGTGTGTATGTGTATGTGTGTTTGAGTGTGTGTGTTGAGAGGAAGGGAGAGAGAGAGAAACTGTGAAGGAGAAAAAATAATTATATTAATTTATTCACCTAAAAATTAACATTGACAAGATTGTGTAAAGTACAGATTTTAAACAACTAGATTTGAGTACAAACAAGATGTAAATATATCACATTAACTGAAAAAATTGGTATTATGCTTTTTTACTCTTTAATTTCAAGATTTTTCCCTCTGGTAGTCTAAGTAAATACTTTTTGTGTCTTGCTATTTGGGTCCTCAACTTCCTCTTTAGTTTACAGAGCACATGGCTAAAATGGGAAAACTCAAATGCATGTACTCTCCAAGCTATCCTAAAGTTTATTATACTTAAACCAGAAATAATTGCTGCAGATATCTGTCTATCCTCTTTTGTGGTGCACAGTAGTTCCTGTACAGTGATCGAGATTGCAGTGCCCCTATTATGAGTAGCTATCACTTTTTTTCCCCCAATGGAACAGATATTTGGTGATCTGCCAAAAGCATCTTTGTGAGTCTTAAGGACATTCATACTGTGAAAAATATTCATATAACAAAAGATATATGGACAAGTGGATAAGTAATTGGTTACATGCCTGGGACTGCCCACAGGGTTTTGTTTTGTTTAAAAAGCAAAAATATCCCACTCTATTCTCTGAATAATATCTATAGTAGTGACAGCTTTAAAATGTAGGGTTTTTTTTTTTAATACCTTGCATGGAAAAAAGTTCATAAAGATACCAAGGGAAGAATGAAAGAAGGAATGAGAGAGAAAGAGAGAGAGGAGGAAAGACAAACAATTAAAAATAAAATAAAAGTGAAAAACAATCAAAATTCAACTGAAACAAACTATGAAAACATACTCTTTTTAATGTATAATCTTTGTGTAACTTGCTCCATTGCAGTCTCTTTTTCTTTTCTCGAGCATAATAGCAGGGACACAGTGACACTGGTGTGATGTGTTCAGATTACCTGAGCAGTCTGTGTGATGCTGTATATGTTTCCTAATTAGTGTTTATGAAATTTTCTAAACTAGGAGCAGGCTGTGAAATGCACTTGGATTGACTCCCACTAAATGTGATGCCCTGCTGGTCACTTTTCCTCTTTGACTTAACAATTTTGATTTTTCAAAATATTTTATAATTCCTTTGGCTCACTTTACTTTGGGTTTTTTTTATAAATAGTGCTCTGCCGAGTGTGGCCTCTTATTTTCACAATATCCATAAACAACTCTACAAAGTGTAAAGACTATAGAAAATTTGAAACCAATTTTAATGTCAGATGACAGTTATTCTTAGAGAGACCCTATCTTAAAATTACTTGTTAATATATTTAGACTGCAAAGTACTTTCATTGACTATTTTTTGTAATGTTATATTTATAATAATGACATTATTCACTGAAATTTTGTAGGACCTCCTAATTAGACTGTTGAGATAAGAGTTATTATTCTAGCTTGGAAATAGGAAAAGTGATGTTCAGAAACAGAGTTACTTGTTCAAGATAACACAACTACTGATATGAAGACAAATTCAAATCAAGATCTGATTCCAAAGTCTATCAATTTCTCACTACACTAGAATAAGAAATCATTTCTCTTCTATATTTTCTAACATATCCCATGCCCCAAATTTTTATGCTGAGAGCAGACTCAGATACATGATCAGTAAAGTGTGTTGAAAGAGCAGGAATGGTCCTTACCATTTCAAATGATGAATATCATAGGGGTTTGCTTCTTATAGAAAAATAAATATTCAGCATCCTTGCCCCTTACATGGCAGATATGCTGACTGACTCCTTGAAAGTTTCTTTTCATTTAACAACAATAAGACCATTTTAAAAAATAGGGATGATTTCAGGTCAATTAATTTTTGGATAACCAAAATCATGTCCTATGCAATTATTCACTCAGTCAGTAGATATGTACTCAGTATATCGCTATTGTGCACCTAGCAGTCAGTTAATGCCTTCTTTACTGTGATGGGGAGCATGGGGGAGGTAGACTCTTCAGGTAAAACCATTTATCAAAGTATTTCATTTTGAATATGTTAACAAGAGATGCTATAAAACTTTCAAGTAGAGATGCAGGAATGCAATCAGATACACAATAATAAAGCCGAAAAGCCTGAGCCAAAGATTACAATTTGGAGGTGATGATCATAAGCATGGTAACTGAGGTCAATGGAAAGAATGAATGAAAGGCATTATAGAAGAGACATAGGGGAAAAGAGAATGGAGCCCAAGACAAGAGTTCTTAAACGTAAGTGTTTATGATACTTAAACATAATTGTCTTAAGTTTATAATGAGAATATTATAGTATATATAATAGTATATAAAGAAATATACTAGATAGTATCTTTGTATTTTTAGTAAGTCTAAATATAGAAGTTGATCTTGATTTATATATCTTATGATTAATGTTGACATTATAGTGTTAATTCATAAGTTCAAAATATTTCCAAAAATTAAGCCATATCCTCACATATTTAGTATATGGAGATCTCAGCACAGTATTCTGAAAAAAAGATGGAACTATCAAGAAATTAGTAACTTTGATATAAATGTTTTCAATAATTACTATTATCTCATGAGGGTAAATATGACAACATGGGTAAGTATGTAACAACTATTATTTAAATATACTGTGGCAAACCTGCCTAAATAATGAAGCAATGGTTAGTGAAAGCTCTTGTATTTCATAATTACCACAATTTTAAAAGGACTTAATATATAATAGCTGGGCAATTTCTTTCAAATTATAAGTAGCATTACACATTATATAACATTATTGTATCTAGGATTAAATGTGCCTTTTTTCTTACTTCTTAGACATTCAATGCAGTTAGTCAGATAATAAAAACACCTGCCTGGAACATTTTATTCATTTGCAATTCAGCAGGTTCTTTTGTGGTTTGAAGTTTTGTTTAACAAAAGGAAGGAGAGAGACTGTTGTTTGGAAAAGCAAAAATTAGAAAGTAAAAAAGCAGCTGAATAGAGGAAAAATGTAAATATCTTAATAAACAGCCAAAACAGAAAAGAAAAAAAAATACGAAGAGGTAAGGAATTTACTTTAAATCTTCAGGATATTTTATCTTAAAAATGGTATATCCGATACTCCATTTATTTTAAAATCGTGCCATAGAAGTTTAAAAGTAAAGTTTATCTAAAGTAATTGCATTGGTTTCTTTTATTTGGGTAAATTAAGTGGTATCTTCTGTTAATCCTAAAACTAATTACAAGCAATAATTATGTAATTTTACATGAATCAGGATAAAAGCAACATGAAACAACTGTATGGGTCATTTAAGAGAATAATGTAAATGTTCTACCATGTTAATACATTTGTTCTATTTCATGAAATCTTTCTTCTTCTTTTTAAAGATTTTATTTATTTGACAGAGAGAAACACAGCAAGAGAGGGAACACAAGCAGAGGGAATGGTAGCGGGAGAAGCAGGCTTCCTGCAGAGCAGAGGGCCCGATGCAGGGCTCGATCCCAGGACCCTGGGATCATGACCTGAGCTGAAATCAGACGCTTAACGACTGAGCCACCCAGGTGCCCCTCTTCTTTT
>CM053603.1:155192992-155238282 GCA_028646535.1 Procyon lotor | reverse complement strand
TTTTCCACTCCTACCTTTCTGAAAGTGGTTGATTTTCTGCTCCTAGAATTGCTGTTCTTATTCTCTTCTCTCTGCTGTTGTGTTTGCTGGCTTTTAGAGTGGTTTTCAGCCTCTTTCTGGATCCCAGTGCTCTTGGTGCCTCCTACACCTCCGCCATCTTGCCTTGGTCCCTTTTTACCCATTTTGCCTATTCCTCTTCCTGGTTCCCCTTTGGCAACCATCATTTTGTTCTCTTTATTTATGGGTCTGGTTCTGCTTTATTCATTTATTTTCTATTTCAGATTCCACAGGAAGTGAAATCAAATAGATTTGTCTTTCTGTCTGTCTTATTTCACTAAGCATAATACCCTCTAGGTCCATCCATGGTGTCACAAATGGTAAGACCTCATTTTTTTATGGTTGAGATATATATATAGACATATATCATATATGGTTTATATATATGTGGTATATATATACATATACACACACACACACACACACACACACACACAACACATCTTCTTTATCCATTTGTCTCTCATTGAACACTTAGGAAGATATTAGCTTCCATATCTAAGCTATTTTAAGTAATGTTGCAGTAAACATAGGAGTGCATATATCTTTTAAAATAGTATTTTAGTTTTGTATGCATAAATATTCAGCAGTTTCATTACTGTATCATATAGCATTCACATTCTTACTTTTTAAAGGAACCTCCATATTTTTTTTTCCACAGTAGTTGCACTGATTTACATTCCCACTAATGTTGTAAGAGAGTTCAAGATTACTTTGGCTCTTTGGGGTTCTTTGTGATTCCATACAAATTTTAGAATTATTTGTTCTTGTTCCATGAGAAATACTTTTGGTATTTTGATAGCGATTGCACTGAACCTATAGATTGTCTTGGTAGCATGGGCATTTAAACAATATTAATTATTTCAATCCATGAGTGTGGTATACCTTTCCATTTGTTTGTGTTGTCTTTAATTTCTTTTATCAATGAATTATAGTTTTCAGAGTACAGTTTTTACCTATTGGTTATTTTTATTCCTAGATATTTTATTCCTTTTCTTGAAATTATAAATGGCATTTTTAATTTCTTTATTTTAATTTTATCTTATTTTTTAAAGATTTTATTTATTTATTTGACAAAGAGAGAGAGAGAAAGACAGTGAGTGCAGGAACACAAGCAGGGAGGGTGGGAGAGGAGAGCAGGATTCCTGCCAAGCAGGGAGCATAATGTGGGGCTCAGTCACAGGACCCTGGGATCATGACCTGAGCTGAAGGAAGATGCTTAATGACTGAGCTATCCAGGTACCCAATAAATGGCATTAAAAAAAATTCTTTCTGCTATTTTGTTATTAGTGTATAGAAACACAATATATTTCTGTATATTTATTTTGTATCCTGCAAGTTTATTGAGTTTAATTTATTGCTTCTGTTTTTTTTGTGTGTGGAGTCTTTAGGTTTCTTTGTTTTGTTTTTAATGTATAATACCATGTTACCTGAAAATTTTGAATTTTCTTTCTAACCAATCTGGATGTCTTTTATTTCTTTCTCTTATCTGAGTACTATAGTTAGCACTTTCACTGCTATGTTGAATAAAAATAGCAAGAATGGACATCCTTGTCTTACTCCTGATCTTAGAGGAAAAACTCTGTTTGTCATCAGAGTATGACATTAACTGTGCACTTGTCATATATGGACTTTATTACGTTGAGGTATGTTTCCTCTAACCTGCTTTGTTTGATCATGAGTGGGTATTGACTTTTGTCAGATGCTTATTCTGCACCTTTTGTGATGATAAAATTATTTTTATCCTTCATTTTGTTAATGTGTACCACATTGATTTTCAGATGTTATCTTTTCATCCCTAGAATAAATCCCACTTGATATGGTGTTTGATTCCTTTCAATAAATTGTTGAAAGTAGTTTGCTAATACCTCACTGGGGAATTTTATTTCTGTGTTCATCAGGGACTTTTTTGTGGTGTCTTTGTCTGGATTTTATATTAGGGTAATGATGGCCTTGAAAATGAATTTAGACACTTTTATTCCTCTTATATTTGGATAATTTGAGAATAGGCATAAACTCTTCTTTAAATGTTTGGTAGAATTTACCTGTAAATCCATCTGGTTCTGGGCTTTTGTTTGTTGGGAGGATTTTTATTATCAAATCAAATTCATTACTAGAAATCAGTCTGTTCAGATTTTCCATGTCTTTATTATTCAGCATTGAAAGATTATCTATTTCTAGGAATTTATCCATTTCTTCCAGGTTGTCCAATTTATTGGCATATAATTTTTATAGGATTCTAATCCATTTATTTCTGTGGTGTTTGTTGCTACTTCTCTCTCTTTTTAGTGTGGTTAATCTCTCCTTTTTTCTTGATGAGTCTGAGTAAAAGTTTATCAATTTTTTATTTTTTCACTTTTTTTTAAATTTATTTGACAAAGAGAGTGAGCACAAGCACGGGGAGTCACAGGTAAAGGGAAGAGCAAGCTCCCGGCTGAGCAAGGAGCCCATTGTGGGACTCTATCCCAGGGCCCTAGGATCACAACCTGAGCCAAAGGAAGACGCTTAACCCCCCCCAGGTCCCATGTTTTTATCTTTTCAGAGAACTCATGGTTTTAGTAATTTTTTCTAATGTGTTTTTTAAAACTTTTGTCTCTACTTCATTTATTTCCACTCTGATCTTTATTGTTTCCTCCTAACTTTGGGGTTTGTTTGTTCTTACTTTTCTAGTTCATTTAGATGTAATGTTAGATTGTTTATTTGAAATCTTGTTTCTCAAGGTAGTATTTCATCTCTATGAATTTCCTTCTTAGAACTTTTGATTTTGCTGAATCCTCAAAATTTTGCACCATTGTGTTTTTATTTTCATTTATCTCTATGCATTTCTTTATCTCCTCTTTGATTTCTTCTTTGACCTATTGATAATTTAGTAGCATGTTGTTTAGCCCCCACATGTTTGTGGTTTTTTCCCAGTATTTTCTTATAATTGATTTCTAGTTTCTTACTATTGTAATCAGAAAAGATGCTTGATATGATTTCAATCTATTTAGTAATTTATTGAGACTTGCTTTGTAGCCTAACATGTGATCTATCCTAGAGAATGTTCCATGTGTACTTGAGAAGAATGTATTCTGTTTTCGGATGGAACATTCTGTATATACCTATTAAATCATTTGATCTAATATGCTGTCCAATGACATTGTTATTAATTTTCTGCCTGGATAATCTATCCATTGATTTCTGTATGGTATTAAAGTCTTTTGCTATTACTGCATTACTGTCAATTTCTCCTATTATGTCTAGGAATATTTGCTTTATATATTTAGGTGATTCCATGTTGAGTGTATAGGTATTACAAATGTCGTATCCTCTTGTATTATTTGTCATGGTGTGGACCTCTTTAGGTTCATCTCATTCAGAACTGTAATTCCTGATCCTGAATGTCTCTGTCTTTTCTTGAGTTAAGGAAATTTTCAGCTATTGTTTCTTTATATATGTTTTCTGGCCCTTCCTCTCTCTTCTTCTGGAACTCTTAAAATGTGAAAATTTATTCACTTGATGTTGTCTTAGAGACCTGTTAATATATGCTTTTAAATTTTTTTTTTTTTTTACTGTTCAGCTTGGGTGCTTGCCTTTATCCTGCCTTCTAGATTACTGATCCTTTCTCCTGTACTTTCTAACCTCTTAATTCCCTCTATTATATTTTTCATTTTAGTTATTGTGCTCCTCAATACTGATTGGTTTTTTTTTTTTTTTGAAATTCTGAGTTCATCTGTTCTTCTCCAGTCCAGTGAACATCTTTATGACCAAAAAATATATATAATATATATAATAAATATGCACATTATATTTTATTAATTCACTAAATGTATATTATCTCAATGGTAATATTATAAATATTAAAATGTAAAACTAATTTTATTTAGAAAAGTAATGCTTAAAATGCTTAAATAATTTATAGATTTGATACAGGAAAAACAAAGAAGTTTGTTGTTACTAATTCTATTCAAAATTAACTCATTTAAAAACTACTTTGTATTAGTGATTTCAGCAATAATTTTTCTTAATCAAAATTTCATATAATGTTCACCTAATCTAAAAATTTTAAATTTTCATTGGTTTACCCAATGACTGTTGACATTTCATAAAGATCATTTTCAAATCTGCAGATAAATAGATATGTTCCTATCTGATTGCATAGAAGAGACATAGCTATCTAGCATGAGTTTCTATAGATCACTAAGGGAATAAAAGCTGATAAAGCCTGAAAAAGCCACTTAAATTTTGGCATATTTTATTACATTATGATGAGATGTTTAATATTTTCATTTAAGTAGTTTCACATATAAACACTTTATAATTTTGTTGATGTGTTTTCACTTTTCAAACTTTTACTTATCTGTGTTTCTAAAGCCTAGGAGATCACAGTTGTCTGATTTATTTTAGTGAAAATAAAGTGAATGTAATTTTATAAGAAAATTGTTATTTTAGAAATAAAATGAATAACAAGAATAACATTTTCAAATTATCCATATGACATTTGCTATAGTCTTTCAGTGGTTACTTAAGGTTTGTATCTATGAGTCAAATACTTACTATGCTACATTAACTTGTACCAATTTCCCTCACTCTGGAAAATCTGTAGCAGATTCAGGTATATGAACATATTTTTATCCATCATCTGCATTAACTTTTTTGTTTAAGAATTGTCACATTTTAGGTGCGCCTGGGTGGCTCAGAGGGCTAAAGCTTCTGCCTTCAGCTCAGGTCATGATCTGAAAAAAAAAAAAAAAAAAAAGACTAGAAGAAGTACTAACTATAATAATTGTAATAAAAAAAACAAAAAGCAAGAATGTAGGGTAGGGACCAAAATTGCCACCAATAATCCCGCTGGTAACTATTGACAAAAATAACTTGATTTATAATGTGACAGTTCTTTTTTTTTTTCTAGGATTTTATTTACTTATTTGACAGAGAGAGAGATCACAAGTAGGCAGAGAGGCAGACAGAGAGAGGTGGGGAAAGCAGGCTCCCTGCTGAGCAGAGAGCCAGATGCAGGGCTCCATCCCAGGATCCTGAGATCATGACCTGAGCTGAAGGCAGAGGCTTTAGCCCACTGAGCCACTCAGGCACCCCAGTATTTCTAGTCTTAAATACTTTTTAACTGTTTTAACTTATCTTCAGCTTCCATCCTTTTTTCCCCTCCCCTTTACCCTATTGTTCTGTCCCTCTCTTATTCCTCCATCTCCTTCTCTCTCCTCCTTTATCTTTTTCTGAATATTTCAAACCCAATAACGTATTCAAGTTAAGGCTTATTTCAAAAAGCCTTCATTTGCACATTACATCAGATTTGTCAGTGATTTTAAAAATGTAGCTAAAGTTAAAATATTGTTTTGGATTGAATGTATTCAGCTCCATATATAATGAATAATAGTAACTTCATGATTCTTTCTTGTAATTTCCCTCTTTATATTACATTTCAGATTAACCTTTGTTCTCAAGTGGTTTCTGGAAGATATTTCAGTGATACCAAAGCTGCGATCACTCAAAGTATATAGTGAGAGAAAAGCAATGATGAGATTGCTCTGATACCTTAAGATTCAGGAGAGAAATTACATTTCTCTGTGATATTTTTGCTACTAGTTGCTAACAGTGCTAGTTTTGGTACTCTACTAAGTCTTGTGTTCCACTATTATAAATTGTGAGTCGAAACCATGTTTCTCATAAAATTGCTGTTTTATCTCCCCAGATTTATAGTAATTTAAATCTTTAGCTTTCAGTCTTTAGAGGGGTTTATAAACTGAGGCAAGAACAAAGTCAGTTTTAAATAAATAATTGCTGGGCTCTGCAGCGTGCAAAAAATCCTTCCTGGTTATTTTTAAATGGAAACATTGTGCGTATACCTGTAGTTATTTCATATTTAGCAAGCTCTTTTTCAACAGCTTCCCTTTTTTGGAGCTCATTGCCCATTTTCACTTAGCTGGTTCTCTGGGCATTATGCCCAGCTTGGATTAATGTTTGTTTATTATAATTTACATTATCCTGGATAGTGTTTTTAGCTGGGCACCTTAGAAATTATTATAATTAGGCAGCAAGGAATACATTTATTACACACATAAGTACATTAGGTCATCAAAGATGTTTTTCACACATCAGTTTAAATAATAGGTTTGTATTTAAAGTATTTTGTGATCTTGTAACCTGGTAACCTTTTTGTCTTTAAGCCAGTTTAGATTGTTTCGTGTCTAGATGGATTAACTTCCTTTTCCTTTTATTTCCAGTGCAACCATGTATTAATATCCCTTGCTATTTCTTACTTTTAAATGAAAAGAGAGAACATGAGCTTTAAGTGATATGTACTCCAGATAAAAGAAAGTGATTAGATGGGTACAAGCTAAAATGAGATGACTTAAGTACTTATTAGTTAGGATTTGCTCAATAAAACAGAAAATACTCTAAGTACTTTAGGAGGAAGGGATGTAGTATAGGGAATTAAAAGCTTACACAACATATGCTGAGTAGAGAGAGAAAAGATCAAGGAGAACCACTCTTGGAGTTCAGAAAGTTAGGTAAAATGGAGAGAGAAATTGCAACAAAAGTTTTATGTATACTCATACTCAATACCATGTATATAATTTTTAGACAATGCTGTTTAATAGTTGAACTATTCCTTCAACTGTTAACCAGTGATATGTAGAGGGGACTCTAATCTAAAACTGTAGTGCTGTTCTACTTCAGGGGAACATTCTGAGTACATACAGCCACTCTGGGGTAAATTTTAAATTAAAAACAACTATCAAGAACTACAAAATGTAAGGGCAGACACTATTATCAGAGATAAGACATTAACACATAAATTATACACAATGAAGAAACAGTTAATGAAGTAATATAAGTAAAACTTTAAAATTGGTATTCTAAAGCAAAGAAGCTAGGTTGCTGGAGAAAAATTTCCCTTAAATGAGTAGAAAATCAAGGGAAGGTAAAGTGATTGCCAATAATATGATAAAGAGCAGAAAATGGAAATTTATAGCTGTGGTTTTTAATCATGAACAGATATCATGTAGGTCTTTAAGTTCCTCCCTTAGATTTGAGTCCCTTTTTATTAAGTCCATTATAATGCTGTGCTATTTTTCATAGGGCCCATGTTATTTTAAAATATAATAAATGAAATAATTTTCTGGACTTAGGCTTGAATTCTCTAAAAATAATTTAGCATGTATAAATCAGTATAGATCTAATGCCTGTTTTATTTCAAACATTAGCCTAATCTTGACCTGAAAACATAAAATGTTAGGATACGAATGAAAACTGTCAAGATTGCTTTATATCTACAACTCCCAACCCAGGAAGTCTGAAATTCCTGGTCAAATTAAAGAGAAAAATAGATACCAGGACAAATAGAGAGTAGAGTGTGTTATAAAGAAGATGTAGCCCAATTATTTTTCAGCCAGATTTTATTTTTATAACATTGTAGCAGTGGATAAAACAAGCAATGCACAACAAGCCAACTTCATTTTTGGTGTTAGTCGAAACTGATTTGTCATGAAAGAATAGGTTTGCAGTATTATCAGAAATTTTCAAACACAGAATAAAATTAATACTTTTAGGCACAACTCAGTTTAAAAACTCCTTTATTCATGTCTCCCTAACTTTCTTGAACGTGGAATTCCAAGTGGATTTCAGCTTTATTTTAGGCACTATTGATTTGTTCAAGTTTATTCTCAAAGATCATCATATTTTGGGTCTCCTTGGTAGGGAAGCTAGAAACTACATTATCTGTGGGCTTTTATTAAATTTCATCTCTTCCTGCACAAGCCCCCTCATAGTTACCAAATGTTTGCTAGTTTTCCTCCAATTTTATGACCTGTCTTTTCTAATAGTAACATAATTACCTTTATTTCTATAAAATAAGCCTGATACAAATTTTTTCCTGTACTTCAAAGTATAAAATACTTTTCTAGATTTCACACATAAATTGCCCCCTTAATCAATATTGACCACTAAAAAATAACCTTATTTATGAATATAGAACACAAATCTAATAAATATCAAATAATTGTCAGTATGTTAAAAAGAAAAATGTCTTCCCTAATTCTAAAATTTACATCAATATTGAGAAATATATTGACTGTTTTATATATTACATCAAGAAAAACAATATACAAAAATCATTTGAAAAAATATGTTAAAATGTACTAATAATTTTTATTAGAACATATTGAGTACTTATGCCATTAAAATTACATATGCACATTTGTACAAAACTTCCAAACTTTCCTAAATTTTAAAACATAGGTGACACTCAAGTCAGGAATGAAACAAGGGTTCTCATTTCTACAACTCTTACTTGGCCTTGTTTTAGACATAGGGGACAGTAGAAGTAGGCAAGAATAAAGATAAATATTAACATGCAGTAATTTAAAATTTTCCTCAGAATGCATTATTTTATTTTGAAAATCCCCAATATTGAAAAACTATTTGAAAATGAACATTTAATAAGTCACTATTTATAAATAAAATTGCTAATATTCTTCCTACATAAAAATAACATATATTCTTAGTAATTTGACAATGAAATAAGGACCATTCTGTTTCCTTCCCAGAACTTTCAATATTGTGAAGATGCTAACTTACCTCAAAAGGGACCGCAAAGTAAATATCATGGACCTAACACTTTCTTACATTATCATTTTATAACATTTTTCAGTTTTACATTTTCACATTAGGCTTGCTTTATTCTTTTCACTGAATGACATTCCACCTTCTGTTAATATCTATCTGTTCTCATCTTGGCCAGGTTTGCAAGCAATTTTTCTTTTTTCTTTTTCTTTAATTTTTATTGTGTTATGTTAGTCACCATAAAATACATCATTAGTTTTTGATGGAGTGTTCCAAGTTTCTTCGTTTATATGCAACACCTGGTGCTCCATGCAATATGTTCCCTCCTTAATACCCACCACCAGGTTCACCTGTCCTCCCATTCTCCCTCCCCTCTAAAACCCTCAGTTTGTTTCTTGGAGTCCACAGTCTCTCATGGTACATCCCCCTCCAATTTCCCCCAATTCACTTTTCCTTTCCTTCTCTTAATGTCCTCCATTGTTATTCCTTATGTTCTGCAAATAAGTGAAACCATGTGATAATGGACTTTCTCTTCTTGACTTATTTCACTTAGCATAATCTCCTACAGTCCCATCCATGTTGATGCAGAAGTTGGGTATTCATCCTTTCTGATGGCTGAGTAATATTCCATTGTATATATGGACCACATCTTCTTTATCCATTTGTCTATTGAAGGGCATTTTGCTTCTTTCCAATTTGGCGAATGTGGACATTGCTGCTATAAACATTGGGGTATATATGCCCCTTCTTTTCACTACATCTGTATCTTTGGGGTAAATACACTGTAGTGCAATTGCAGGGTCATAGGTCATATTTTTAATTTTTTGAGGAATCTCCACACTGTTTTCCAGAGTGGTTGCACCAATTTGCATTCCCACCAACAGTATTAAGAAAGATCTTTACATCCTTCTTTACATCCTCTCCAGTATCTGTTGTTTCCTGCCCTGTTAATTTTTGCCATTCTAACTAGTGTAAGGTGGCATCTCAATGTGGTTTTGATTTGAATTCCCCTGATGGCTAATGATGATGAGCATTTTTTCATGTGTCTGCTAGCCATTTGTATGTCTTCACTGGGGAAGTGTCTGTTCATGTCTTCTGCCCATTTTTTGACATGATTGTGTTTTTTGGGTGTTGAGTTTGAGTTCTTTATAGATCTTGGATATCAGCCCTTTGTCTATAGTGTCATTTGTGAATATCTTCTCCCATTTCCTGGGTTGCCCCTTTTTTTTGTTGACTGTTTACTGTGCAGAAGCTTTTTATCTTCATGAAGTCCCGAAAGTTCATTTTCACTTTTGTTTCCTTTGCTTTTGAAGGCATGTCTTGAAAGAAGTTGCTGTGGCCAATGCCAAAGAGGTTCCTGCCTATGTTTTCCCCTAGGATTTTCGATGGATTCCTATCTCACATTGAGGCCTTTTATCCATTTTGAGTTTATTTTTGTGTATGGTATAAGAGAATGATTGAATTTCATTCTTCTATACATAGCTGTCCACTTTTCCCAGCACCATTTATTGATGAGACTGTCTTTTTTTCCACTGGATATTTTTTCCTGCTTTGTCAAAGATTATTTGACCACAGAGTTGAGGGTCCATATATATGCCCTCTACTCTGTTCCATTAGCCTATGTGTCTGTTTTTGTGCCAGTGGTAAGCAATTTTTCTATTGTATTATTTTTCAAAAAACTTAGTTTTAGATTCACATGTTCTTTCTACTTTAAAAATCTGTGTTGATGCATTTTGCCGTTTGGTTTCCAAAGAGTGATTATAGTTCTGTTTTTGTTTTTTGTTTTTTGATTTTTTCAAAAACAAAGATTTAGAACTTTAAATTTTCTCTAATTACTCCTTTCTTTACATTAGTTTTCACATAAAGTATCTCTGTTTCTATTTTTGAAAATTTTACTTTACTCTTTTATCTAATGGTTATATAGTAGTGTACTTCACTGATTTTAAAATATTGAAGACAGTTTAGTCACCTTTGATTAATTCTCATTTATTGGCTTTTAAATAAAAATATAAACTATAGAATTACTAAAGTTTTATGTTCAAATGCATAACCATTTTCATAATGGTCTACCAACATACAAGACTGTGTATATATTCTATATGAGCTATCTACATATGGTTATATATAAGCTTAATGACTATTATCCAATTCCTTTATTGGTTATTTTTTTGTATATTAGATGTATCCAGCTTAATGTATAATAATATATTTACAATATAATGTACAATATATTATATATATATGTACACACACACATTATTTATGCCATGTTTTCTTTGCCTTTTATTCTGGTATATAATTCTTATTAATTTCAAGTGCATATTTATTGTCTTATTTTCTGGGTACTTCAACATCCATAAAGATAAAGCCAGCTTCACTTTATTGAAACTCTGTTCTTCAATCATCTTTTCCATCATACCTCAGTCATTATCTCTTACCATCATCCTCATACCTTTGTTTATGTCAACAGGAGTACCCTCAAAAATCTTAGTCTCAAGCATTTCTATATGGAATGACCATATTCTAGTTTATTTCAAGCTCACACTCTCCAGTACCTGAACTTCATTAGCATTTTTATCTATCAGTACTTAAAAAGAAAAAAAAATTACCACTTTTTCATCCTTTCCCATCTCCTAGATGTCATTCATTCTACAGTCAAGCTATAATCTCTCCCATGCATGTATCATCAGCCGTTTTGTGTATTTTTCCCTGGCAACTTGGCCTTTGCTAAATTATGAGCCTTGTCTATTCCACTTCTAACTGTAACTGGAGAAAAACAGCTCTTTTGAGTGGTCTCCCTTTAAATTCATGACCAGTACTCTTAGGTATGTCCCTATTTCTTTAACAGAATAACATGTTATTTTAAGAATAACCATAAAGTCTGTGAAATCTTAGATATATTTCCTTGTTGTTTCTTCATTCTTATACCTTGTTTTCTCATGAATAGAATTATTTTCTTTGCCTTCTTGTGCAGATACAGATGACTCTAGTATTATCTGTAAACTAGATAGAACTACTTCTTCCTTTCAGGTGACTGACTTCATACAATATATTCCTCTAGCTCCCACATGCTACGTAGACACAAAAAGATTAGATGACATTTACTTTCCCTCCTCTGATTGCCTTCTTTATTGTTTCCTCAATGAGGTTCTTGGAAGATTCCCCATAACTCTTCCTCCTCAACTACTATTTTGCTAAGTCAGTTGTGCACTTACTATAATATTATGTTTACTTGGTCCTTTCTATTTATATAATCTTGGCATATATATGTCATGGCTGTAGAACGATATGCAGATACTCATATGTTATCAAGATCCAGTGATCACCATTCTTGGTTCTTATATTAATTTTTTCCACTTTTGAAATCTTTAGAGATCATTTATTGTTTTATTATTTCATAAAACTTACCTCAGATCAGGTACTTGGGTAATATAAGATCTGACTCCATGCCTATTACCTGGTATCTTTAGTTCTTCCTAATAGATTAACAATAACTTTGTTAGTCATGATTTTTAGGACAAGTTACTTTAACAAGATATAGAACTGGTTTACCTTTATTTCACCTCTCAGTGTTGCAGGCAGAAGTCTAATGTTAAAAAAAATATATCTTTTACTTTGCTCATAATCTCTATTTTCTACCTAGAAGCTTGTATGACTTACTCTTTATACTTAGAGTTCATAAAACTTTAACAAAAATGCCAAGATGGATCTTTTCTTATCAATCTGTCTCGAAGCTCTTAGTGAGTACTATCAATATACCCTGAGGTCTTTTTTCAGGTCAACACAATATTCTCATAATATTTATATATATGTTTATTATTATTATTTCTTCCTTGTTTTATTTATTCTCCAAAGAAACCATAGGTTCTTATACTAATTTTCTCTAATTTCTTTATCTCCCCCATTGACATAAAGGCATGGAATCAGGATGAATGTCCATAAGAAAATTCTAATTTTACAAGTGACAACATGTACAGTCTCTAAGGGTCCTCCCTGAGGGGAAAAGAGTATGACAGTCTGAAAGATTTGCCAGCCGCACTGGTGAATTCTGACATTGCTGCTTTTGTTGATCCTCAGCAGTGGGTGACTGTCCCATATTGTCAGATGTTGTGCTTCAGCGAGCACTTACAGTGAGCTGAATGGCTGATGCTCTTAGGTGATCCCAAACAAATTACACTATATAGCATTTCTTCTTCCTTCATGCTGATGTCCAGATCAGTCTACTTATTCTCATCCAATACATATATCATTAGAAAAATATAGCCACTATACTTTCAGACTATGGATAGACTCAAAAGATTTGTTGCTCACAAGCTGACATTGATTTTTTGGAATTTTGTGAATGTGATATTTTTTAAATGCCTTTTGCATATAAAGTATCAAAATAAATCATGACAAACCTAAAAGTGTTAAAATGAGCCAAGGAGCTATTCCTTTAAGCAAATTCCAACCTAATAATATAGGTATTTTGGTGAGAATAACTTATTTTTATTGCTATGGAGACTTGTACAGGTGTTCAGTGAACCAAAGAGTCTAAACAATAAAGTTCATATAACACATACTACTGCACCTGTCTTCAACAGTGTTTAAATATTAATATTTCTGATTTTAGAAAACCCACCAAATCTATACAGGCCCCACATTTTAATTTTTTTAGACTCTCCTTATAGAAAAATAGTAAAAGTAATGCAACATCATTAGTGGCTATTTTAAAACTTAAAAAAGGATGAGCACAGGGTGTTTGTAAATGATGAACAACTAAATTCTATACCTGAAACTAATATTACACTATATGCTAACTGGAATTTAAATAAAAACTTAAACTACAAAAAAATTAAATTAAAGTGGGTAATAATCGTTAGCTAAACTTTCAAAAAACACACAGGTCTATTTAGTGACTTAATGTCAATTTTTTTTCCATATTACATCACATTTAAGAAGTAAACAAGACATGGGCATGTGTAGCAAACTATTTACAAAGAATATGAATGACTTTATCATAGTTCATCATATTAAAGATAATGAAAGAATTGTGCCTAAAATTTTTCATTTAATGTAGAAAAACGTGAAAAATACTGTAGAAACAAATAAAAAAGTGAACTAAATTTTATTTTAGCAGTATGAGAAATATGAACAAATGTGCTTTTTTGTCAAAGCAATATTTGCCTATTAATAAAATGTCTATTTTGTGGGAAAATATGGCTGCTAATTACCTTAATTACAGGCAGGTTAATGCTTAAAGGTATATTATGTTGACAATTTCAAAATCTCTCTCTCAAACTCTTAATTTTTTATATCTAAACTGACCAGTGACTGAAAATCCAAAACTTTATTATTATATATAATTAGACTGAGAATCATTTCAACTTAAATCCAGGATGATAACCATTTGTTTTATATATTTAGCTGATAATTGTTTCATTTATGCCTCATATTTTTTGTATACTGGAACTCATAAGATTTTGGTGAGGGTGCTAATATATTTTATAAAGTTTTTATTTTAATTCCAGTTATTTAACATACAGTGTTACATTAGTTTTGGGTGTACAATATGGCGATTTAACATTTCCATATCACTTGGGGCTCCACATAACAAATTCACTCCTTAATCCCCATAGGGTAAATCCCCTATTTACCCTATCCCCGATCCATTTCCCCTCTAGTAACCATCAGTTTGTTCTTTATAGTTAAGAGTCAGCTTCTGATTTATCTCTTTTTCCCTTTGCTCATTTGTTTTGTTCCTTAAATTACACATATGGGTGAAGTCATATGGTATTTGTCTTTCTCTGACTTACTTTGCTTAGCCTTATACTTTCTAGCTCCATCCACATTGCTGAAAATAGCAAGATGTTATTCTTTGTTATGGATGAATAATATTACATTCAGCCATATATATATATATATATATACACATATATATATACCACCTCTTATTTATCCATTCATCAGTCAGTGGAGACTTGGGCTGCTTCTATCTCTTGACTATTGTAATAATGCTGCTATAAACATAAGGGTGCATGTATCCCTTTGAATTAATGTTTTTTTTTGTATTCCTTGGGTAAATAACCAGTAGGGTGATTGCTAGGTCATAGAGAATTCTATTTTTAACTTTTTGAGGAACCTCCATAGTGTTTTCCTGAGTGGCTACACCAGTTTGTATCCCTAACAGTGCAAGAAGATTCCTTTTTCTCCATTTGTTTGCCAACACTCATTGTTATTTTTTTTTTTTTTAAGATTTTATTTATTTAACAGAGAGAAACACAGCGAGAGAGGGAACACAAGCAGAGTGAATGGTAGCAGGAGAAGCAGGCTTCCTGCCAAGCAGGGAGCCTGATGCAGGGCTAGATCCCAGGACCCTGGGATCATGACCTGAGCCCAAGGCAGCCGCTTAAAGACTAAGCCACCCAGGCGCCCCATCATTGTTATTTTTGTTGCCATTCTGACAGGTTTATGAGGTGATATTGCATTGTAGTTTTGATTTGCATTTTCTTGATGTTAAGTGATAATATTTTAATGTTAATTAAGTGCCCCTCTTCACATTTAAGGCAGCTGAAATTTTATTATATCAAGAATTGTTCTGATTTGATCACAATCACACCTGATAAGCCCTGACATAATTTTCATTATCACCTATATTGGCTTTGTATACCAATATTTTAAAGAACATAAACTTTTGCCAACAAAGTTCCCTTAACAGTAACACAGACATTTTCACAAACATAATGGCAAGACAAAATAAACTGGAAGTTTAAAGCACATTAAAATGTAAGTCTTTGAATTAATTTACTTTGGAGAAATGTTTGATTTTCACTAAAACCATCCCTGCTTCTCCTAGATCTTTATATAGAATCATTCATATACAAGAAAACTTAAAAGCAACCAGAAATTTTGTACATTATACTTTCAATTTTTAATTCTGCTTACATGCAGCCTGTTTTTATCAGAATGTTCCATTTTGTGGGTAAAAACTTGAAATACACAACCTGCAGAGTGATTTTTATAGTTTGGAAGCAATGTGGGGCTTAGTAAGTACTCATTTAATAGTTGTTATGAACATTTCCTTTTGAAATTTTCATATCCAAGATCACTGGCAATCACTTGTATGTGTGTCTGTGTGTGCGCAATTGTTTAGATATTTCACAAGTTAATGGAGAAATTCTTTCTCGTAACAACTGTCAAGAAATCTCATGTGTGACAGCTTCTGTATTTCATCCCAGAGAAATACAGTACTGCTTCCTTTTTGAGAAAGACCTTACTTTGTTTTAAAGCAATGCTTTTGTATGACTGTTTAGAGTCACTTGAAAAGCTTCTGAAATCACAGATTTGTTGGTAGCACCCTTGAGAGTTCAATTCAGCAGGCTTTCAGTGGCCCTAAGAATTTACATTTATAGAAAACCAGAAATAATTATATTTCTGCTTGTCTGAGATGTTAAACACACCTAGAGATAGCGAGAACATGGTTTGTAATTCTGTTGCCTTAATTTTTAGATTTGATACATATATTTCTTTGTAATGGGGCATTAAGTCTTAAAGCGTAATTATAGGGCCAGCATTGTTTATTCTTAAAAAGGTTATGAACTTGGTCCCAGGGTTCCCTGAATTCTTGGGAACTATATAGTCCCTAAAGATGCATTGACTTTTCTTGCCCAAGTTTATAGCTCATCTCCCTTCATAAGAGACATGCTCAGCAGGAAAACATTCTTTTCCACAGGTCAATTTTTACAATTAAGGATCCTCATCCCTTTCCAAAGGATCTTCACCTTCTAACTCTCTGCCCACATCATATTCACTAGGTAAAAATATGACTCATTAAAATGCAATGTCACTTGCATTGTGTACTGATTATGATCAAAATTCTGAGGGAGATTGCTTGGATTCAAATCCCAGCTCTGCCAATTTTAAACTCAGTAACCTTGGACAGCTAACATTTATGATTTGTTTTCAGAGTAATTTACTCTAAAATAGGCTTGAAAATAGTAGTACCCATTTCATAACTGAAATTTTTTGACCAATTTAGTTATATGATATTGCCTAAGCCTTTATTATAATTTTTTCTAAATTTTTTTTTTTTAAAGATTTTATTTATTTGATAGAGAGAAACACAGCGAGAGAGGGAACACAAGCAGAGGGAATGGTAGCAGGAGAAGCAGGCCCCCTGCCGAGCAGAGAGCCCGATGCGGGGCTCGATCCCAGGCCCCTGGGATCATGACCTGAGCCGAAGGCAGACGCTTAATGACTGAGCCACCCAGGCGCCCCTGAACAACAAAATTTTGACATAAGAAGTAGTTGTGATTTACATAGTTTTGGTCTCCAACTGATTCAATTTGAAAATCCTTAACCTAGGACTTTATAACAAAAGATTGTTGTTGACTTTTTAAGATTCCCCTATTATATACCATATTACAGATTAGAATACACCCTTAAATACAACCAATCCTAAATATAGTGAATAACTTCTGATATAATAGAAAATATATATTGCTCTCTGCACCTGCTTCCTGACACAGAACTCCTAAATCCCTAGTATTTTCTCGAATGATAGAAGTATCATTTTTCTAATGAGGTGGATCTGGATGGCTCCTGGATGAGAGTAGTCATGGGAAAAACAAAGTCATAATTCGAAGTTTGGAATTTTCATCTCTATACCCCCTCATACTCTGGAGAAGGGCTGAAAATAGAGTTAATGATTAATCATCCCTATATAATGAAGCCTCAAAAAAAAAATCCCCAAATTATAGGGTTCAGAGAGCTTTTGAGTTGGTAAACATGTAAAAGTGCTGAGAGAGTGGTACAACTGAATAGGATATGTAATCTCCAGACCCCTTCCTACATTCTCTACCCTCTTCCATCTTGATGTTTATCTGTATTCTTTATTACATTCTCTAAAAGTACATATAAAGAACCTCTAATTTGTAGCTGCTAGTTGGAAGCACAAGTAACACCTTGGGCTTTTGACTGGTATCAGAACTGAGTGTAGGGGGTTAAGTCTTGTATGATTGAATGCTTAATCTGTGGAACCTCTAGTACGTAGTGTCAGAATTGAGTTGACCTGTAGGACACCCAGTTGGTGTCAGAGAGTTGCTTGTTGGTATGGGGAAACCACCTCCTAACATTGGAAATGATACCAGGACATATACAGATGTGAGTTTGCAATTATTTCAGCTAAGAACTCAATTGATCTATTCATCAGTATGAAGGTAATATCTTTGGCCCCCCATGGATCCTCAGTAATGCATGTTCATTACATTCAAAGCAATATGTGCTGTGCAGGATAATAATTCTCTTTGATTAAAAGACACTTTTGTGTCTAGGAATTCACATTGGCAACATATCCCTACTTTGAAATATATAGAACTCACAACACTTTGAGGAACACAACTTATCACTCTCCGTACATAGAAAATGCTCTATATTGTATAGACTGTGTCTCTATAAGCCCATTATTCCTTTAGAAATCATCTTAGGATAGTTTAAATAATGCTTAGACATATTAGAAATTGGCAAATATAATCATATTAAATCTTATATTTGATGAATTACAGTTTTTCTCTAATGTTTGGGAACTGAAGGAGGTATGCTATAAATGACTTGACCCAACATCACACAGCACTTAACTTTAATTTTGTTTTAGCTATGCTGTTTGTATGATAGAGATTATTATTTCTATTCTAGCATTTTTATCAATAGATAATCATGTACTGGCAAAGTGGTACTTTAAATAGTAACTCTGATTATTAATTACAATCATCCTGGGGGAAGAAATGTTTGTTCCTAAATGTGATTAACATGGTACCAAAATATAGAGAAATTGTAGATTAATATATAACACAAAAGGATAACACTTCTTTTTAAAAATTTAGTATAAACTTATGTAGATAATACTTATACAAACCTAAAAATAATTAAAATATACCATATAAGTAAATTAATCAAACTAATCTAAAACCTTACTGAAGATACTGTCCCATTGTAGTCAGGCATATCAGAGTTTTATCTCTGCCTTCCTTTTTAATGAAACCAGCCACATGTTTATTTGATCAATATCCTCATGTAACAGTTTTTCCCATGTGCATTAAAAAAAAAGCACATCCTCGTAATTTGTAATGAAATGATATTATCAATTGCCTTTGTAGTCATATTATTTATTTTTCTTTGGCTCTATTGTCCTTTAATATCTGGTTATCAGAAATATGTTAATTATACCTTCACTTTAGTCCACATAGTAAATATTAGATGTTTTCCTATACACAGTACTATGGTCTACAAGGTAAATTTATTTGCTGAGTTGATACAATCATTCTACATGCCTTCTTTCATATCCTCCAAAATGAGCATACCAATATAAATCACTAAAGAACCAGACACCTTTTCTCCAAATTTAATAAATTATAAAGTTGAAAAAAAAATTTTAGAGTAGCACACATAGTCAATGGAAATACAGATTTTCTTTGTGACAAAAACAAGTACATGCCAATAAAGAAAGATATAGAAATGTGTGTTTGAAAAAATACCTCCTAAGGCACTGTTTTATAATCTCAAAAATTAATATTCAAAACTCTTCATAAAATGTAAAAAGAAGTACAACACTGAAGATGCATATTATATAGATATTGCTAAACATTTTGCAAAATAGAGATACTTGGAGCCCTAATGATTTATAATTTTCTGCATTTCTGTGATATGTCGATTCACATAATTGTTTTACAATATTTCTTTCAGTTTGGGAAATGGCTGGAACATTTTCTGTGAAATATTTACTTCTGCTTAAGTGTTTCAGATTCCAAATGTAAATTTATATTTATGTTACAGAATATATAAGCATTTGGTTAAATTTACCCACTTATCATTTCCTTTAGAATACTGTGGAAATCTAAATCTGCATTATATTCTAATACTTCAGTTTAACTTTGATGGAATTTACTGTAGAGAAAGAGGTGGAATGAGATAAGGCAAGGTGAAGATAAAGAATACTCTGATTTCTAAGTAAAGAACAGAATACGGTGCAGCAAGGGTAGAAATAAGGTTAAGAAAAATTGCATAAGCTTTTAGTTACAGTGTAAAAAAGAACAGAAAATTAGTATTTAAAATAAATTGATAAAGGAAAAACACTTGGGATTATTTAAATAGACACAGAGACTATCACAGATGTTTGAAACAATAAAATTTATATATATTTAAATAAAGGAAGTCTATATGGTTTAGCATAGTCTTTTATAACAACAGGGTTCTAATTTTTTAATAAGCATTTTAGTTGTTTTAGTCGAACAATTGTTTGGGGCTAGTTGTACAATGACAAGGAAAATAATTGATGTCAGCCTTGGAAGACTTATTGTCTGGTGAGACTCTTCTTACTTTAGAAGGTTGTTCAAAGGAATGAATCCACTGCTAATTGGCTTACCTTTAAAACTTTGAGCCTGGCATTGTTTGGTTGGTTTTTAGAGTCATGTGCGCTGCAGCAACTTTTCATTGATCAATTACATTTAGATAGTTGTCTTATATTGACATATTTAAAACTGTGGTTCTTTCTTTATCCATAAACTTTTCTGGAAATACTATAATATATAAAATGCATTTTTTAAAGAAAAAAAACTGACAAATGAAAAGAAACTTTCTAAAGTGATAGTATTTATGGGCAATGCCCAGATAAAATCATTAATTGAAATATTGATATTGCTTCTTGGCCTTTTGACTAAGAGCAAGTGATATATTGATATATTTTCCCTGAAATAGGAATAAGGATAGCTTCTTTTCAATATCATACTTTAGATCTGACCCAATGTACAAATCAAGAAAAAAAATACATTTACAAATACACACACATCTGTGTATATGCATACACTATAATGATTATTGTTATATCATCTATAGAGCCAAGTTGAACCCTATCAAATACATCAAGGAGAGGTTTCTAAAGAATCAAAAAGCTTAAGAATATAAGTGTCCATACAATAATGCAAAATGTCTACACAAGCAAACATGAGTACAAAATAAAAGTTTGATGATTACAATAGAAAGTATTGGTATAAGGATAAAAGGAAAAGGTCATTAGAAAGTCTAAACAGTATTAAATTCATTTCCCAGGACTATTGTCTGTTAATATTTGTCTTGATTTTTTTATGCTTAGTTTCTTTGCCTAAAGCATTTATCAGCATGTAAATAGATAGTTAATATCTATTATTGAGTTCTCAATATAAACTATTTTACATTTAAAAAAATGAAAATAAATAGGTCAGTTGAAATTTTCTAGTCTAAGAAACAAAGTATAGAGACTTGTTAGATACCATAAAGTACCAGCATATGTAAAATGGAGTCCCAAAAAGAGGAGAGACAAATGAAAAGAAAGAGGTTTTGAAGAAATAATGTTCAAAGCTTTCCAAATTTGATCAAATAAACTCAAAGAGGTTCACATCTAAATACATCATAGATTGTTGAAAGACAAAAAAGAGTTCATCTTGAAAGCAAGAAAAGAAAAATAATATATAGGAGATCAATAATGAGGTTAATATAGTTCACTCTTCAAAAATCAAGGAACCCAAGACAATTGGAATAACATATTCAGTGTGCTGAAATAAAGACTATTAAATAGAAAAGTTATACCCAGACAAATTAGTTTTAAAAATGAAGGATAATTTAATACTTTTGGAAACAGTCCTAGATGGCAACAGAGGAAGACACTGAACTCACCTTTTTCCATGGACACATGAAATCTACAGCCACATATAGAACAATTTCCTCTAGAAAAAAAAAAATATATATATACCTGAAACAAGCTGAGCAATAACTTTGTATTAGCAAATGAACAAAAGGCCACATCAAGGTGAGTAGGAGAGGTTTATAAACTCCACCCATAGTATGGCATTCTCCATTGGGGAAGGAACTCACAAACCTGGAACTTCTCATTGAAAGTTTACAACCTATATCAGTCCTATAACAGACAAGTTCCCAAATATCTGACTTGAAAACCAAAGGAGTTCAAATCCATAAGACCCAAAGGGGCTATAGCACACTGAGAAGCATCATCTAAAGGGCTTGCATCCAGATTCACTCACTCAAGGTCCAGCCAGAAGCAGCCATTTGAAAAGTGCCCAGACTTTATTTGAAAGAGATTTGCTCATCTTAAAGCATTAACTAAAAGGGCAGGGGCTTGTTGGGATAATATCCTGAGGCCTCTGTTTCTACCTTGCTAAAGCAGATAGGTGGTTTTTTGTTTTTGTTTTTCTCTCACTAGGTGTCATCTTTTTGTTATTTTTCTGCCACACTTAATAGTGCACTATCTCCTGGAGGGGAGCTTTTACATTTTTGTGGCTGCAGCCTAAGAGATGCCCCTTGCATACTATCTTTGGAGTCCAGGTGAATTTGAATTCCTGGGTCCCATGGAACTGTTAAAATTGAAGAGACTGTTCTTGGCCGTTTTCCACCCCTGCAGCAGACTGAAACATAACCCTGGTCTTTCTGAGGAAAAAAAAAAAAAATTGCCTGGGAGCTTTGGCCTAAGGGGCAGGCTTCTGGCATGGTACAGTTTTAGAGGCCTACGGAGGTATTCTCAGGGAACATAGGCTAAAGGATGCCAGTACTGCACTCTCCCTCTGCCTCACCATAGCTCATGCACTTATATGAAGCCCCAGTTTTTGGAACTGTTACTCAAGGAACAACTCCAGACTGGTGGCCAGCAGGACTTATGCTTGAATCCCACAAGACTATATATATTTGCATACTTTAAAAACTATTGTATGAAGGTCTGGCTTCCAATCAGCCTGAGCCTAGGCACTAAATGAGATCTTTTCCTACGGGATGTTGACAGATTTTGGCACATACTCAACTACCAATAGGGCTATTAAAAATAGAATAGGCTTTCTGAGCAATCACAATGTTTTCAAAGACAAGTGCTAAGGCAGGGTTGAAAGCTCATCTCTTACATAAGTCCAACCTTCAGGACAGGAAGAGGTAACTCTTTCTTCTAAAAGATAGAAAACATTTACAAGTTAAGCAAAATGAGAAAACAGAAGAAGAATATGTTCTAAAAGAAATAGCCAGATAAAGCCTAAGGAAAAAAAATTAATATAATGGAGATAAGTAATTTACCTGATAAAGGGTTCAAAGTCATGATCATAAAGTAGCTCACCAAACTTGGAAGAAGAATGAACACAGTGAGAACTTCAACAAACCAATAGCAAATATAAGAAAGTACCAAATAGTAATCACAGATCAGAAGAATGCAATAAATGAAGAGAAAACATACTAGAGGGGTTCAATACCAAGTTAGATGGAGCAGAAAAAAGGAACTTACCCAATCAGAGCAGCAAAAAAATAATTTTTTTAAAAGTTATTGTAGATTAAGGGACTTATAGGACATCAAGCAGATTAACATTTTCATTAAAGAGATATCACATAGAAAGGGACAGAAAGATTATTTGATAAATAATAGCTGAAAACTTTCCTAACAGACATGCAGATCCAGGAGGCCCTGAGAGACTCAAATAAGAGGAACTCAAAAACACACACCAAGGCACATTATAATTAAGATGTCAAAAGCTAAAGAAAAAGAATCTTAAAATCAGTCCTAAAAAACGTTATATACAAGTAATGAGGGAGCAGAAGGCAAGCTGAGGACAAAGCACAAGTTGACACCCTGAAACCTCCTCCCACCCCATACTCCTGGGTGGGACATGTGGGACATTCTTCCAGGGATCTCTCAACTAGATATTAATACCTTGCTAGAGGGGAAAACAATCTTAACAACAATGGCAAGACCTCTGGTATCTTATAGGTATCTTGTAGGTCAGTCCTGTTTAACATATGAACTTCTTTTGAAACCTCCCTTTTCCTTACTTCCCCCAACTTCCAAGTATATAATCAGCCACTCCTCAAGACCCCAATGTAACAGCTCTTTAGGCCCACAGGTCCTGTCCCCGTACTTCAAAAAAAACAACATTTTGCACCAAATATGTCTCAAGAATTCTTTCTTGGTCGTCAGCTGCAGAACTCACCCCACCGAACCTCACCCATATTCCAAAACCACATCACAAGGGAACCACATAAGGAAATGCCCATAAGACTATCAGCATATTTTTCAGCAGATATTTTGCAAACAACAAAGGAGGGGCATCATATATTCAAAGTGCTGAGAGAAAACAAAAAATTAAAGAAAAAACCTTCTGATCAATAATACTCTACTCAAAGTTATCATTCAGAACTGAAGGAGAGCTCATAAGGGAAAAAAAGAGAGGCAAACTAGAAAACAAACTGAGGATTTCTGGTGGGGAGGTTGGCAGCAGGATGTGTTAAATAGGTGATGGGGATTAAGGAGAGCACTTGTGATGAGCACTGGATGTTGTATGTATGTGATGAATCACTAAATTCTACACCTGAAGCTAATATTACACTGTATGTTAACTGGAATTTAAATAAAAGTTTGGGGAAAAAAAAAAAAAAGAACTGAAGGAGAGATCAAGAGTTTTCCACACCAGCAAAGCTTCAGTTCACTATTACGAAACTGGCTATACAAAAAATGCTAGAGTCATCTACAAGCTGAAAAGAAAGGGTGCTAATTAATAATAAGAAACATCAAAGTATAAATCTCACCAGTGAAGGTAAATATGTAATAAAGATAGTGGATTGATTAATCAATTGATCTATCCTTCCTAGTAGGAAGGATAAAAGACAAAAGTAGCAAAAATAACTATAATAGGGATGCCTGGGTGGCTCAGTTCTGCCTTCAGCTCAGGTCATGATCTCAGGGTCCTGGGATCTAGCCAAGAGTCTGGCTTTCTGCTCAGTGGGGAGTCTGCTTCCTCCTCTCTCTCTGCCTGCCTCTCTGCCTACTTGTGATCTCTTGCTCTCTGTCAAATAAATAAATAAAATCTTTAAAAAATAACTATAATAGTTAAAGAATACATATAATAAAAAAATGGAAATTGTGACATGAAAAATATAAAAATGGATGGGGAGAATGAAAATGTAGATTTTTAGAATACATTCAAACTTCATTTATCAACTTAAAATGGACTGCTCTAAATATAGGTTGTTACATGTTAGCCTCATGATAACCACAAAGCAACAGCTTATAAGAAATACACAACAGATAATGAGAAAGTAATCTAAGCATACCACAAAAAAAGTTATCAAATCATGAAGGAAGAGAGCAAAAGAAATAGAACTTTGCACTCTGAAAACAATTAACAAAATAGTAATGAGTATATACCTATCAATAATTATCTTAAATGTAAGTGTATAACATAGTGGCTGAAGAGATTAAAACAAAACAAAATAAAAAAATAAGACATACCTGGAGGTGCCTGGGTGGCTCAGTGGATTAAAGCCTCTGCCTTCGGCTCAGGTCATTATCTCAGGGTCCTGGGATCCAGCCCCACATCGGGCTTTCTGCTCAGCAGGGAGCCTGCTTACCCCTCTCTCCCTCTGCCTGCCCCTCTGACTACTTGTGTGTCTCTCTCTGTCAAATAAATAAATAAAATCTTTAAAAAAAAAAAAAAGACTTACCTGTGTATCACCTACAAGAGACTGACTTCAGATTCAAGAAAGCACAGACTGATATTGAAGGGGCTGGGGGTAGGGGGATGTATTATGCAAATGGAAACCAAAAGAAAGTGAGGGCAAATATACTTAGACAAAATAGACTTTAAAACAAAGACTATAAGTGAAGAGGAAAATTATCCAGAGCAGGCCCCGGCTGGCAGGCCTCAGAAGATGGAAAGATGGAAAGAGGTAACCAAGAGCCCCACTTGAGCAAGAGATAACTAGATGTTTCTGCTTCTATAAACAAGCTTCCTGCCACTGACCTGACCAATGTGCCCTCCTACTAAAACCCTCCCAATTTAAACCCACCTACCAGCAGTCAGCAGAGACCTTGTAACCTGATCTCCCCTCCCCCCCACTGCACTTCCATATAAAAGCTCTGTAACCCTCTTACCTGGGGCCTGGTATTTTGAGTGTGAGCTCTTCTTGGTTTGCTGGTGTAAAATAAACCCAAGTTCTCCTACTTCTCTGAATGTCACTTGGTTTCTCACCACTCTGATTATTTTTCTGTAACATAAGAAGAGACAACTAAGGGCATTATATAATAATAAACAGATCAATCCAACAAGAAGCTGAAACATTTGTAAGTATTTAAGCACTGTACATAGTAGGACTTAAATATAAAAGGAAATATTAAAAGACCTAAAGGGGAAAATAGATTGGAATTCAATAATAGGGGGCTTTAATATCCCACTTTTATCAAAGGAGAGATAATCTACATACAAAATCCATAAGGAAACATCAGCTTTAAATCTATATATCTATATATTATTTATATTTAGATATATATAAATACATTTTATATAGAATGTTTTATTTAGAACATTCCACCCAAAATGGCAATATACACATGGAACATTCAACAGTATATATCATATATTAGGCCACAAATCATAAGTCTAATAATTTAAGAAGACTGAAATCATATCAAGCATGTTTTCTAACCACGAGGTATAAAACTAGAAGTCTATTACAAAAAAATAAAGAAAATTCAGATACGTGTGAAGATTAAGCAACATGCTACTAAACAACCAATGTGTCAATAAAGAAAAAAGAAGAAATCAAAAAAGACCTTTATAAGTGAAAATTTAAATATAACAAAATTTATGGGATGCAGCAAAATCAATTCTAAGAGGAAAATTAATAGCAATATATACCTACCCCCAAGAAACAAAAAAAAAACCCTCAAATACTCTAAATTTATACTTTAAAGAATTAGAAAGAATAAAGCCCTTATTAATAGAAATGAGAAAAAAATCTTAGATTTGAAATGAAATAAATGAAATAGAAACCAAAAAGATAATAGAAAGGATCAAGGAAACTAAGAGCTGGCTCCTTCAGAAGATTAAATTGGCAAAACTTTAGCCAGATTCATAAATAAAAAAGATAGCCTCAAGTAAAATTAGATATGAAAGAGAAGATTTTACAAATGATACCACAGAAATACAAAGCATCATAAGATACTACCATAAAAAATTATATGCCAGGGGCGCCTGGGTGGCTCAGTCGTTAAGCCGTCTGCCTTCGGCTCAGGTCATGATCCCAGGGTCCTGGGATCGAGCCCCGCATCGGGCTCCCTGCTCAGCAGGAAGCCTGCTTCTCCTGCTACCGTTCCCTCTGCTTGTGTTCCCTCTCTCGCTGTGTTTCTCTCTGTCAAATAAATAAAATCTTTAAAAAAAAAATTATATGCCAGTAGGACAATATAGAAGAAATGGATAAATTCCTAGAAATATACAACCTACTCAGACTGAATCATGAAGAAAAAGAAAATCTGAAGAGATTGATTACCAATAAGGAGATTTCATAAGTTATCCAAACCTCCCAACAAACAAAAGACCAGGACCAGATATCTTCACTGGGGAATTCTGCCAAACATTAAAATAATTTAATACCAATCCTTTTCAAACTTATCTGAAAAGTAGAAGAGGAGGTAACACTTCCAAAAGAATTTTATGAAGCCACCATTGCCCTCATACCAAATCCAGATTAAGGACACCACAAGAAAAGAAAATTACAGGACAATTTCCTCAATGAACATAAAAGCAAATATTCTCAACAGATTAGTAGCAACCAAATTCAACAATACAATAAAAATACCATACACCATGATTAACTAAATTTTATTCAGGGATAGAAGTGTGTCTCAAAGTCAATAAAAGAGACTCTTAATTATAGGGAACAAACTTAAGAGTTTCTGAAGGGGAGGTGGGCAGCAGGATGGGTTAAATGGGTGATGGGTATAAGGAAGGCACTTGTGATGAACACTGGATGTTGTATGTAAGTGATGAATCACTGAATTCTACTCCCCAAACTAATGTTACACTATATGTTAACTAAGTAGAATATAAATAAAAACTTGAAACATTAAAAAAAAGTCTAAAGTCAATGTGATATATCACATTAAAATGAAGGATAAAATCATATCATTTTAAAGGATTCAGAAAATCATTTGACTAAATTTAACATCCATTGATGATAAAAATTCACAACAAAGTAAATATAGAGGGAATGTCCCTCAACAGAATAAAGGCCATATATGACAAACCTATAGCTAATCGTACACAAGAGTAAAAAGCTGAAATGTTTTCCCCTAACATCAGGAAGAAGATAAGGATATCCATTCTGGCCACTTTTATTTAACCTAGTTGGAAGTTCTAGCCAGAGAAACAAGGTAAGAAAAAGAAATAAAAGTCATCCGAGTTGGGAAAAAAGAACTAAAAAAGGACACTGTTTGCAGATGACATGATATATATAAAAATCGCAGGAGCTCCTAGGTGGCTCAGTTGGTTGAGCATCAACTTTTGATTTAGGCTCAGGTCATGTTCTAAAGAAAAGATTCATAATAGATGTGTTTTCATTTTCAAAAGGGATAAAACACATTATTGATATTATACAAATCTAATAGAAACAGAAAAAAGAAAAGGAAAATCTACACATAGATGAGGACAATAGTAAGCAGTAAAGAAGAAGACAGTGTTACATCAAATCAGATACTTACAACATCCAACCTCATTACCTGGGGCCTTGGGGAGACAGCCAGATTGGAGTCTGGATTGAGAGGCCTGGGCAGAGTATCCTCCCCCTTGGTGAGACGTCCAACTGACCATCCTCAAAAGGACCATGTTTATAGGGCAAATGAGGGGTCTGAAGTTAAACATTTGTTTGCCTACTTGCAGTTTGGAGCAGGCTGCATTTCTATGTTTCCATGTTTTTAGATATTTAAGGAGCCAGAGCTAGGTGTGCTTGCCTCCCCTCCCAGACTCCACCAGGGGTAGGGGGGAGCCCAGCCTTGACCCCGAGGGGGTGTAAACCAAAATTTTTAGCTCTTGGTGTCCTGACCAGAAGAGCCAATTCTGACCTGGAATCCAGATAATATCAACTAATTAGGCTTTTGAGGTCACTTAAGTAGCACAAGTCTCACAGACAACCCTTTTTAGCCTGCCTGCAGACAAATCACAGAAATCTCCAAAATCTCAGGGTCCTGAGATCCAGCCCACATCAGCTCCACTCTGTGCTCAGCAGGGAGTCTGTTTCTCTCTCCTCCCCCTGCTTATTTTCTCTCACTAAAATAAATAAAGTTTTAAAGGAAACAAAACAAAAATAACACCAAAAGACTCTACCTAAAACTGTTCGAATTAATCAACAAATTCAGTAAAGGTACTGTATACAAAGCAATATACAGCAGTCTGTTTCTATACACTAATAACAAGCTATTAGAATGATACTTTTAAAAATAATCCTGGGGCGCCTGGGTGGCTCAGTTGTTAAACGTCTGCCTTCGGCTCAGGTCATGATCCCAGGGTCCTGGGATCGAGCCCCGCATCAGGCTCCCTGCTCGACGGGAAGCCTGCTTCTCCCGCTACCATTCCCTCTGCTTGTGTTCTTCTCTCTCTGTGTTTCTCTCTGTCAAATAAATAAAATCTCTAAAAAAAAAAATAAAAAATAAAAATAAAAATAATCCTATTTGCAGTCACATCAAAAGAATAAAATACCTAGAAATAAATTTAACCACAGGAGTGAAAAATCTGTACACTATAAACTATAAGACTTTGATGAAAGAAGTTAAGACACAAACAGAAAGATATCTCATGCTCATGGGTTAGAAGAATTCATATTGTTAAAATGTCCACATCACCCAAAGAAATCTATAGGACCAATTAATCCTATTAAAATTCCTATTAATCCCTATTAAATTTCCAATGGCCTTTTTTCACAGAAACAGAACAATCATAAAATCCATTTGTATGAAACCACAAAAAATCTTGAATAGCCAAAACAATCTTAAGAAAGAACAAAGCTGAAGGTATCACACTTTCTGATTTCAAACCATAAAACAATCCTATAGTAATCAAAATTGTATGGTATTGGCATAAAAACAGAAACATAGATCATTGTAACAGAATGGAGAACCTAGAAATCAACCCAAGCATAAATGGTCAATTTATGAGAAAGAGGTCAAGAATATAGAAAGGGGAAAGGATAGTCTCTTCAATAAATGGTGTTGGGAACACAGGAAAGCTACATTCAAAAGAATGAAACTGGGACATTCTCTTACACCATACAAAAAATTAACTAACAATGGATTAAAGATTTGAATGTAAGATTTGAAACTGTAAAATTCTTAGAAGAAAACATAGGCAGTAAGCTCATTAACAATGGTCTTGGTGATTTTTTTTTTTTTTTACTCCAAAAGCAAAAGCAACAAAAGCAAATATATACAGGACTATTTCAAACTAAAAAGCTTCTGAACAGCAAAGGACATTACTAATAAAATTAAAATGACATATCAAATGGGAGAAAATATTTGCAAATCCTTTAATAAGGAGTTAATATCCAAAATATATAACAACATATACAATAGCAAAAAAGAAAAAAATGGGATAGAAAACAACAATCTACTTAACAGATGGACAGAAGATCTGAATAGACAATTTTCCAAAGAAGACAAATAGATTGCTAACCTGCTTAATATTATTAATCATTATGAAATACAAATCAAAGCAACAATAAAGTATCACCTCATATTCATTAGAATGGCGATTATCAAAAAGAAAAAAAATAGCAAGTGTTGATAAGGATTTGGAGAAAGGGAATCCTTGTACACTGTTGGTAAGAATGCAAACTAATGTTGCCACTCTGGAAAACGGTATGGAGGTTCCTCAAAAAGTTGAAAATAGAACTACCCTATGATCCAGCAATTGCACCACTAGCTTATTTACCCAAAGGATACAAAAATACTGATTTGAAGGGATACATGCATCCCAGTGTTTATCATTAGCAGCATTATCAACAATAGCCAAATTATGGAAATAGCCCAAATGTCCATCAACTGATGGATAAAGACAACATGCACTGGGCTAGAGAGTACTATATTAAGTGAAATAAGTTAGAGAAATACAAATACCTGTGATTTCATTCGTATGTGGAATTTAAGAAACAAAACAAATGGATATAAGAAAGAAAGAGAGGCAAACCAGGAAATAGATTCTTGACTATAGAGGATATCTGTTGTGATGAGCACTGGGAGTTGTATGTAAGTGATAAATAACCAAATTCTATACCTGAAACTAATATTACACTGTATGTTAACTGGAATTTAAATAAAAACTTGAAGAAAAATATGAAAAAAAATTATATCAACACAAAGACCTGTGCATGGATGTGTATGGCTGCTTATTCATAATTGCCAAAACTTGGAAGCAAACAAGATGCCCTGCAGTAGGTAAATGGATTAGCTTGAGTATATCTAGACAACAGAGTATTATTCAGTGCTAAAAAGAAATGAGCTATAAAGCCATTAAAAGACATGGAGGAAGCTTATACCCATGTTACTAAGTAAAAGAAGCCAATTTAAAAAATCTATACACTGTATGATTCTAAATCGAAGACATTCGGAAAAGGCAAAGTATCTAGACAGTAAAAGATAAGTGGTTGCCAAGGTGGAGAGGAGAGAGGGATGCATAGGCAGAGCACGGAAGATATTTTAGGGCAGTGAAACAACTTGGTATAATATCTAATGGTAGATACATATCATTATACACTTGTCTAAATCCATTGAATACATAACACCAAGAGGGGACCTTAATGTAAGTTATGGACTTTCAGTGATTATGAAATATCAATGGAAGTTTTTTGCTTTTAACAAATATATCACTCTGGAAGGAGATGTTGATAGTAGGGGAAACTATACACGTGCAAGGGTAGGGAATAAATGAAACATCTGTGTACCTTCCTTTTAATTTTGCCATGAAACTTAAGATGCTCTAAAAATAAAGGCTTTAATTAATTTTAAAAAAGAGTAGAGAGGAGAAAAACTTTCAGTATTTTTAGCAAACACTATAGTATTCAAAATATATATGAACATCTATAAATACATGGGAAAACATCAAAAAATAAATATGAAAATAGGTACAGAGACCCAAACAAGAGAATCATAAATATAATAGTCAATATCCATGAAAAGGTAATCTTATTAAGTCATCTGAGAAATACAAATTAAAGCATGTGATAATACAAGTATATACATGTTAGAATGACTAAAGTAGAAAGACTGAAAAGAAAAAAAATTAGGCTAGTGTATGGAGCAGCACAAACTCTCATATGCAGCTGGAGGGTTTGTGTATCATGACACTTTCAAAAAAAATCTTTGGGAAAAACTTTAAGGGAAAATGTCTTAATTTGTCACATGTATTTCTCAAGACACATTGATTTCTCTCCTAAATCTAGCTCCAGCAAAATACATACACTTGTGCTACAACAAGATATGTATAGGAATGATCACAGCAGTGAATACTTTGAGTAGGCAATTCGTTATGCATTTTGCTCTCAGAGGAGATGCCTAAGCTACTGACATAAATAAAGTTTTAGCTTATATATGCATATATAGTATGTATATGTATATATACATATATGTAAATGTAAATGTGTTTATATGTAATAGCTTTAAGTATGTTTATAATAGTACTCAATATCATTGCCAATTTTATCATCTATGTCATTTTGGGATTATTTCTATTGATGCTTTTAAAAAAATTTTTTTAATTTTATTTATTTGACAGAAAGAGAGATAACACAAGTAGGCAGAGAGGCAGGCAGAGCGAGAGGGGTAGCAGGCTCAGTGCAGAGCAGAGAGCCAGATGCAGGGCTCCATCCCAGAACCTTGAGATCATGACCTGAGCCAAACGAAGGCAGAGGCTTTAACCCACTGAGCCACCCAGGCGCCCCTATTGATGCTTTTTATTATTATTATCACATTTTTTATTTATTTGAATTCTCCCTTCCCCCCAATTTTGTGTGCTTTCTGAATTTTTCATTCTCAGGTGCTGATTTTGGTTTTATTCTTTTAAATACTATTGGCACATTTTCTGTGATAAAACCAATGAACTGGGGTGCCTGAGTGGTTCATGGGTTAAAGCCTCTGCCTTTGGCTCAGGTCATGATCTCAGGGTCCTGGGATCCAGCCTACCTTCGGCTCTCTGCTCAGCAGGGAGCCTGCTTCCCCCCCCTCTCTCTCTGCCTGCCTCTCTGTCTACTTGTGATCTCTCTCTGTCTGTCAAATAAATAAATAAAATCCTTAAAAAACAAACAAACAAACAAACAAACAATGAGCTGTTTTGATTCTTCCCAAGGCTGCTTTTAAACTTTTGGTAGGTAGTGGGTTTAGGACAGCCTTTATCAAGAGCAATTTATTCCCAATAATGATGCAATTTCTTCTATAGACAGCACTCATCATTGTATGTATTAAGAAGTCTTTCTTATTAGAACACAGACAAGTTTGAGGATTGTGGACGATTCTATCAATAACTTTCAGTCATAGTAGGAAATCTATTTCAATAGACATGCAAAGTTTTTAATATAAGGTAAGCAGTCTGCTTGTTCTATATTTATACAAGATGTCTACGTAGCGCAGAGTTTGATAAAGTCATAGACACATACATATATAAATAGCAGGCTAAGGAAACATTTAGTTATTAACAACTTACAAATTAAAACTTATAAAACAGAAAGTATTAACTTTAATAAAGGATTAATCATAAAAAGAATGTGAATAAAAAGTAAATGCAGAACTAAGGAAAGCCCAGTGAAGCAGTTTCCTTGGTAGAACTAACTGTAGCCAGAAAACTAAATTTTTCATATCTTAGTGGAAATGAGTGATCCCTACCCAAGGCCATTAAGTGTGAAATTCCTATACTTAAAAATTGTTGCTCTAATTCTAGGAACATTAATCAATCATCTAAGTATGATTTTTCTCACTTAAAGACTTCTCATAGTATATTTAAGATCCCTGATAAGTTAGCTATTATATTCCTTAGGAATATATATTTTTCATACAGCATGCATTTTTTAAAATAACAATGAGGAAGTTTAGTATGTTGGTCTCTGACATATTGTGTCATCTTCATACCTAATACATTAAAATTAAGACTCCAAAGAGTAGGGGGAAAAGTTATTCAAAACATATAATGCTTGCTACATAGTTTTAAGGCATGAATATATAAAATACATATCTTGTTTTTACACATTTAAATGCTCTTTCCAGAATAAATATGTCTCAGAGAGCACTTATACTTTTTCCATTCTCCACATTTATAAGGATGTTTCATGTGATGGAGGTAAATAAAATACCAAAAGGGAGCATTGATAACAGTCTGATCCTTAATGAACCACAGTGCACTTCAATTACAAAGGGTTACAATGGATTATGACTTGAAAATTTTGTATGTTTCCATTAGTATAATACTTGCAACATAATGCACTTGATAAATGTTTATTGAACTTAAATGATGTGCAATGAACTAAACTCTAATAGAAGTCTGACTTTGTTTAAGAACAGCCAGGTAGCATGCCTTGAACACTTAACATTTACAGATTATAAACTCAACAGGAGTCTATACCAATCATTCAGAACCCTGCTGTATTCCTGGATGAGTCTCTACATACATTGGACTAAAACTCACTCCCATTCAATACATGATATTAATCAAACAGTAGGGTTCTGTAGACTCTTCACCCCATTCCTGTTTATCTTCTCTGATTTTCACCCTGACCCAATTCTTAGAATGTAAGAGGTCAAAGCTTTGCCAAAATCTCATCATAAAGAGAATTCCTGAATCCCCAATATTACACATTTTTACCCTAAAGCAGAATTATAGGATTTCTTACAATTTTTCTAAGATAATTTTTGTTATAGAAGTACCACATTGTTATTAGTAGACTCTTCCTCATAAGGTAAATAAGTGGTATCATTATACTAGGACCCTTCAAGTAATCCTTTTAGTAATATTTCAGTGTAACACCAACAAACTATGTTTTACCCACTAAGTCATTACTGATTGCTTATCATTATATTGATTCTAAATAAACCCAATTGTTTTATTTTAGAATAAGAAATCTATTCCTTATTCTGTCAAAAGTAAGTTTATTATAGGTCCATTAATGTCCTAAAGATTTGCAGCAAATGCATGTGTATGTGTGTGTGTGTAAAATTGTTTTCACCCAAAAATATCTAATTTATAAAGCAACAATTTTTTGAAGATTTTATGGAGCTTATGATTTTAACCATGTGTTATTTGGTTATGATGACTAAACAAAATGACCAAGTAGTTTTCACATAGTTCAGTACTTTTAAGCCTACTTTAGGAAATTGATGCATAGGGGCACCTGGGTGGCTCAGTTAATTGAGCATCTGCCTTTGGCTCAGGTCATGATCTCAAGGTCCTGGGATCACGTCCTATGCTGGGGTCCCCGCTCAGTGGGGAGTCTGCTTTCCCCTATTCCTCTATCCTTCCTCCCACTCGTGTTCTCTCTCTCTCTTTCTCTCTTGCTCTGTATCTCTCAAATATATATATTTTTAAAAAAGAACCATTGCATAGGTTGAGAAAGTTATTAAAACCACTTGATCCTTTTATAATCTTTTATAATCTGAGTATGTTCATCTGTTAGATTATTTCATATGTTCTTAAATAAGGCCAAAAATTCTTGTTTCAAGCATCAGCATCTGTGATAGAATGCTCTTTTTAAGACACATTAATTTGGACAGTGCAAGGAGGAAATTACTCAGCTATCATTGACTAACTTTTCCAAATTAATGTGATTATTCAGGATAATAGAAGAGATACTCACATGTGTTTCTCCAGGGTAAAAATTCTTATGACAGTCAAGTTAAAATAACTATATGCTGTAAATGGTGTTAAAACATTTCATTCAATTCCATAAGAGAGCAAAATATGCCATGGTAGATAATTAAATTGTATGAAATAGGTTAATACAGCTATAATTTTAAATATCCATGCGATACAAATAGTCTACCTGCTATTATGCTAGGCCTAAAGTAGTAGAATGAACATCAGGAAACTGATTAATATTTAATGGATAACTAATATAATAAACAGACTGGACTTACAAATTTATAGGAACATATATTGCATATAATGTAAAGAGAAACATTTTATTTTTTAATTTATTTTTAAAAAGATTTTATTTATTTATTTGACAGAGAGAAAGGGAGAAAGAGCACAAGTAGGGGGAGTGGCAGGCAGAGGAAGAGGAGAAACAGATTTGCTGAGTAGAGAGCCTGACGTGGGACTTGATCCCAGGAATCTGGGATCATGACCTAAGATGAAGGCAGATGTTTAACTGACTGAGCCACCCAGGCACCCTAAGAGAAACATTTTAAATTAATAAACAGTTGTTCAACAAATTATTCTAGGTCATTTTCTATGTATTTGGAATAAGGCAAAATCAAATGTAAATAATCAATTCACATATGAAACTCCTTATTGACAAGTAGCAAAAAAGACATACTGGTAGAAAAAAATAATTATAAAATCAATATATATATATATAAATATATATATATTAAAAAATATATATATATATACATTACTTTCAAGTTTAGAACTAACTACAGTTATAAAACAAACATTTCCAAAGAAAAATATCAATGGATTTTTTTATTTGTTAAATATTTGCTAACTTTTATATTTGGTAAATAGAAGAGAAAATCTAATACAGAAAGAAATTAAAAAACTGGAGAATTCTGCAGAAAGTATATTATCAAGAGGGCTAATTATTTTATGGTTTATAAATTACCCATATTTTGAGACTAACATAAGAATGAACAAAGATAGATAGCTGCTTCCAGTCATGATAAAATTATTGGCCTTTAAAATATATAAAATATAAGACAAAATATTGAATATAAATATTCCATATTTATTGATATTAATATTGTTGCACTCTTAATAACAAAAAGTTGTGCATTATGGAAATTAACAGTAGATATACAAAGTTGAAATACTTGTATTTGATCTACCTTTTTTCCTAAAGTTGCTTTCTAGACCACTTTGTAAGGAGGGTACTACAAGCAGAACACATCAATCTTTCTGAGTAGAGGAGCCTGAGAATAGAATTTAGAAAGATAAAGGGAAGCTAGAAATTGTGGTCAGAGTACCAGAAAAAAGGAAACAAAAAAACGATGAAGATATGAATCCCTTTGATCAGTCATGCAGACCTAGTATGAAACTGTAAGTGCCAATGACTATATTGCTGTAAGTTGAAAATTTTCCAGAGCTCACAGATGTCAGAGGCATTTAAGGTCCAATCAGCCAGATGGATGAATCCATATTGAACACCAAGAATTTTCAGTGGTGACGGCATAAGGGTCACATGTAAGATTCACATCTAAACTAGTCCTACTAAAGTAAAGAATACTATTAATCTGCTCTAACAAATCATAAGGCAAAGCTCAAAAACAAAAACTGGGGTATAAGTAAGAATAATGCTTGGTGAGAGAAAATTAAATAAAATGGTCAACCACCTATGTTATCACAATGTACATCATCCAAAAAAAATTTAGACACTCAAGAAAGCAGGAAAAAAAAGTCATAATCAGAAACAAAACTGGAAATGATAAAGATAATAAAATTAGCAGGCAGCATCAAAAAAACCATTATAAAGTCAACTGAAAAAAATATGAAAAAAAATCCAACCTCTAGAGATAGAAATGACAATATCTGAAAGAAAATTTGGTGTTACTAATATTAAATGTTTCTGAAGAAAACATCAGTAACTTAAAGATACAATAAATGAAACTATTTAACTAAAACTTAGAAATACAGATAGTGTAAATAAAATGACCAGTACTTTAATAACATAAGATGTTATTATGCTGTATTAAGGTTCTCCAAAGAAATAAAAACAGTACAAATATGTGTGTGTATGAATACATATGTATATAAAATATGTAAATATTTATCTAAATATATTCATTTATATTTATTTTTATTTTATGTATTTTTTTTGAGAGAGAGTGAGCATGCAGGTGAGCAAGGAGGGAGGGGCAGAAGGAGAGGGAGAAAGAATCTTAAGCAGACTCCATGCCCAGTGCAGAGCCCAATGTGGGGCTCAATCTCACCACCCTGAGATTGTGACCTGAGCCTAAATCAAGAGTTGGAGGCTTATCAAGAGTTGGACTGAGCCACTTAGACTTAAATTCAAGTCTGAAAGCCTTAGACCAGGGAGCCAATGGTATAAATCCCAGTCTAAGGCCCTGAGAAGATGAGATGAGACGTCCTAACTCAATCAGTGAAGTGGGGAAAAAAACAAAAGCAAAAAACTGATTCCTCCTTCTCTGCCTTTTGTTCTATTCAGGTTCTCAATTGATTGAATTGTGCCACCCATATTGGAGAGAGCAATTTACTGAATCCAAAGATTCAAAGTTCACTTTACTCAGTTCACTGAAATTTAAATGCTAATCTCATCCATAAACACACAAACATGCACACAGAAATAATGTTTAATCTGGGCACCCCATTCCAGTTGACATATGAAATTAACCATCATATATATAATCACTTGTATACATAATTTGAATCTCAGAAAATGGAGGAAAGGAAAAATATTTAAGAAATATTGTCAAAACACTGTATAAAATTGTTGAAAACTGTAAACCTGTAAGTCCAGGAAATTTAACAAATTCTGAGTAGAATATAATACACATAAACACATTCCAAGATACACATCAAAATTAAATTACTAAAAGAGAATGACCAAAGAATTCGTGACTGAAATATGCTTTACAGAAGACAATAGGACAAGACATTTAAAGTTATAAAGGGAAAAAAAAGGTTCAAGCTAGATTCTTTGTATTAAATCTGTACCAGTTTCTATAATTTATTGAATTAATTTAGTATTATTCTGAAGAAGATCAAGGAAGATGTTTACTGTAATCAGTAGAGAGCAACCACTAAGAACATAACTAAAAAATTATTTTAAAAAACCAGCAGAGGAATTAAATTGGCGCACCACAAAACAATCTAATGTAAAAGAAACTACAGGAAAGAGACAAAAAAGCCATCAGTCATATAGAAAACTAAGCAAAATAACAAAACTAAATTCTCCAATATTAAAAATTGCTGTTATAATATATGGATTAACATTCCAAGGAAAAGGCAGATATTATCAGACTGAGTAAAAAACAAACATACCAATATCTAAGTGTATACTATCTAAAATTGACATGCTTTAGATTCAAAGTCAAAAATAGGTTGAAAAGAAAGATGAAAAAATATAAACCATGCAGAAGAGTAGCAAAGAGGGCTAAAATAGCTGTACAAATATTAGGTAAAACAGACTTTAAGACAAATATTTCATTAGGCATATGGAGAAATATTTTTGAATGATCAAGGGCTCAATACATCAGACAGAAATAATATAGGCATGTATGTACACTGCAACAGAGCCTCAAATTTTAGATGAAGCACACACTAAAAGAACCACAGGAAAAATGGATAATTCAACAATAGTAGTTGGGAACCTTAATACTTGATTCTCAATAATGGATAGAAAAATTCATGATTAAATAAGCAAGGATACAGAATATTCACCCAGTACAATTGGCCAACTTGATTTAACTGATTTCAATAGAATACTCCAAACAACAGCAGAATGTTTTTCATTTAAACTGCTCATGGAACATTGTCTAGGATAGAACACAGCTCTACTATGAAAGAAGTCTTATTGAATTTTCAAAAAAAGGAAATAAGAAAATGGGTTTTCTGGTCAAAACAGAATTAAATCAGAAATTAACAGCATTAGGAAATTAGGGAAATTCATGTATAATTGGGAGGAAAAACAGAAAATCACCTAACCCACATGTAAGAAGGAAAATCATAGAAAAATGTAGAAAAAATTAAACTAAAGGAAAATGAAAACACAGCATATCAAGATTTATGGAATCCAGTAAGAACAGTACCCAGAAGGGAACTTTAATTTTGAAAATCTCTTTAAAACAGAGCAAAGATCTAAATGCAATAACCAAAGATCCTAATTAAGGAAGTTAACAAAAGAACAAATTACAGCCAAAGGATGCATAACAAAGAAAATAATAAATATTATAATAGAAATCAATATAACCAAAGTGGATTCTTTAAGAACAAAAAAACACCTTTAAGTAAACTGAAAAAGAAAAAGAGATGATAAAATATAACAAGATAATTACAAAAAAGAAGATATTGTAGCCTACACTATAGAAATTAAAAGTATTATAATGGAATACTATAAACAACTACAGCCTAAAAATATTTAAATTAAATAAGATAGACAAGTTCAAGATACAAATGACTAAGACTGTCTTGATATGAAATGCAAAGTATAAAGAGCTCCATAACAAATTTAAAAATGTTTTAGTATTTAGAAAATTCCCCACAAAGTCTTGGCTCAGATGGTACACATGTGAATTATATCTGACATTTAAAGTGGCAATCATAACATTATAGAACAAAAAGAGCAGAATACATCACTTCATAATATCTTGTTGCAGATAAGTATTACTCTGAGATAAAAGTCATAGTAATGTTTAAAGAAACATAAAGAAAATCCAAAGAAAATAATAGTAACAACAAAAACACGGATATTTATCATAATGATAGATTCAAAAATCCTTAAATAGTATTAAACCAAATTAAGCAACTTGTTAATGTGATATAGTATGTCAAAATATGATTTGTCACAGCAATGCAAGGTTGGTATACATCCACGAAACAATTAAGGTACAACAGAATAAAGGACAAAAACTCCCATCACTCCTCAGAAAGCTGTTCAGATGGCCCAAATCCATAACACTGCTAATACCAAATGCTGGTGATAAGGTGGAGCAACAAAAACTTTCATTGTCTACTAGTGGGAATGCAAAATGGAACACCTACTTTGGAAGAAAGTTTGGTGGTTTCTTTCAAAGGTAAACATCTACAATCCAGCAATTACATTTGTAAGTATTTACCGAAAGAGTTAAAATTGTATATCCATACAAAAACAAAAACAAAAATACAAACAACAACAAAAATGACACACAGATGTCTATAGAAGCTTTATTTATAATTGTTAAAGTTTGAAAGAAACCAAGATGTTCTTCAGCAGGTAAATGGATTTTTTTTATTTATCTATCATCTATCTATTTATTTATTATTTATTTATTTAAAGATATTTGTTTATTTATTTATTTATTTATTATTTGACAGAGAGAGAGAGATCACAAGTAGGCAGAGAGGCAGGCAGAGAGAGAGGGGGAAGCAGGTTCTCCCCCAGAGAGCCCCATGCGGGGCTCGATCCCAGGACCCTGAGATCAGGGCTTGAGTTGAAGGTAGAGATTTTAACCACTGAGCCACACAGGCACCCCAAGGTAAATGGATTTTAAAAATTTGATAAATCCAAACAATCAATGCCTTATTACTCAACACTGAAAAGAAATGAGTCATCAAACCATGAAAAGACATGGAGGAACTTTAAATGCATGTTACTAAATGAAAGAAGCCAGCCTGAAAAAGCTACATACTGTATGATTCCAGCTAGATGACATAATGGAAAAGGCACAACTATACGAAGAGTAAAAAGATCAGGGTTTGCCAGGGGTTAGAGGAGAGACAGTGATAAATAAGTGAAGCCCAAGACTTTTTAGCACAGGGAAACTACTCTATCACACAGTAACATTGGATGCATGTCATTATACATTTGTCTAAGCCCACAGAATAGATAATATCAAGAATGAACCATATTATAAAGAAAGGACTCTGAGTGATTATGATGTATCAATGTAGGTTCACCAGGTGCAAAAAATGCACTACTCACATAGAAAATGTAGCTATTAGGGGATGGTATGCATGCATGTGCCTGGGAAGTAGAAATGGGAAATCTCTATCACAGCAAACTGATTTCTCAGTTCGCTGTGATCCTTAAACTATTCTAAAAATAAAAGCCCTCACCAAGCGAAGAATTCAAAGATCTTTCTCAATTTTACAATAGATATATTTGAAGATTCTATAGACAATATTAAAGGTAAACACTGAATACTTGTCCCCTAAGATAAAGAATGGTTCAAGGATGTCTGCTTCTGCCATTTCTCTTCAGTATTGTACAGGACATAGCCCGTGTTATTAGTGAGAGGAATAAGAAGTGACGGGGGAAAAAAGTATGAGGAAAAAAAATAAAGGAAAGAGGGGAATGTGGTAAAAGGTATCCATATTGGAAAGAAGTAAATATTTCATTATTTATAGACAACTTAATCCTAGATGAAGCAAAGGCTAAGATATTCTCTATTAGAAATACTAAACAAATTCAGCAATGTTACCACATGCAAAATCACTATACAGAATTTATATTTTTATATTTAACAATAACAAATCTGAAAATGAAATTAAGAAATTAATACCAGTCATATCAGTATCAAAAAGAGTGAAATACTAAGGAATAAATTTAAAAAAGAAATTACAAGACTAGTACACTGAAAACTATCAAATATACTGTGAGAACTTAAAATATAAATAAATGGAGAGAAAGCTATTTTATGTTCATAGATTAGGAAAATTAATATTGTTAAGAAGACCACTCTCCCCAAATTGATCTATATGTTCAATGAAATCACTATAAAAGTCCCAGCAGGCTACTTTTCAGGTAAAATTGAAGATTTAAATGTTCTGATTTCAGAACTTTGAAGTATGAAACCATAGTAGTCAACATTGAGTGGTAACGGTATAAAGATAAACATATAGATATATGGAACAGAACTGAAGCTCCAGAATTATATTCTCATTACATAACTCATTTTCAAGAGAGGTACTAAGAAAGTTAAAGGGAAAAGTGTAGTCTTTAAAACAAATATATCTAATAATTGTATATCCACATATAAAATATTTTAAACACCATAGATCATACATAAAAATTAATGCAAAATATATCATAGACCTAAGTATAAAAGCTAGAACTATAATATCCATTCATGTTAAAAACCCTCAGCAAGGTAGGTCTACAGGGACATGGCTCAGCATATAAATGAAAACCCCACAGCCAACATCATAATGGTGAAAAACTGAGAGCTTTTCCCCTAAGGTCAGGAAGAAGACAAGAATGTCCACTCTCATGACTCCAATTTAACATGGTAGTGGAAGTCCTACTCATAACAATTAGACAACATAAAGAAATTAAAGGCATCCAAATTGGTAATGAAGAAGTAAAATTTTCACAATTTGTAGATGACAGGATACTGTACAGAAAAAAAAGAAAACCCTAAAGACCCCACCAAAAAGCTTCTAAAACTGATAAATTAATTCAGTAAAACATAGGATTCAAAAACAATGTACAGAAATGTGTTGCATTCCTATACACTAATAATGAAACAGCAAAAAGTGAAATTAAGAAAATAATCTCATTTACAATTGCATCCAAACAGTAAAATACCTAGGAATAAATTTAACCAAAGAGGTGAAAGACCTTTACTCTGAAAACTATGAAACACTGATGAAAGAAATTAAAAAGGACATGAAGAAATGAAGAGATATTCCATACTCATGGATCAGAAGAACAAATATTTCTGAAATGTCTATACTACCCAAAGCATGTACATATTTAATACAATCCCCATGAAAAGACCAACAACATTATTCTTGGACTAGAACAAAAAATCCTAAAATTTGTATGTAACCACAAAAGGGCCTGAATAACCAAACCAAGGTTGAAAAAGAAAAACAAAATTGGAGTTACTACAATTGGTAACAGTTACCACATTTCCAGATTTCAAGTAATATTACAGAAAAGTAGTAATTAAAACAGTATATAAATAGGTACATATTAATAGACACGTAGATCAATTGAAAAGAAACATAGACACATAGATCAGTTCAGTTAAAAAGAATAGAAAACCCAGAAATAAACCTACAAATATTGGCCAATTAATCTTCAAAAAAGGAGGAATGAATATACAATGGAAAAAAGTTTCTTCAACAAATGGTGTTGGGAAAACTGGACAGCAACATGCAAAAGAATGGAACCTAACCACATTCTTTCTTTTTCTTTTTTTCTTTTTTTTCTTTTTTTTACTTTTTTTTACTTTTTTTTACTTTTTTTTTTTACACATTCTTTCATTATATACAAAAGTAAACTCAAAATAGATTAAAGACATAAATGTGAGACCTGAACCCATAAAAATCCTTGAAGAGAGCACAGGTAATAATTTCTTTGACATCAGTTGTGGCAACATTTTTCTAGATGTTTCCTGAGGCACGGGAAACAAAAACAAAAACTATTGGGACTTCATCAAGATAAAAATCTTCTGCATAGCAAAGGAAAACATTCAACAAAACTAAAAGGCTACCCACAGAATGGGAGAAAATATTTGGAAATGACATATCTGTAGTTAGCATCCAAAATATATAAATTAAACATAAAACTCAACACCCATAAAATAAATAATCCAGTTTAAAAATGGTCAGAGAACATGAATAGACATTTTTTCCAAAGAAGACATCCAGATGGCCAATAGACACATGAAAAGATGCTCAACATCACTCATCATCAGGGAAATACAAATCAAAACTACAATGAGCTATCACCTCACATCGTCAGACTGCCTAAAATTAGCAACACAGAAAGCAGCAGGTGTTGGCAAGGATGTAGAGAAAGCGGAACCCACTTCCACTGTTGGTGGGAATGAAACTAGTGCAGTCAGCCACTGTGGAAAATAGTATGAAGGTTCTTAAAAAGTTATAATAGAATGACCCTGCAACCTAGCAATTACACTCCTAGGTATTTACCCAAAAGATACAAAAATACTAATTCAAAGGAATATATGCACCCCAATGTTCATCGCAGCATTATCAACAACAGTCAAATTATGGATAAAGCACAAATGCCCACTAACTGATTTGAATGGATAAAAAAGATATGGTATACATATATACGATGGAATATCATTCAGCCATAAAAAGAAGAATGAAATCTTGCCATTTGCAATGACATGGATGGAGCTAGAGAATTTTATGCTAAGCAAAACAAGTCAGTCAGAGAAAGACAATACTATATTATTTCACTCATCTATGGAATTTAAGAAACAAAACAGATGAACATCAAGGGGGGAAAAAAGAGAGAGAGAGAGGCAAACCAGGAAACAGACTCTTAACCATACAGAGCAAACTGAGGGTTATTGGAGGGGAGGTGGGCAGGACAGATTAAGTACATGAAATATATTAAGGAGGGCACTTGTGATAAGCACCAGGTGATGTATGGAAGTGCTGAATCACTAAATTATACACCTGAAACTAAAATTACATGTTATGTTAACTAAAGAATTTAATAAAAACTTGAAAAAATGGAAAAAAAAAAAAAAGAAAAGAAACCTGAAAGGTAACTACTGAATGGGAGAACATATTTGCAAAGGCTATACCCAATAGTCAATATCCAAATATATAAAGAACTGATACAACTGAATACTTAAAAAATAAATGATACAATTAAAAATGGGCAGAAGACATGAACAGACATTTCTTCAAAGAAGACATACAGATGGCCAACAGATGCATGAAAAAATTCTCAACATCTCTCATAATCAGGTAAATGCAAATCAAAACCACTATATCACCTCACAACTGTCAGAATGGTTAACATCAAAATGCAAGAAAGGAGAAAGAAGGAAGGAAGGAAGGAAGGAAGGAAGGAAGGAAGGAAGGAAGGAAGGAAGGGAGGGAGGGAGGGAGGGAGGGAGGGAGGGAGGGAGGGAGGGAAGGAAGGAAACCAAGAAACCAAGAAACCAACTCTGAATTATAGAGAACAAACTAATGTTTACCAGAAGGGAGGTGGGTGTGTGTGGGCAG
>CM053603.1:155166133-155192492 GCA_028646535.1 Procyon lotor | reverse complement strand
CAGTGGATTAAAGCCTCTGCCTTCGGCTCAGGTCATGATCTCAGGGTCCTGGGATCAAGCCCCACATTGGGCTCTCTGCTCAGCAGGGAGCCTGCTTCCCCCTCTCTCTCTGCCTGCCTCTCTGCCTACTTGTAATCTCTCTCTGTCGAATAAATAAAATCTTTAAAATAAAAATTTAAAAAAAAATAAAATAAGGGCAGAAAAATCAACAGGACAGTAAACAACAATTGTTGGAGAGCGCGTGGAGAAAGGGGAAATCTCTTACACTGTTGGTTGGATTACAAGCTGGTGCAGCCACTTTGGAAAACAGTGTGGAGATTCCTCAAGAAATTAAAAATAGAGCTACCCTATGACTCTGCCATCGCACTACTGGGTATTTAACCCAAAGAAGCAGATGCAGTACAAAGAAGGGCCACATGTACCCAATGTTCATAACCGCAATGGCCACAACCACTAAACTGTGGAAAGAACCAAAATGCCCTTCAACAGATGAATAGATAAAGAAGATATGGTACGTATATACAATGGAATATTATGCCTCCATTAGAAAGGATGAATACCCAACTTTTGTATAAACATGGACAGGACTAGAAGAGATTATGTGGAGTGAAATAAGTCAAGCAGAGAGAGCCAATTACCTTATGGTCTCACTTATGTGTGGAGCATAAGGAAAAACATGGAGGGCATTGGGAGAAGGAAGGGAAGCGTGAATGGGGAAATCAGAAGGGGAGATGAACCATGAGAGACTATGGACTCTGAGCAACAGAGGGTTTTGGAGGGGAGGGTGTGGGGGATTGGGAGAGCCTGGTGGTGGGTATTGAGGAGGGCACGTATTTCATGGAGCACTGTGTGTGGTGAACAAAGAATTAATCTTGTAACACTGAAAAAATAAAATAAACATATTTGGAGAAAAAAATAAGGGCAGAAAAAAATAAAAATAAATAAAAAATAAAATAAAATAAGGGCAGATATTTTCAAAATATCTGCCATAAAGACTCCAAAATAGTCTCAGGTATGTACAATAGGCTTTGACAAAGTTGCTAAAGTAATTCAATAGGAGAAGAAATAATTTTCAAAAAATTACGCCAAAACTGTAATTCTTAATGGACAAAAATGCATCTCAACCCATAACTATGCACACCAATTAACTAAAATTTGATGAAATATCTACATGTGAGTATTAAAATTCTAAAATACATAGGAGAAAGTCTCTGTAAACTTGAGATGGGGATAGGTTCCTTTTGATGAGATACAAAAAGTATGAACAACAAAAGAAATAATATATTAGACTTCTCATTGAAAGACATCATTAATATGATGAAAATGCAAGCCTTGGAGAACAATATGGACACAATTATTACAGTAGAAAATAGCATATTACATATATTCCCAATGAACTGGAGAATACAATTGGCAGTTTTATGGAAGCTGCCAATTGCCATTTTAGCAGAACATGTATAATTATAAGGAATATTGCCTGCCTTTTTTGCAACAGTAGCAGTAGCATAATACAGATAATTTTCTATTCTTTTTCAAAATTTTCTGAGTTTCTTTTTACTACTGTTGCTAACAGAAAGAATAGAATTATGGGTTCTAAGCACTGGAATCTTATTGGATAGATTCTAGCAGGACAAAGGATCTTAAAATTAGCAATATGGAAACAGCAGAAAGTATTATTTGTCTTTTTAAGAAATGAATAAGGTGCATGTACTTTTTTTCCCTATAATTACCATGTAGTATCTAACAGTGCACTGTCTTAAAAGGAATGTATTTTTTTTTCTTTCTTAATGTAGTCTCAATTAGGTATTGGGTAGTTTTGTTCAACATAAGTAATTGCTACCTCCTTTAAGGTGAAAACATATTCCATAATCTATATCACTTGTTATTTTCTATTATTTCTGCAGTATCCTCGTTTGCCCAGAAGTAAAGTGGCATTATTTTTTGCAAAGATTGTATTCTTAATGCTGAATATGTTTACAGACACTGATCACCAAGAACACAGTTCCATAATTGACAAAACACATTAATTCCAGGTACATCAATGTATAAAGGCATAACAAATAATTTCCCACGAGGGTCAAATGGAAAATGTCAATTATGCAAAGTTAGACAAACACCATACCAGAATATTTAGAAAGGTTTTATTTCTATGACCTGACATCTAAGATGATAATGTTGTGTGGTATATAAAAGCAGACCTAACCTCTGGAATTTTTAAAGTCATTTTCAAAGACTTAAAGTCAAAGGACTGCTTTTTATGATATCTGTGATTTTCCACAGAAAGGAGCAGAGAAAATAATTATTCACAACCTCAACATATTCTAAGTGCATCAGTCATACAGAGTTTCAATATTGAATACTTTTTATCTTCTGCTTGAGATTCAATGACCAGATCTGAAACTTCTGTTTGGATAGTACAGAATTAATGGTATGACAGAGCCTGTTTGTGGATACACACTGCTGGTTGTTCTGCAGGGCCTTTTTCACTAATGGAAAAGAAAGGAATAGCACTCTTACTCAACTTCCATCAGAACCTGTTTTCTGGAAAACAAGTGGAAATGCCCTAGTCAAAAACTAGTAGAAAATAATTTAAAAAATTCTAGTCACTTGATCCTATTAAAGATAACCACGGCTGAATAAATCAAAATGTTTAAGGACAATAATAAATCCATAGCTGAGAAAGAGAGTTTTCAAAGTTTCAGAAACAAATAGGTTAATTCAAAGAAGGTCTCCTTTTGACAAACAAGAATATTCAGTACTGCGTGGTTGGAAATGAGTCACTACTAATTTCCAAACAAGGGGTCCTGTATGTTTCAGTCTGTTAAGTGTCTGCCCTTTGGCTTAGGTCATGATTCTGGAGTCCCAGGATCAAGCCCATCTTCGGGCTTTCTTCTCATTAGGGAGTCTGCTTCTCCCTCTGCCTCTGTCCCTACCCCTGTTCATTCTCTCTCTCTCCCAAATAAATAAATAAAATCTTTAAAAATAAATTCCAAAACAAAACTTGGAGATACCCTGGGACATCAAGTAAAATCTAATGCTTACATGTCTAAGTAGTCTCAGGATAAAATTAGGAGCCTCCTGAAGGATGTCATCTGGAGAGCTGGGGAGAAATCAAGTGGGAAGTGGGTTGCTGACATGTACTTAAAAGAAAAACATATCTCAACAGTATGTTGCTCCAAAGTGAAGGTGACCATATGGACTCCTCAACTGACAGATGATATCAGAAGTCCTGGACCAACTTGACAGTCTGAAAAAAGAAAACCTTAATAGTTTAGCTAACCCTGTATAATTTCTTATGTGGAAGAGTTATTTAATGGTTCTATGTATGATTTGGCATTCCAGCAGTCATGTCAGTCAAATAACTGTTTCACATTTCCTAAGTAGTATATACTGTTGGATACAGATGGCATCATCACTTTCATCAACCTGTGTTATTGTCAGCATTATGTATCAACTTGGCTAAACTATGATATCTATTTACTCAGTCAAAGACTAATTGAGATTTGCTGTAAAGATATTTTATTAACCTAATCAAAGTTTATAGTCAGTTATATTTAGGGAGATTATCCTAGGCAAACTGGATGAGCCTAACTTGATAAATTGAAAGACTCTAAAAGCAGATATAAGAATTCCCTGAAGAAGAAAATTCAGGTTATGTCTGAGAGTTCCAGCTTTCAAGTCCTGACATTCTGGCCTACGGATTTTATATTACCTTGACTACTCCCACATTTGCATATATCAATTCCTTGTAATAAGCCTCTTAATATATGTCTCCTACTGATTCTGCTTCTCTCACTGAACCCTGAATCATTCAACTTGTAAACAATAATTTGTCTTCTACTGTCTGTCGAATATGCTATCTGAAATCATCCTTTGTATGTCTGTAGAAGCAAAATTTCATTTCAACATTTCAACAAAATTCACATGTATGGTGAACCAAAGTTTGGTTGATATATGAACACTGTTTTTGGTCTACTATGCTGTGTACTCATTGTAATGCAAAGGCAAATAAGACAAAGATCCTGCTCTGAAGAGGTTCCTGTGAAAATATGTCCGTGAATAACCAAAATACAAGGTAGAAAATGGGAAGCACAATAAAAGCTAGACTTAAAAATTTACTGTGAGAGCTCTGATGAAGAAGATATTACTTCCAGCCTGGTGGATCTGATTTTCCCTCAAAGCTGTGTAATAGAATTTCATCTCTATCCAGACTCAACCTTTGACTTCAGAGTTGAAACAAGCCATATTTGTACTTATTATATAGTCAGCTGTGTGGGGACTCTTAACAGAGACCACCTGTTCATTTCCCATGAACAAAGGTTATCTCATAATGATTTTTTGTCACAGTTGATATGAACCATATTTGAAAAAGTCTGAAAGGTGACAGGATCACTGGCAAAGTCCATGAATCTTGTAAAAGACTTCCTTTTATGGCATAGGATTTTTTAGTATTACCAGCATATAACTTAAAAATGAGAGACTGCATAGGAGTTCAAATGTCACTAATAACTTTCATTTTCTGCATCTTCAGAGAAGAGAAATCAGATTTCATCTTGTCAGCAGTTGGTATTTGAGTTTTTCTGCATAAGATTCATTATTATAATAAATGGGTTGCTAGAATATGTGTTAGGAAATTATTAAGATATTCCTTATTTGACATTGTACTGTTATTTTGGTATGATAGGTTAGAGAAATTTTTACACTCAAAAAATGCATTTTTCCCATACTTTGAAAGTATAAGACTAATAATAATAAATTTTAAGAACTTTTAAAATTAGAAACCTAGTATTAGAAATATTAGTACAATGCTAAAAATAAAAACAAAATATTTGAAGTATATCTAATATGCCATCTTATTTTTCAGTCTGAATAGTGATATCTAAATTGAAATGCTATTATTATTCACTGGAGATACTTTCTAAATACCAACTTATCTTCATAGATTTTCATAGATCTGAAAGTTAAACTTTTCTTTCTGTAGCAAGAAGTTTCTTCTTAATGACTAATTGGGTAATTGGGTTTTAATGGGAAGAAATATACTAGGATTGAAAAAACACTGGGTTCTCCTTATGTAGGTTTTCCTATTAAAATAGCCACACAATCTCCAGCAAGATCTGGGCCTCAATATTCTCTGACTATGTGAACTAAGGTTATTATTTTAGAATTCAGTCTTTTACCTTTATTGTGTGCTTCTTGATACATAAAATAGTGAAATATAAATCCATTAAGGTGCACAGAATTTAAAATATTCTTTCCCAATAATATATATTAGTAATAATGTGAGAGCTTATGACTTATAACTGCATCCTCTCCATGCCTCAGCATTTTTCTTAACTCAGTCCATTCTTCATTTAAAAAAAAAAAATCATCATATATTTTTTGAACATGTCACTCTCATATTAAAATGTCTTCTATGACTCATTATCAATTGAATAAAGTCCAGACCAAAGTCTGAATAGAACTTGTTAAATACCTTTCTGATTAATAGTATAGATTTGGAATTAAGAGTTCTGACTTCAGATCATTTTGTCACCTACAAAATAGGAACACTAATATTATACATTCCATAGGATGCTAGGGAAAATCCAAAGTGATATATGTGAATATTGCTGGGAACCATGGTTATTACTTATAATTATTCAAAACAGTAGCATTCCAAATACCTTTTTGTTTTCATACATATGCTATTGTACTATATCTCAATTCTTTCATGTACTACCAATCTTTTAAGACCAACTTACTGTCACTTCCAATCATTCAACAAGTATTTATTAATTATGTACTATGTCTAGCCCTTTAAACAAGTAAAAGGAACTGATAATCTTGTAGCAAATCTTATAAATAAAAAATACAGTAAAATAATTGGATATGCATGAAATGCAGAGGAACATAATGAATATAAGTTTGCATTTGGGAATATAATAAAAATGTTTAAACTTTGATAAATAACTAAATAGAAGTTTCCAAGTAGACAAAACCTTAGATGATTATTCTGGAAAAAAGAACTGGTTTATGAGTAAGAGAGAGAATAGTTGGCATGATACAAGCACTATAATTAGTTGAGTAAAACAGAAAACAAATACCAATTTAACCCCCTTTTCTTCTATTACTTATTAGTTTTATGAACCTAACCAGTTAAGTGTTAGTTTCTGCAACTTCAAAATGGAAATATTAATAAGAGAAAATATGGGGGCACCTGGGTGGCTCAGTGGGTTAAGGCCTCTGCCTTTGGCTCAGGGTCCTGGGATCAAGCCCTGCATTGGGCTCTCTGCTCAGCGGGGAGTCTGCTTCCCCCTTTCTCTCTGCCTGCCTCTCTGCCTGCTTGTGATCTCTCTCTGTCCAATAAATAAATAAAATCTTAATATATATATATATATATACATATATGTATGTATATATATATATATATAGGAAAGAACACAAATAAATGGAGGCTAAATAACATGCTACTAAGCAGCAAATGAATCAAATTTTAAAAAATGAAGTAGAGAATCCAATAATTCATGGAGAAAAATGAAAATGAAAATAACCCACAATGGTGAAACATCTTTGTAATGCAGCAAAAGCTATTTTAAGAGGAAAATTTATAGCAAAACAAGCCAACCTAAATAAGAAAAATCTTCAATAAACAACCTGGCCTTACACCTAAAGGAGCCAGAAAAAAAAAAATAAAGTAAAATCCAGTAGAAAGAAGGAAATAATAAAGGTTAGAGCAGGGCTGCCCGGCTAGCTCAGTTGGAAGCACATTTGACTTTTGGTCTTGGGATCATGAGTTCAATCCCCATTCTAGGGGTAGAGATCACCAAATAATAATAACAACTTAAAAAAGAACTAATTAAACACAATATAGATTAGAGCAGAAATAAAGGAAATAGAGACTAAACAAAAAGAACAAGTCAATGAAACCAGGAGGCTGGTTCTTTGAAAGATAAATAAAACTGATAAACTTTTAGCCAAACTCATCAAGAAAAAGGACTAAAATAAATAACATCAGAAATGAAAAAAGAGAAATAACAACTGTACCATAGAAATACAAAGGATTACATGAGAATATATGAAAAATTATGTGCAAAGTGGACAACCTAGAAAAAATTGATAAATTTCTAAAAACATATGACTTTCAAGAACAGATGTCTTCTTTGGTGAATTCTACCAAACATTTAAAGAAGAGTTAGCACCTATTTTTACCAAATTACTCTAAAAAAAAAAAAAGAAAAGAAAGAAGAAGCAAAAGGAAAGCTTCCAAATTCATTTTATAAGGCCAACATTACTCTGATATCAAAACCAGATAAAAATAGCACCACACACACACACACACACACACACACACACACACACAAGCAGGCCAATATTGTTGATGAATATAAATGCAAAAACCCTCAATAAAATATTAGCAAATTGAATCCAACAATATATTTTAAAAATCATTCACAACAATCAAGTGGGATTTATTCCTGGGATTCAAGTGTAGTTCAGTATTCGTAAATAAATCAATATGAAACATTATAATAAAAAGAGAAAGGATTAAAACCATATGATCATCACAGGGGATGTAGAAAAAGCATTTGACGAAGTGCAACATTAATCCACGATAAAAACTCTCAACAAAGTAGGTTTAGATGTCACATACCTCAACATAATAAAGTCCTTATATGAAAAACCCACGGGTAACATCATTCTCAATGATGAAAAATTGAACGTTTTTTCCTTTAAGATCAGGAACAAGACAAGGATGCCCAGTCTTGCTAATTTTGTTCAGCATAGTAGTGGAAGTCCTAGCCACAGCAATCAAACAGAAAAGGAAATAAAAGGCACCCAAATTGGTAAGAAAGGAGTAAAACATGGGGATGCTGGGTGGCACAGTCAGTTAAGTGTCCAACCCTTTGTTTTGGCTCAGGTTGTAACCTCAGGGTCATGACATCAAGCCACATGTTGGGCTCTGTGCTCAGCACAGAGTCTGCTTAAGACTCTCTTTCTCTCCCTCTGCCCCTCCCCTTGCTCTTTCTCTAAACTAAATAAATAAATCTTAAAAAAGAGAAAGAAGTTAAAACATTCACTCTTTGCAGATTTCTCTATATATAGAAAATCCTAAAGACTTCACCAAAAAACTAGAGCAGATAAACTAATTCAGTATGTTGTAGTTCTTTACACTAATAATGAAATAGCAGAAAGAGAAAGGAAGAAAACAATCTCATTTACCATTGTACCAAAAACAATGAAAAAACATAGGATAAAATAATAGAATATTAACTGTGCAAATCTCAAAGATTTTGTGGAGACCAAACTAGTTAACGCACATAAAGTGATTACATTAGTGCCTAACACAAATGCAATAAAGCCACAAAGTTAGTTATTTGGGAAAATATGATCATCATCATTACCTATGCAAGAAACTGGGAGGGTCATAAAATAGAGATTTAATAGTCATTGATGGGGTAGAAAATAAGACTCATTAAATGCCCTTGATAAATGATTACCTTTTTTTAATCTTAAAAAGTCAGTTAAATTTTATTTAACCTTGAAATATTTTGAAATTCTTTGAGACATAAGAGTGAAAAGTCAACTTTGCATATAAGAATGATTTAAGTCTGTAGAAGACAGCCACTAAGATGGCCCCTAATGAATTTAATTCCCAGTTTTCATGCTCTTGTGTTGTCCCTTCTCCTCTTTATATCAGGATTGGTGTCTATGAGCAATTGATTATAGCAGAAATAATATGTGATTTCTAAGGCTAAGTCTTAAAAGATTTTGCTCTCTCTCACAACATTCACTCTTGGATAAGTCAACTGCCATGTTAAAAGGAAACTCAGGCATCTCTATAAAATGTCCACTTAGGAATAGAAGCCTCCTGCTAATATCCAGTGAGAAACAGAGAAGCTGCTGACAACCATGTTAGTAATCCACCTTGGACAGAGCTACATCAGCAACATTCACATTTTTAGATAACTACAACCTTGGTTGATGTCTTAACTGCAATCTATAATTCTGAGCCAGAACCATTAATCTAAGATGATGCTGAATTTTTGATGTATGAAACTGTAAATAAGTGCTGCTTAACAATGCTACATTTAGGAATAAGTAAAATGGTATTAGGTTACTAATACAGAGCTGAAGAAACCTTAATTGAAATAGATTTTTACTCATCTACCAAGAGCAATCATCACCATATTAGAATATAATAAGACAAGGAAACTGCTAATAAATTTTGTGTCTATCATGAGGCTTTGCGTATAGTAAGTACTTTAGCATTAAAGTGAATGAGTGCTTTTGTACTATCATATAAGGATTACAATGGTGAATGTTTCTATGAACAAAGGAAAATCTGATTATATAACAATGCATATAATCAAAATGCCAATCAATTTTGCTAAACCCATAGATATTTTAACATTTGATAGGTTCCATTATAATATTTTAAATATCCCATGAGTATCTTAAAACAACAATTTATTCATATATAAGTTCCCTTTTATTGTCTTAAAAATAATAACCATATTTTGCTTTTTATTTACTTTAGAAAAAGACAACTTTCATTAGTTTCTTGCATTGAATATAAAAGAAAGATATTGTATATTTCAATAGCACTGCAGTTAGATAGCACAGAGTAAATTGCTCCACTTAAATCTCTACATGCCAGTAATAGCCATCCAAATTGCAGCAACCATATGGATGTTACCATGAAAAGATTGTAGTAATAAGCAATAGCTGTAAATAGCGAGAAGAGGATGAGATTGAGATGAAGAATATGGGAAACAATCAATATAAAATCAGTGAAATCAAATATGTCTTAGGTAGTAATTGTTTGACTAACATTAACAGTTACGATATAAAATTCATCTTCATGCGAATAAGGATATTTCAAAATAACAGGATCCTGACTGAGAAAACTATAAGTTGAAAAGTTACTTTAAAAAGACTCAAAGTTTTCTATTTCTAAAATTAATCTTCTTTAGCCCCAGAGGAATGATGAGAATTCATTATGATTTCTGTCTCTTCCCTATGTGTATTCTATGCTACAACTAACTACATTACTAAATCTTCGAATGTATCCTAATTGTTTTTTATAGAACACTGAAATAACTGAATAATAGAAAGTAATTTCAAATATACATGAAAAATACACGCAAATAAACCATAATGTTGTGCAACAGAACCAATTTTATAGGGGGTGCCTGGCTGGTTCAGGCAGTAAAACATATCTCTTGATCTTGGAATTATGAGTTCAAGACCCATATTAGGTGTGGGATCACTTAAAAAAAAAAAAAGGAACCAATTTTAACAAATTTTAAAAAGGTTAAAATCACACAGAGTATGCTATTTTACTTCAACAAAATAAAAACTGGAAATAAAATAAAACCCTAAAATACCCAAATATTTAATAATTAAATCATAAATTTCAAAATAGTTCATAGGAAAGACTATCAAAAAAAAAACTAAGAAAATATTTGAACTGTATGATTATAAAAATAAATAGCAAAGTTTGTAGAACTCAGGTAAGTCAAAAAGTACACTATCCATTTAGTACATTTTTCAGATAATAAAATAGAACAGAACACATACTACCATTTGTTTAATGAAATCAGACTAACCCTAATAACAGATTCTTAATGGATATTAAAATAAATATCATAGTATTCTTCATAAATACAATGTTTTTAATATTTTAGTACATTAAAAAAATTATAAAACGCATAATACTCCTTAACAAGAAAAAAGTATAAGCAAAGAACACAAGGACAAAGTTAAATCAATCAATGCAATTTACCACCTTAGAAGAATGATTAAAAAATTGATAAAATGTAATGACTGTGATTTAAATAAACAAATAAAAAAGAAATTCTCAGCAAAGGAGAAGAAATAGACTGGATAAGAAAAATGTACCCTTTCAGTATATGGTACTGGAGTAATTGGATGTCAATATAGTAAAAAAACAAACCTTGTCTAATACCTCACACCAATAAAAAATATGAGGTGGGTTATATATGTAAATATTTCAAAAGGATAGACAACCTGATGTTAGAATACATTTTTTAATCAGTAACAAACAACTATAAAAAAATAAAAGGATAAATTAGACTACTTGAAAATTAAGGACTTAAAATTTCAAAAATTATGTTAATCTATTAAAAAAATCATTAACAAGTCATAAGTCAAATCACAAACTAGGAAAAGATACTTAGATTTCACAAATCTTAAAATTGAAGGGTGCCTGGGTTAGTTCTGTCAGTTAAGTGTCTGCCTTTGGCTCAGGTCATAATCCCAGGGTTTTGGGATCCAGACTCCTGCTCAGCAGGGGGCCTGCTTCTCCCACTCTCCCTGTCTGCCACTCCCCTTGCTTGTGTTCTCTCTTTCTGTGCCAAATAAATAAATAAGTAGCTGAAAAATGACTTATAGTTATAATATTATAACTCTTACAACCCTAGAAGAAAAAAGACAAAACAATTAAAAATGGAGAAATTATTTGAATAGGTAATTCAAAAATATGTATCTAAGTGGGCAATAAACATAGAGAAAGTTGCTAATTTCGCTCAATGCAAATTAAAACCACAGTGGAATATTTTTATATATCTACCAGAATGACTAAAACTAAGAATACTGAAATACAATATAATATTGAGAATATACAGTGAATGGACTTCCATTCATTATTAGTGTAGTTGTAAAATTATACAATTAAATTAGAAAAAAATTTGATAATGTTTGATAAAAGTAACCATATACTTTCCATATGACTCTGGAATTTTATTAAGTTTTTATAAGAGAAATATGTACCTGTGTCTATAAAACGGACTTGTTTGAGTATGTTCTGTAAAGATTCATTTAAAATAGTCATCAATAGAAACAATTCAAGGGTCCACTAAGAGGAGAATGGACCCACTTCTTTATTTTTAAGTCATCTCTACACCTACCATGGGACTTGAACTTATAACCTTGTAATCAAGAGTCATATGCTCTATCGATTAAGCCAGTCAAGTTATAAGTGGACCCACTTTTCTAAAAGAAAGATAGAAATACTCTATGAGTTTTGATGTGATAACAGAAATTTTTACATATTTAAAAATTCATTTTTATCCACACTTAAGACTTGTACATTTAACTGTCTATGAATGATAATCAATAAAAAAAGAAATTGAGGCACCCGGGTGGCTCAGTCATTAAGCATCTGACTTCAGCTCGGGTCATGATCCCAGAGTCCTAGGATCAAGCCTTGCATCCGGCTCCCTACTCAGCGGGATGCCTGCTTCCCCTTCTCCAGCTCCCCCTGCTTGTATTCCCTCTCTCGCTCTCTCTCTCTCTCTCTCACTTTCTCTCTCTCTGTGAAATAAATAAAATCTATAAAAAATAATAAAATAAATTAATCTTAGCCTGAAATATAAAAATTTCAACTACTCTTTCATAAATCCTTACTTCAGCCCTTGACTTTGTGATAATATGTTTTGTTTTTTGGGAAATCTCACAAAACTTATGTTTCCACTCTTAATGTTTAGTATAGTTATTTATGTTTATATTATATTATATCTGATATATATTATATCAGATCATGCTTTCCCTTAAGTAAAACCATTTAAGGTCTCATTTCTCTAATACTGTATTCGTCTCCAACTTTGTTATTTACCACATGGAACCCACCTCTGCATTGGAGCCATACTGGCATCCTCTGGATACCTTCTGCACATCACATTCCCTTCTGTCTTGTTCTACTATTAATATGAATATCATTTTTTGTAGACATATTACACCAGAAATTTACATTTGTGTGATTATTTTTTCAGTGTTTATTTCTGACACTAAATTGCAAATCTCATAAGGAAATGGATTATGGTTTGGTTTTTGAGGAGTGTTGTTTTGGAGTTTTGTTTTGTTTTTCTTTTGTTTTAGTTTAATTATTAGACTGTTTGGTTTTATTCTAATTGTTTTCTAACTTTTTGTTTCCAGAATCTTATAGCGATCTTATACAGTAGGAACTTTGTATCCATTAATAAAGGATTAGTAATGTAAATTCTTAATCAGTATGGATAGCTATAAAAATTACCATGAAATGGATGACTTAATAGAAATTTTCACAGTTCTGGAGCTTAGAAAATGTGAGATCAGGATACTGACATTGTTGGTTTCAGGTAAGAGTCTTTTTTCCTAGTTTGCATTTGGCCGTCTTCTTTCTATAACCTCTCACAACAGAGCTCTAATAGAGGGGAAGCAGGTTCTCTCATGCCTCTTTTTATAAGATCGCTAATTTTATAATCATTTCCCACTCCCATGACCCAATTACCTCCCAAAGGTCCCATCTTCAAAAATCAGAACACTGGGGATTCGGCGTCAAGATTTTAATTTTGGGAGGACACAGCATATAGTCCATAGCAACGGTATAGCTATAATACTAGTCTTAGGTTTCTCAGATCTTTACTACAACCACCATGTTCGTATGTCTCAGGCCCTTCCATGTACTGAAGTTTTGTTCAGCCTTCAAATATGATAGTCTCCAGGGTTCCCATTCAAGATGATGATGTAGGAAGATTCTAAAGTCACCTTCTCTCTCAGACACACTGAATCTATAACTACATATGAAATAATTTGCTCTGGAAAACAACAACAACAACTAAAACTAGCTGAGCAACTCCTATATGCCAGGCAATTAAAAAAAAAAAAAAAAAAAGGAAATATAAGACACTGAGACACAATCTGGTAACAAACCCCATCCTCAGTGCAGTAATAATTAGGACAGAATTCAAAACTCAAGAGTTTTGTCCTGAAGAGCAAAGGGTTTGAAACCCACATCTGGCACCCTACATTTTAAAACTTGCACCAAAACATCTAGTTTTGAACCAGTGGAAATCGTATATACCAGACCCTCAAAATTATAGCGAACTAGAAACCATATTATAAAGGACTTGCACGCTGAGACTCACTCACCCTCAGGGACCAATGCAGAGGAAACAGATTAAAAGGCACCCAGGCTTTATTTGAAAGAGGTTTATTTCTTATCTTAAAGCTTTGACCTGTGGGACAGGCATCAAATTTAACATACACCTAGGGGTCTCCTGGGGCACATTACAGTGACAAAGGCTAGTAGTGCCCTCCCTGTGCTTCACTTTAACTAAGAGGTGCCATCTTTATGATCTCCCTCTACCTCACTGTGGCTCACTGGTGTCTCCTAGAAAGAAGCTTGTACCACCACTGGTGCCCTGATTTAGGGGTTGCCACCCAAAGGGACACCTCTAGATCATCTGGCTTTGGCAGCCAGTGGGGCTTATGCTCAAGGGTCTCAGAGGACTGTAACCAATTGAAAAAGTTCTTAAATATCTATATCCCCAGGACACTGGAACAAACTCTTACAAAATATGGAAGAGGAAGGAACATTCTCAAACTTATGTTGTGAGGCCAGCACTACCCTGATTCTAAAACCAGACAAGGACACCATAAAAAAGATTACAGGCCAATATTCCTGATAAAGAAAGACTCAAAATTCCTCAAGAAAATAGTAGATAACCAAATTCAACAAATTCAACAGTACACTAAAAGGACCATACATAATGATCAAGTGAGATTTATTTTAGGAATGCAAATATGATAATTGAATATCTATAAGCCAATTAACATTATACATCCTATTAACAAAATGAAGCATAAAATCATATGATCATTTTGATAAATGCAAAAAATTAATATTGGTTTATGGAAAAAAACAAGCAAGCAAACAAAATAAACAAAACTTCTCAATAAAGTACATGTAGAGGGAATGAACCCTAACACAATAATGGTCATGTATAACAAGCTCAAGCTAATATCATACTCAACAATGAAAAGCTAACACTTATCCTCAAAGACCAGGCATAAGATGAGAATACTCATCCTGACCAAAAGCAACACTTCAGGAAAAAATTAAATTCATCCAAATTGAGAGCACCTAGGTAGTTCAGATGATTAAGTGTCCTACTCCTGATTTCAGTTCAGGTCATGATATCAGGGGTGAGATTGAGCCCTGTATCAGGCTTTGCATTCTCTCTCTCTCTCAAAATAAATAAATAAATTTATTTTAAAAATTCATCCAAATTGAAAAGAATGAAGTAAAACTCACTTGTTGCAGATAATGGGACATTATTTATGCACACACATGCACACACAGACACGCACGCAAACACACACACACACATATATATATGTTTTATACACAGGTATAGATATACCTGTATATATACACATATATATACATGTGATATATACATATATATACACTTATTATATATAATATATATACACACACTCATATGATATGTATTAAACTCCACAAAATACTGTTAGAACTAATCAAGAAATTTAATAAAGCTACAGGATACAAAATCAATATGCAAAAATTTGTTTCATTTCTATACACTAATATTGAACTATCAAAAAGATAAATTAAGAAAATAATACCATTTACAATTACATCAAAAAGAATGACATACCTAGGAATAGATTTAACGAGGAGATGAAAGACACGTACTCTGAAAACTAGAAGACATTGATGAAAGAAACAGAAGAAAAACAAAGATATTCCATGCTCATGAATTAAAACAATCAATATTATAAAAATAGTCATACTACCCAAAGGAACATACAAATTTAATGTAATCTCTATCAAAATTTCTATGGCTGTTTTCACAGAAATAGAACAAACTATCCTAAAATTTCTATGGAACCACAAAAGACCTGGAACACCCAAAGCAATCTTGAGAAAGGTCAAGCTGGATGCATCACAGTCCCTGAGTTCAAACTTATTACAAAGCTATAGTAATCAAAAAAGTGTGGTTTTGGCATAATCACAGACACATAGATCAATACAGCATAATAAAGAACCCAAAAATATCCCATACATTTATGGTCAATTAATTTAGGATATAAGAACCAAGAGTATACAAAGAAGAAACAGAGTTTCTTCAATAAATGATGTTGGGAAAAATGAACAGCTTCATGAAAAAGAATGAAATTGGACCACTGTCTTAAGCCTTACAAGATATGAAAACAACCTATGTCCATTATTGGATGGATAGATAAAATCTGGTGTGTGAGTGTGTATGTATGTGTGTATTGACTATTATCTAGCCATAAAAAAGAAAGAAAACTTGCTATTTGTAACAACATGGATAGACCTTAAGGGTGTTTTACTAATTAAAATAGGTCAGAAAGACAAATACTGTATGATATCACTTTTATGTGGAATAAAAAAATGAGCTCATTGATGGAAAAAACAGATTGGTGATTGCCGGAGGCAAGGGGCTTGGGGTGAGTAAAGTGGGTGAAATGGGTCAAAATGTATAAACTTTCAGTTATAAAATAAATAGGTCCTAGGGATGTAATGTACAGCAGGTAACTATAGTTAATAATACTGTATGGCATACTTAAAAATTGCTGAGAGATTTTAAAAGTTCTCACCACAAGAAAGAAAAATTTGTAACTCTATAGTGATGGATGTTAACTGGACTTACTGTGGGTGGGTATTTTACGATGTATACAAATATCAATCATCATGGTGTACATCTAAAAACAATATAATGTTGTATGTCAATTATAACTCAATGAAAAAAAGAAAGCCTCTGGACAGTCCCACAAATAGGATTTCATGATTCATAATTAGGTTTCAGAGTAGTAAATATTCTCCCATTTTCCTGTAGTAAGTTTGGATATTTTTTGTCTTAGAATGATTAAGGGAAACCAGGTATGGAAGTGGAGAGGGAGGATAAGATAGTATCCATTTACTTTTCTATAGTTTTCCCTTTATTGTTGTTAAAATTTGAATATATAGATTGGTTTCCATTATGAAAAACCCAAGTTTAGAAATTTAGTGATTAAAAAAAAAGCCAGTAGTTAATAAGCCCACCCTACTACTTTGAATGGGTATGTGGATCAATTCTAGTATTCTCTTCTTGAAAAATGTGCCTAAAACAAATTCTCACTACTATCACTTCATATGATATAAATATTTAAAATAATCTTATACTTTTCATTATTTTACAGCAGAATCTGAATTATATGTACTTTTGTGAGAGGTTATAATAACAATTGGATGTTGCCATGCACTGGCAAAGATAAATAAAACAAAACATATAGAATCCATACTGAATCCATACTGAAGTGTAGATTTAAAAAAAAAGGCTATTAAGATCAATATTTTTTCTTATGAAAGCTTTGACACATAGAGATTATTATTATTATTATTATTATTATTGAAAACTACATGGAAATTTTTGCCTTGCACATCATTACCAAATGTAGCAAACATATTCCTTCCTGGTGAAAAAAACCTCATCAAAAATTTCATAAGAGTGCTCCTATATCTGTTGGCCTCTTGTAATAGAGTATATTGACACTAAATTATGAGTAATTTTCTTGGGGTGAGAAATATTTGTGATGCTATAATCAAGGTAAAACAAGAGAACATCAAGATTAAATCAAGTTCACTCTAAAGCAATTAACAAATATCTGAAAAAATTTTTATGAAATTATTATCCCATTCACAGAACAAAAAATGTTTACATTTTATTAGGACAGTAAAAATACTGAAAGATCTAACACAAAATAAACTTTGTGTTTTTGAAATCTATTAACAATCATTTGTCCATACAAAACTCACAATGAAAATTTTAAAATATAATAACTGAATAAGGCATAAAAATGCCATAGCTATAAATAGCTACTTGTAGTAACAAATTGCATATTAAAAATAAAAAAACCAGTATAAAATTTTATCTTATACTAATGAAAAACAAAGATCAAATATAGAAAAAGTTTGAAGACAAGATAATTATATCATATTATTATTATAGAATAATCTCCTATTATTCTAAAGATTTCTGTGCATTCTATTTCCACGGTTCAAAAACATCATTGATAAAATTATAGTTTTATTTAAAGTGGAGGAAATCAGTTTCACAGGTAAATTTTCATTGACAACAACTTAGTAATGAATAAGTACATTATTCAAGCAGTTGTAACTGCTGTACTTTTAAAAACTGATATTTCATGAAAATGACTATTATTATTCATTTTAACTGTTAAGCACTGAGGTTGTTTTACAAAATATTATGTATGAGAGCTAAAGGCAGGAACATTAACTCTAGAGTATAATAAGACTTCTGAAATATATTAGGAAAGGTTAGTTTGTAATTTAAAAGACTAGAAGCACCATAGGATAGAAAACAATGGAATAAAATTGAAGTGGAAATAAGGATTTAAAGATACTGAAATATTGCAGCAATGGCCACAATCGCCAGACTGTGGAAAGAACCAAATGCCCTTCAACAGATGAATTGATAAAGAAGATATGGTCCATATATACAATGGAATATTATGCCTCCATCAGAAAGGATGAATACCCAACTTTTATATCAACATGGACAGCACTGGAAGAGATTATGCTGAGTGAAATAAGTCAAGCAGAGAAAGTCAGTTATCATATAGTTTCACTTATGTGGGGTACATAAGGAAAAACATGGAGGACATTGGGAGAAGGAAAGGAAGGGTGAATTGGGGGAAATCGGAGGGGGAGATAAACCTTGAGAGACTGTGGACTCTGAGCAACAAACTGAGGGTTTTGGAGGGGGAGGTTGGGAGGTTGGGTGAGCCTGGTGGTGGGTATTGAGGAGGGCACATATTGCATGGAGCACTGGGTGTGAGACATGAACAACAAATCTTAGAACACTGAAAAAATAAATTAATTGAAAAAAAAATAAAGATACTGAAATATGGTAAAGAAGTAAGTTACTTAAAACATATAAGCAAAACTAATTTCAAAGATATAATAGAGATCTGAAACATGCCAGAGTGATTATGGACAAATATACTGTATTATAGACTTCATAGTTGCTAAGAGTCCAGACCTTAATTGTTCTCACTACAAAAAAGAAATAACAATCTTGTGTTAGCTAACACTGAGATAGTCATCATATTGCAATATATAAATGTATACTTAAAATCTATGCAATGTTGTATGTCAATTATATCTCAATAAATACTATTTTTAAAACAAACATCCCTAAAAACAAAATTATAGAAGAAATTACTAAAGAATAAATGATATATTAAATTCAGAAATGGCTCTTAGAGAAGAAATTTGGAAAATGATATCTTTGGTAATTAACCAAGTTACTAAATTAATTAAAATAAGCCAAATTCTTCTGTTTCAAACTGCCATGAGAAAGACAGATTTAAATTTCTTCCTCCAGTCTCCAAAAAAACTATTTGATTCACATAAATTTTCATTATATTGACTTTAAAATGTAAATTTTAAATGTATTTAAAAGCATACAAATATATAAAATATAGAAAGTAGAAACAAAAATCTGTTCAGTTTTCACATTCATCATTTCCTTTTTTTTTCTTAGTATTAATCAAATCTATCTAAAATATTTGCTTGGACCTCAGGAAATAATAATGACCAAAGCCATCTGGAAAACAATTATTTATAATCTTTGTCACTCAACAATAAATAAGATTTTACAGGTTCCCTGTTTAGTTTTATTGTCACATTAAATAAAAATCTATGAACTTTATTTCTTACTACCATTTCCAGGGTGGTCTATATGTTTAGCAAAACAAACAAGTAAGAATAGTACCCTAGATTCATTACAAATTATGGTGCAATAAAGAAGACCAACTTTGTAATCTGGCTATTAACTCTTTCTATGCAGTAACTGTAGCAAAACAAGGCAATTGACATATAGGAAACATTACAAAATATAAGTGCAAACTAGCTTACTTTTAAATTATAATTTAAGCCTACCAAGTTGAAATTTGTATTGTAAACAATTTGGTAATTGAAATATGTCCTTTACCAGTCAAATCCTCAAGAAGCTGTGAACTCAGTCATCTCTTTCTGACTCAGTATGTCCCTCTTTCTTTCCTCCCCTCTCCCAGCACAGAAACAGCTTTTGTTACTCCTATCTTTCCCTCTGCTATTAGACTATATAGATTATATTTTGAATATTTTGTTAAGTACCTATAAAATTTTAACATCTGTATGTGTGATTATTTTGTATTTCATCAAAAAATAGAACAAGGGGCGCCTGGGTGGCTCAGTCGTTAAGCGTCTGCCTTCGGCCCAGGTCAGATCCCAGGGTCCTGGGATCGAGCCCCGCATCGGGCCCTCTGCTCTGCAGGAAGCCTGCTTCTCCCGCTACCATTCCTTCTGCTTGTGTTCCCACTCTCGCTGTGTTTCTCTCTGTCAAATAAATAAAATCTTCAAAAAAAAAAAATAGAACAAGTTTTTATTTTAGTTCAAGGATTTATAGCCACTCACTGGCTACTTAGAGAAGTTTGTTTTGTTTTTTTACTGTCTCAGAGCCTTAGATTCCTGTTTTTTTTTTTTTTTCTGTATGTGTGATTTAACCAGTATATCCATCTTTCTCCCAAACCGCAACAAGAATAGGTTAACTTTTATTTTCAGCTATCAATATTTTATGTAATACTGAGGAAAATTTTCTTTGACTCTTATTTTTTACATTTTCTTAAGTTTGTAACTTTAAAATTAATTTCCATACAAATTATTTAAATTCATCCATATAGGGAGCAGTTTCTTCGCTCAATCATATTTCTTATACTTCAGGATTGATTTCTGGTTTTAACTTGTTTCTTATTAATAATATACCCTAGATGATGGGCACTCTTTTTTTATTATTTATGAAATATATCTTATGCCTATATAGCCTTTAATTTCCTTGGAAGTTAATCTCTTGTTTTTAGTTCACTGCATCCTTTAGCTTTTCTTCATCATGTTTGGTGTTCTCATATATTTCTATTCTTTTCGTTGTCATCATTTTGCCACCGTTTCAGTGATTTTACATGGCTGTCAGTGAAACAATGATATCAGTAGTCCTGCTGCACTTTTTATGTTTAACTCCTACTTAAGAGTTTCTAAGCCACAGGCACGAGCAATAGGGAAGACTGTTGCTGTTTGCCTTGGGTATGGTAATTTCCCACCCAAGGTACTAACATAGAGATAAACTTCATCACCACTTGTCTGAACTATTGGAAAACTGTTTCCAGTCTGTGGTAACAGGAAGAGAGTTTTGAGATTAATTCTAAACAGAAAACTTATAAGCATATATTATAGATATTCTATACTATTTATTTTTGTCAGCCTAAAATCTTTTTACATCTTCCTCTCCAAGTGTTACTAAACAAGTATATATTTCCTCTTTAATTTCACTAGTCTATTCACTAGTCTTTAATTTCATTAGTCTATTTACTAATTTTATTAGAATAGCCTAACACTATTATGATGATTTAACCTAAAGGTGGAAATACTAGAGGTCTTCATTTGCTATTTTGTCTAAGCCACTTTTTAACCAGAGCCCTCTTGATCATGGCTTTCTTATATATTAATTGTGGATGTTCTCATTTATATTTTTGGATGTTTTTATCTCTCATATTTATTTTAGTATATCACTTTTCCTTATAATTCTACACAAATGTTTCATCTAACTCATATTTAACAATTCCCATTATTTCCCCATCCTACTTGGGGTAGAAAGCCTCATTTTTCTGACATCCCACTCAGAAAACATCTGCCCACCAGAGAAGAATTAAGTGAACTCCCTTGAATTCCTCAAATATATACTGAAAACTATATCTCTTATTAAGTCTTCTTACACTGATTTCTGACATATAGTTGCTATTTTACTTTTGAACGTTTTCCCACATATCCTCATTGAATTTAGATTTTGGGTTTAAAACCAAGGCCTCTGCATTTTTTAAATAATACAAGTAGAAATAAGATATACTTATAGAGCTATCATATCATATATATTATAAGCATAGTGATATTTTTCAGTAAAATGTGTTTATAAATATTTGTGGTATTTCTTTCAAATTATTTAACTCATGACTTGATATGAATAATGTACTGTTATATATTAAAATGATCATCAAATCACTGTAAACAAAGAACTATAATAGATCCTGTTATATATGGCAGTTACGTTCTATGAAGTCTCTGTGAACACTGAATTGATGACTACAGAACCATGGCTTATAGAGTTAGGTTCCTGAGGACTTCTCATCACATTTTCAACAACTGATCTGTACATAATTGTGTTTTATGATTTTCTTTCTGTTTAAAGACATTTATTTAATACATATTATTAATTCATTAATATTAAACTCATGAGTCACACCACAATAACTTGTTCTGGAAAGAAGCTTTTCTAATACACATAATTTCCCTGTAAGGAACATCACAGTCCTCTTGAGTTTGGGAACAACAGACAGAACTTCCACTGTTTGGGAGGCATTTTAAATGGTAAAATCACCAACAAAAATTGAAAAATGTAAAAATATGACATTAAATAGGCCACAAACATTTTTGTAAACACTTGTTTATATTATAAGACCTAAAACAATAAGGCAGAGTGTCTCCATGTTTGATTCCAGATGGGAATGTGAAACAGGTGTTTCTTATGACTCTGTACATATTTGCAATGATCATGAAAGTGATCATGCAAAGCACTGATTTGAAGTTTGCAAATAAATTTTGCAAATTTATGATTTGCAAATTCATAAATGAATTTTTTCATTCATTCATATAAATTTGAAATTTATAAATGAAAATTTATATATAAATGAAAATTATAAATTTTGCAAATTTATCATTTGCAAATTCATAAATGAATTTTTTCATTCATTCATATAAATTTGAAATTTATAAATGAAAGTGATCATGAAAGCACTGATTTGAAGTTTGCAAATAAATTTTAGTGAGTAAGCAAATTCATATACCAACCATGAATAATGAGGAACAACTGTATTTATCTGCAATTATTTAATTACCTAAATGTTAATATTTCTCATTATCTAAATATTTTTAATTACCTAAAACTAAATAATCACAAATAAAAAATGTTTATCATAGATGCATATTCTGAAAAATTAAAATGATTTTAAAAACAGGTCTCCATAAATATTAATTTAAAATTTCAACATAAAATAAGATTTTTTAAGAGTGAAGAATATGCAGATATGAGAAAAATCCTCTAGTAATCAGCTACTACTCTTCTCTTCATTGTTATAACTACTATAGATTTTTAGATATTTTCCTCTATGCTGAAGCTTTTCTTTCCAACTTTACAACAAGTACTATTCAAAGTATTAGACAATTATAGCAAATTTCTATTCTCTACACTAAATGTTTAAATTAAAAGAAATTAAAATTATTTTGTAACTTTTGTACATTATCTCCCTTAATTGTGAGATTTTTTTCAGGTAGTTAGTGTTTAGAATGAAAATTTAACTGTCTTCAGTTATAAAAGTCATTATATCATATGATTTCACTCATGTATGGAATTTAAGAAACAAAATAGATGAAGGTAGGGGAAAGAAAAAAAAAAGAATGTAAACCATAAAAGAGACTCTTAACTATAGAGAACCCAAACTGAGGGTTGGTGGAAGGGAAGTACTTAAGGGAATGGGTTAAATGAGTGATGGCTATTAAGAATCGCACTTGTAAGGAGCATTGGGTATTGTAAGTATGTAATGAATCACTAATTTCTACTCCTGAAACTAATGTTATGCTGTATGTTAACTAATTAGAATTTAAATAAAAACTTGAAACTACAAATAAAAAGAAAGAAAAAAGAAAAGAAAAAATTCTAAGGACATTTTAAAAACCACTTATCATTGACAGGTATGCACTACAGGAAAAACTAGAAGAAAATTAAGGTGTTCTTCTAGCAGGAAGACAGAAGCTTGGAAATGTTGAAATAAATGCAGATTAACTGTAGTAATAACAATGTGGATAAATATAATGAAGTGATAACTTATTAAATAAAAATAATGTCTAATGCACTTGAGATATGTTAACATTAAATCAGACAAAAAAGCAAAGCATATATATCAGTAGGAAATGAAAATAGTTAAAATGTTAGTTTATTATATAATTTGTTAAGAGGAAATGTGCCAATTAATGCTAGATTTATTAGTTGAGGATATATAAAGTAATATTTAGTGTAAACTAAGGAGAGTAAACAACTTCTGGTAGGAATGGTAGGAAATATAGCATAGTCATTTTAATAGAAGAAGAGACAGGAGGGAGAAGAAACAGAATAGGCAGAGAAAGTGGAAAGCATGTGCAGTATAGAAGTTTTAAGTTCAATAGTTCAGCAATAATAAATAAATACAAATTGACAAAATAATCTACCTAAAAAATAAAGATTGCAAGACCAAATGTTTAAAAGAAAAGAAAAAAAGAAAAGAAAGCAAATTCCAGATATATACTATTTTGTTATTTATAAGAAACATATCTAAAAGTAGGTATCAAGGGATGCCTGGGTGGCTTAGTCAGTTAAGTGACTGCCTTCAGCTCAGGTCATGATCCCAGGGTCCTGGGATCCATCCCTACATTGGGGGTGTGGGGTCTCTGCTCAGTGGGGAGCGTGCTTGTTCCACTCTCTGCCACTCCCCCTGCTTGTGTTCTTTCATGCTCTGTCAACTAAATAAAAATGTAAAAAAAAAATTAAAGTAAAAATAAATAAAAATAGGTATCAAATAGTATGAAATCTTAAAAAAATGGAAAAAGTTATACAAAAGAAACCCTAAAAGAAAAGTGTCTATATTCTAGAAAAAATGACATTAGGCAATAATCTTTATTCAAGATAAGAAAATGCTTCAGAATAATAAAATTTTCAATTCACCAGGAAGACACAGCAGTTCTTTTTTTTTTTTGAGATTTTTATTTATTTTTTTGACAGAGAGCGAAATCACAAGTAGGCAGAAGCAGGCAGAGAGAGAGGGGGAAGCACACTCCCCACTGAGCAGAGAGCCTGATGTGGGACTTGATGGGTCCCGCCTGATGATGGGACTTGATGCGGACAGAGGCTTTAACCCACTAAGCCAACCAGGCACCCCAACACAACAGTTCTAAATGAGTATGTACCTGCTGACCTTGTCTCATTTTTATACAAAAATGCACAAAACTATAAAGACAAATAGACAAAATATGATTTTAAGATTTAAAAAATATTTCTCAGTAATTTAAAAAAATAAACACAAAAATATATTAAATATTTTTAAAAACTCAAGCAAATTTATTCTAGTAAACATATACAAAATGTGGTTCCCCTCATGGAAGAATGTACCAAAACTTAAAAAAAAAAATTGACCATAGGAGCACCTGGGTGGCTTAGTGGGTTAAAGCCTCTGCCTTCGGCTCAGGTCATGATCTCAGAGTCCTGGGATCAAGCCCTGAATCTGACTCTCTGCTCAAAAGGGAGCCTGCTTTCCCCTCTCTCTGCCTGCCTCTGCCTACTTGTGATCTCTCCTTCTGTCTGTCAAATAAATAAAATCTTTTTTTTTTAAATTGACCATAAATATTATGTTCTCTGGCCAAAATTCAATTATTCTAGAAAAAAATAACAAAAACATACTGTAAAATATCCATGTATTCAAAAGAACTTATAGGAAAGAAAAAAATTAACACTGACACAAAAATTTTGAACTAATGATACCAAAAATATTACACATCACAATTGTGACATTCAGGTGAAATATAGAAATATTTACATCCTTCAATGTGCATATCAGAAAACAGAAGAAGTAGAAAACCATTAATACTTATCTCACAAAAGTAAAAACGAACAATAAAATGATTGCAAAGTAAATAGAAAGAAAAAATGATCATAAGAGAAGTTAATGAAATAGAAGATGGGCAGAATAAGGAGTATTAGCAGAATGAAATATTTTGTCTTTCAAAGACCAAAAAAAAAAAAAAGATATGCATCTTGTGAGATGGATTATTTTTTAAAAAAAGAATAAAATGTAAAGAATGTAAAGGTCATCATTAAAGATTATGCTAATATTAAAGTGATAATAAGATGTTTCAAACTTATGTGAATAAAATTTAAACTAGAGATAAAATGCATATATTCCTTGAGGCCTATTCTGGCTGGGATTTCTTCTTTTTCTCTATCTTTTTTTATCTTTATTCTTTATTTTTGGTGGTGAATCCCAATTGCTCCTAAACCTTCCAGAGTGCAACCTGCCTGGATGGTGGGTGAAATATCCAGCTATACATCCTCTCATCCACCTCTCATCAAAATGACTAGGAGGAGGAACACCCAACAGAGGAAAAACCCAGAGACTGTGCCCTCTCCCTCAGAACTATTAGACATGGACATAAACAGTATGTCAGAAAGGGAATTCAGGTTGACAATTATCCAGGCAATGGCTAGGATGGAGAAAAACATTAATGACAACATAGATTCTCTAAGGGCAGAAATGAGAACCAGTACAGCTGATACAAGAAGCACTATCAGTGAGGGGTGACTGGGTGGCTCAGTTGTTAAGCATCTGCCTTCAGCCCAGGTCATGATCTCAGGGTCCTGGGATCAAG
>CM053603.1:155138392-155156135 GCA_028646535.1 Procyon lotor | reverse complement strand
CACACACACACACACACACACATATATGTAATGAAATATTATTCAGCCATAAAAAAGAAAGGAATCTTGCCATTTGTGACAACATGGGTGGACTTTGAAGGCATTATGCTAAGTGAGATAAATCAGAGAAAGACAAATATCATATGTTCTCATTCATATGCAGAATATAAAAACAACAATAAAACCTAAAAAAAAGCTCATAGATACATAGAACAGATTGATTCTTGGAGATGTGAAGTACAGTATCATGACTATAGTTAATAATACTGTGTTGAATATTTGAAAGTTGCTAAGATAGATCTTAAAAGTTCTCATCACAAGAGGAGAAAAGATTGTAAAAATGTATGGTGACAGATGTTAACCAGTCTTAATGTAGTGATTATGTTGCAAAATATACAAGTATCTTGTCATTATGATGTATACCTGAAATTAATACATTATTCATCAATTATACCACAATTTACAAAATGGCAGAACTGTTGTTACAGACAGAAAAGGACTAAAAACTGAGAAAATGGGCAATCTGCATATGGCTGAAGACCATTAAAAGATTACATTCCTCAGGAAAGCCCAAAGAAAGACACCATTTATGAAAGCAATTAGAACTCAGGACTATGTTGTTGAGAAGAACATCAGCATCATTAAAAGTCAATTGGTGGCTATCTTCTGTAGACCAGGCTGATGATAGAATGGACTGCTATGAAACTTATATTTGCTGATAGAATGGAGATGAAGGCCTCCTTAAAATGCTATAAGTCAAGTGGTGGTAGTTAATCATGACAAGCTAGGTAATGCAATTGATTGACAAGGTAACATGAGGGGCAGGGTGGGAGAATATCATAGAATTATGGAGATGGTTATGAGAACACCATATCAATATGGACAAACATATGAGTATTCAGCAAGGGTAAAAGTTAATTTATACCAGCAGAACTCAAGAAGCTTAGTGTGAAAGGCATAGGTGATGAAATAATATTTTATAAGGATGAGGTTTCTGCTCTAATGTAGAGTATGCTTTAAATCAAAGACTTTTATATGATACTCTTATTCTCAATAAGGAGAATACATTACACTTGGAACAAAACAGGAGAATTAAGAGGTCTCTACTTACCATTACAACATTTTTGAACCCCGTGATGTCAATACTATTAAGACTTTACTCTTGGATTAATCAGATATGAAACCTGAGTTTACACTCTGATACAAATCTAGGAACTGAGTCCTGGAAAATCATGATTTAATTCATTAGGCAAACTTATACTTAAAATTAATTCCTTTTATATATGTTGATATTGAGGAACAAAAAGTTAATATGTAACTCAGAATCATCTAAAGGAGCTTGGTTTACATCAAAAATTTTTGTTAACAAGGTGGTATAATTTATCGGTGGTAGATAAATTTATTAGTTAGAAGATAAAACAACAAATAAATGTGTTATATAGAGACCCAGCATAGCACATGGAAAAAAGAAACAAAGGAAAAGCCATCTAAAAACCATTAGGATCCTAAAAGCATAGGGAATTGTATCTATGAGAGTGAGGGTGAAAGAATTGCTTAAAGTGTTTTTAAGAAAAAAATGAAAAGAACAGCAGTGACCTTCCATCCTCTAATTTACAATATTTGCTATTAGATGCATTTTGGTTTTATTGTATCTATAAATACCTTGTCAAGTATTTGCAAAATATGTACATTACAGAGTAACCCAGAGAGGCCACTTAGTTTTTTATCTGTTTCTACACATGACTGATCACAAAATCCTTCTAACTGGCATTCTCTGTAATAAGAAAATTTCAAAGAATCCAGGTACATCCTACTAAAATAGATTCTTTGAATAAGAAATAAGTACATGGCACCTCTATTTATCACTTATCCATCTGCTTTCCATGTTCCAAAATTACTCTCTTCTCCCATTCTTTTTACCCTTATGGATTTGTCTCTTTTATAATAAGGATTTTTAGGTAAAATTCATTCAAAAAGTACATAAGTCATAAGTTCACAAATAGAAGAACTAGCAAAAATTTAAAACAACAAATATTTGATGAATTTAACATCACCAACATCCTAACCCCTCTCAATTATTGTTCCTTGTCTTACTATCACAGTTACTTAGGGTTGCCCAGTTCTGAATATATCATAAGTGAAATCAAGTTGTAAGTACTTTTTTTTTTTTTTTTAAGATTTTATTTATTTGACAGCGAGAAACAAGCGAGAGAGGGAACACAAGCAGAGGGAATGGTAGCGGGAGAAGCAGGCTTCCTGCCGAGCAAGGAGCCCGATGCGGGGCTCGATCCCAGAACCCTGGGATTATGACCTGAGCAGAAGGCAGACGCTTAACGATTGAGCCACCCAGGAGCCCCAAGTTGTAAATACTCTTAACTGTCTAGGTTTATTTGTCCTTTCAGTATTTTTTTAATTGTATTTAAGTTTAGTAATGAATATATAAGTTTTATGTATTCACTCTAATGACTAGTTGGCTATTATCAAAGCTGTTACAGACATTTCTGTCATATGCGCTGGTAGACATAGGTACTTTTTATAATAGGTTGTGGAATTTCTGAGTTGTAGGAAAAGCATATGTGAAAAAAAAGCATATGTGTAGGTTTATCAGGTTGTCAAACAGTTTTCTAAAGTGTATATATTTATTTTTAATAACAACAACAAAAAATGGATGTTCCAATTGCCCCATAATCTACTCAACACAATATAATCAATCTTTTTAATTTGGAGGCAATCTGGATTGTATACCTAGAGGTTTCATATCATAGTTTACTTTCCATTTCCTTGTGACCTACAAACTTCAGTACATTTTCACATGTGTAATAGTTATGTGGATCTCATCTTTCTGATATTCTCATTCATGTATTTGTCAGATTTTTCTATTGGGTTGTTTATTTAGATTATTATTTGCTGGAGTTTCTTGTATACTCTGTCATTAATATGTACTAAAATATAACCTATGCTTTCCCTTTAACTCTCCAAATAATGTCCTTGGAAGGAAATATCTACTTTTATTACAATCCAATTATCAGTTTTCTCTCATGGTATGCTTCCATGCCTTGTTTAAGATACATTTGCCTACTTCTGGGGCACCTGGGTGGCTCAGTTGAGCCTCTGACTCTTGATTTTGGCCCAGGTCAGGATCTAAGGATTTTGAGATTGAGTCCCATGTTGGGCTCTGTGCTCAGCAGGGAATCTGTTCCAGGTGCTCTCTCTCCCTCTCCCTCTGCCCTTCACCCCTCTCACACTCACTCTCTAAAATAAATAAATAAATCCTTTATTTGCCTTTTTCAATACATTGAATGCAATTATCTTAAGTCCATACATGAAGTTATGAATATATTCTTCTAGACGCTCTATTGTCTACCATGAACAATTACATAACAATACATCTGTAGGTAATTCACATTTTTATATGTTGTTAAGATATAAGTTGTGAAAAATTTTTTTCTGCTTGAATTCTCAGTTCACCTGTACTATTTCTGAAAACTACATTTTTTTCCCTCATATTTGTTTTAAGGTAAAATGAGCAGCATATGTGAATTTGTTTTTGGACTCTTTCTATTCAAAAATCCATATACTGTTATTTGAGTGGATATCTGAGAGGGAGAGGGATACAGAACAATTTTTTAATCTTTACATGGATGCCTATAAACATTAATATTAGATGAAATTTGGAATTTTTATTAACTGAACTTTAATAGTTGAACTGAGTCTGTTCATGGAATTTTTTTTTTTTTTTTACTATCTGAGGGTGACTTTGAATAATGGTCCCTTTTGAGATTTCATTCAAAGAGGAGGATATCAATTTGTGTGGTGACTGATGATAAATGTTGACCTGGCTAGACAATAGTACCCAATTGTTTGGTAATGTGATGAGCACTGGGTATTATATGTAACTGATGAATAACTGAACTCTATAACTGACACTAATGATATACTATATGCTGGATAATTGAATTTAAATAAAAAAATACACTTTTCATGATAAATACTGAGTAATATATGGAATTGCTGAATCATTATTATTATACACCCGAAACTAATATAACACTGTATATTAACTATAATGGAATTAAACTTTAAAATAAAACACTAGAACAGATGTTGCTATTAAGGTATTTTGTACATGTGGTTGACTTTAAAGGAAACCACTCTCAATAATATGTGTGGGCCTCACCCAATCAGTTGAAGGTCTTAAGTATCCCAGAGGAGGAAAAATGCAGCCTATAGCCTATAACCTAGAAACCTTGCTTGACTTACCTATCAAAGACTGCAACTTCAACTCTTGCCTGAGTTTCCAGTCTGCCCTTCAGATTTCAGACTTGTCAGCCCCCATAATGAGCCAATTCCTTAAACTCTCTCACACTCTCTCAACTCATGTATGTGTGTGTGTTTATGTGTGTGTGACACTTTGAAACCACTCTCCAACTTACTATTTTAAGTTTGAAGCTCAATGATGAATATAGTCACCATTTGAATATTAGAATATGCCATATGTATTACTTTGCTAGGGGTTGTCACAACCATGTTATAAATTAGGTGGCATAAATAACAGAAATATTTATTTTGCCATTCTGGCAGATAGAGGTATGAAATCAAGGTGTTATAAGACTCTGTTCCTGGCCTCCGTCCTTGGCTTGTATATGGCTGTGATCATGTTCACATGGAGTTTTCTCTGTATGTATCTTTGTCTTAATTTCTCCTTTTTATAAAGACACCAGTATATTAGATTAGGGCCCACTGCAATGACTTCAGTTTAACTAATTACCTTTATGTGACCTAATTTCTAAATAATAAAGTATCTGTGTCTTAGATGCTTATTCCAGGCAAGAGTGAGTATAGTAAGAATGTTACATTTTGACATACTAGGTGTTGGGATTTCAACATATGAATTTTGATGGGATAATTCAATCCATAATACCATGTAAAACTTGGCGGTCTCCTCTGATTTAATTTTTTTAATGTTAAGAAACAAAGTAGTATTTGTTTTTCTATAAAGTATTATAAATCTGTCATTTAAAAATTTTACCTTTCTCCAGATTATTATCTGCTGTGCTAGGCTTATTTTTTCATTAGCTTTTCATTTATTTTTCACATTCACAAGTATCTTTTAATTCATAAAAATTTGGTATTGTTTGGGTTTTGGCAGCTAACTGCCTCTAAGCCATGTCTACCACCAGATTAAATAATACTACTTTTATTAAAAATTAAAATTATAAGAAAATTTAATGATATCTATTTTTTACCCTTTCTACATCATATGGCATTATAACTAGTATTTCATTCATTTACACATATGATTTTTTCTAACATCTGTTAATGGCTGAGTCTACTTTGATTTTTTAGGCTTGATAAAAATTATCAATATTAAATTATTGTATCTTTATTATTTTGTCATAGGTTGTCAGTGAAGAAAAACTCCAATCTATGTCCACTATGTTTATTTAGGAATAAATTAATACTTTAGCTCTCACATGCTGGAATAAATGTTTCCATTATTGAATCCATCTGAAAACTTCTAGGACACATATAGGCTTTGGATAATCCTGTTCATTCATAAAAGAACAGAGACATGTACTTTAAGACCCATTTCTGATATTTCTTTATATTGTTGCATTAAAGTTACAAGCTAATTATAGCCATTTTCTTTTATCCTGTATAACTTTATTCAGTTGTGGAGGACTTAAAATATATTCTAAATTGTGTGCTGCAGGAAGTATTGCCATTCATAGAGAAAAAGTGAGCATAATTACTTACTTAGGTTAACCAAGCCTTCCCAAAGCTGGCATTTATTATACACAATTACATATTATAAAAAAGCTTTAAAAATACATGTGAGTTTGTGAAAAAATAAAGAATAACATTGTCAAAGTCACTGGTGACTGGAGTATATTGTTTTTATAAGTGCATGTGTTTCTTTTTCTTGTAACTTAAACCCAACCTATATTTGAGTTTATATTAATAATTAGCTTACTAATCTAGATGCATTTACAAGTCCATGTTGGGTTGTGAAAGTGTATGCCTGCTTATTTTGAGATGCTCCTAAAATCCCAATTCATAAAGTAATCAACACTAATTAATATGGAGAAACCCAATAAGTAATTTAGGAAACAAATGCAAGGAAACCAACTTATATTTTACTTTTTGATGATAAACAATAGGATGACAGAATTTTGTATTTTCTAATCATACTGCATTGGAAGTTAGTTCTATAAATCTCCATGCATCCCAGTGCCTGTTAAATAGCACAGAATAAAATCAGTGATCAATGAAATTGTATTTTCAAGCACCAAAGTGCTATAAACAATAGCATACCATAAAATAGAAAACCATAAAAAGCAAAATCTTTTGTAAAGAATATAATTTATTGTTTATTTTCTGGTGATGATAGTGGTAGTAGTGACCTAAATATCAATAAAGAATTATTAATAATAGTTACAATATGTTACTTCAGATTCTGAAAATGGCCATGACTTTTACATAAACTATGTTCTGCCAATTGTTTAAGCATAGTCTGGCTCACTGGTAGAGAAACTAGAGTAGGAGACTTGTAGATACCTGTTGTGATCACTACAAGGATCTTGGAGGCAGTCACCTTTATTTTAGAAGACAGTCATTTGGTTAAATGTGCCAGTCCAGACCATGAAACATTAAATTGAAGAAGTTTAACAGAGAATCTCTTAAAATATCCTTAAAAGATCCTGCCTGGGGTCAACATCTTCCTGAAAATCAATCGATCAGAGATGCTAGAAACCAGGCATAAAGAAAGAAATATCTCTATAAAGATTCAAAATTTTTTTTTTTTAATTTTTGAAAAGATTTTGTTTATTTGTTAGAAAGAGAAAGTGTGTACAAGTAAGGGGAGCTGCAGGCAGAGGGAGAAGCAGGCTCCCTGCTAAGCAAGGAGCCCAATATGGGACTCAATCCCAGGACCTTGGGATTATGACCTGAACTGAAGGTAGATGCTTAATGGCTGAGCCATCCAGGCCTCCCAAAGATTCAAAAATTTTAAATAAGAATGACCAACTTATTAATCATCTTATGACTTAGTATAGCTAAAGAATGCCAAATAATCTTTCTTTTAATCTTGATGCTACCTGAATTTCTGACAAAATGAAAAGTATGTACTGAAACTGACCAAAAGATAATATTTCTCCTTAAAAAATAAAATTAATAGAAAAGGAAAAAAATCTAAGATTGTAGTAAGATACAGAAAGTTGTTGATTCCTAAAGAACTCAAGTAATATGTGATAAAAGAAAGATAAATCCAGGCCTGACTTGTGAAAAGCTTTTGGAGCCATACTTGAAAAAAGATCTCCAGGATACTAGGAATTGTCTCAGACACAGATGTTCAAGGACTGCCTCCAAACTGAGTTTATGGTAAAACTGTGATTTACTTTAACATAGCTTAAATGCTTATTATCGGCTAGGGTGGTTGCAGTAAGAGATGTGATATCAGCAAGATGGTGGGATCTCCTAAAAGGATATTCTAGTCCTCACCCAAACAAATAATGATCAAGTCAACTATCTACCAAATAATTAGTTCTAGGAGAACCAGAAGTGTAGTTAGGGAGTTGCAGCAAGCCAGAGGAATGTAGTTGTTAGGGATGGCTGCATAGAAATGGACAGAAAATATTCTTCCTATATCTTATTATCTCCAACATCAGGGAAGCACTGTGAGAAATCTTACTGGCTTTGAGATCCCCCAGGAAGAGACTGAGAGGAGGCCTTCAATCACCTTTGCCAAAGAAGATCCCAAAACCCCATTATGACTACAGATGATCCCCAATGTCTTTACTGATGTGGACTTCAGCTTCTGGCATTGTTCAGAGCTATAGCTCCTGTATCCCCCAGAGTTGGAGCTATCAAGCACTGCCCCTACCCACCCTGAATTTGAGGCCACTGTATCCCTATTGCCCTGGTAAGACTGGGTTTGCCTGATCCCACAGACACCCACCACCAAGTACACAAATGTGCACTGGTCCCAGCACATGCTGACACCATTGTGCAGTCTCATGTGTAGGATCAGTGCCTACCACAAAGCATATTCACAAGATCAGACACCTGCCACAACTACAGACACTTCCCACTGAATTCAACTCATGAACATTTTCCTAAGACAGTGGCACTATGGTCCCACAAAACTCATATTCCTGTAAGTTTCTGGACATGGATCTGACTGGGAGCCATGGAATATCTCACCTTGCTGGTATCCTTGTACCCACCTGTGAGAGGAAACCTTTTCCTATCTAGGCCAGTTTGTGACTTTTGGAAGCCATGATATCAATGAAATACCAAAGAATTCAAAATAATTGTCTTGAAGCAGCTCAGTGATGCTATAAGAAAAGAAAGATTACACAACAAAAACCAGAAAAATGATACATGAGCAAAATGAGAAGTTCAATGGAGATTATTTAAAACAGGAATTATTTAAAAGAAAAGAAAAACAAGAAAAATACAATGTCTGAAGTGAAAAATACAATAGAGAGCTTCAACAACAGACTCAATCAAGCAGAAGAAAGAATAAGTTAAAGATAAATCATTTGAAGTTATCCAGAGAGAAGGAAAAAAGATAAAGAATGAAAAGGAATAAAGAAACCCTTCAGGATTTATGGGCTACTATCAAAATAACCAATAAACATTTAATGGAGTCAAAGAAAGAGAAGAAAAGAGAAAGGAGAAGCTAGGTTATCTTAAAAAGGAATTGCTAAAAACTCTTGAATGTGAGGAAGTAATTCAACATTAGTTTCATGAAGTTTAAAAGTTCCTGAACAGTATCTATTCAAATAAGACTACATGGAGATACACTATAATCAATTTGTTAGAAGCCAACACCAAAGGAAATTCTGGAAGCAGCAAGAGAAAAGTCATGACATATAAGGGAAGTCCCATAAGACTATAGGAAGATTTTATAGCAGAAACTTTGCAGGACAGGAGAGAGTGGGATGATATATCCAAAGTTCTGAAAGAAAAACCCCACCAACTAAAAATTCTATACCTGCCAAAATTATCTTCTAAAAATTCTAAACAAGTAGCTTTGTAATATAATTTGAAATCTGGGATTGTGAAACAAGCTAAACAATGAATGAAAGCATGTGGAAGCATAAATCTCAAGGGTAAAAGTAAATACAGAGTCAACATAGAACAATGTAATAGTATAATGGCAGTGCATGAATTATTTTTAACCTTGATATAAAAATTAAAAGACAGAAATATTAAGAATAACTATAATTGATGCTATGAACATTGGGGTACATATGGCCCTTCTTCTCACTACATCTGTATCTTTGGGATAAATATCCAGTAGCAACTGCAGAGTCATAAGGTAGCTCTATTTTTAGTTTCTTAAGGGATCTCCACAGTCTTTTCCAAAGTGGCTGCACCAACTTGCATTCCACCAATAGTGTAAGAGGGTCCCCCTTTCTCCACATCTTCTCCAACACTTGTTGTTTACTGTCCTGTTGATTTTGGCCATTCTAACTGGTGTAAGTGGTATCTCAATGTGGTTTTGATTTGAATCTCCCTGATGGCTAATGATGATGAACATTTTTTCATGAGTCTGTTAGTCATTTGTATGTCTTTTTTGGAGAAGTATTTGTTCATGTCTTCTGCCCATTTTTTTGATGTGATTATCTGTTTTTTGAGTGTTGAGTTTAAGGAGTTCTTTATAGGTCTTAGATATCAGTCCTTAACAGCAATGGCCACAATCGCCAAACTGTGGAAAGAGCCAAGATGGCCTTCAAGAGATGAATGGATAAAGAAGATATGGTCCATATATACAATGGAATATTATGCCTCCATGAAAAAGGATGAATACCCAACTTTCATATCAATGTGGACAGAACTGAAGGAGATTATGCTAAGTGAAATAAGTCAAGCAGAGAAAGTCAATTATCATATAGTTTCACTTACTTATGGAACATAAGGAATAACATGGAGGACATTAGGAGAAGGAAAGGAAAGTGAATTGGGGGAAATTGGAGGGGGAGATGAAGCTTGAGAGACTGTGGACTTTGAGAAACAAACTGAGGGTTTTGGAGAGGAGAGGGGCAAAGGATTGGGTGAGCCTGGTGGTGGGCATTAAGGAGGGCATGTATTGCATAGAGCACTTGGTGTGGTGCATAAACAATGAATCTTGGAACATTGAAAAAGAAAATAATACTAAAAAAAATAACTATAATCACAAAAGTGACCAATAGCAATATAGTAATATGAGACTTTAATACCCCACTTTCAATAACAGATGTACCATCAAAATACAAAATCAATAAAGAAACCATGGCCTTGAACAACACTGTAGAACAAACAGACCTAACAGACATATTTAGAACTTTTCATATAAGAGGAGAATACATATTCTTCTAAAGTACACATGAAATATATTCTCAAATAGATCATTTGTTAGGTCACAAAATAAGCCTTCTTAGGCTGAAACCATTCAATGTATTTTTTTTTTAGATCACAAATAATTAATCTAAAAATTAAGAACAATGAAAAAATGGGAAAATCATTGGGTCAAAGATGAAATCAAAAGGAAATTTTAAAATATTCTAAGACAATAGTACCTGGGTACTCAATTGGTTAAGTGTCCAACCCTTGATTTTATCTCAGGTCATGATCTCAGAGTCATGAGATCAAGTCCTGCATGGGGCTCCATGCTCAGCATGGAGTCTGCCTGGACTTTTCTCTCTCCCTCTTTCTCCTTCTCTAAAATAAATAAATAAAATATTTAAGAAAATATTCTAAGACAAATGAATCAAAAATATGCCAAGATGAAAAGTAAATTTAATGTGGTGTGCATGACATAATGTAGAGAATTGTTGAATCACTATGTTGTACATCTGAAGTTAATATATATTGTTAAAATTTCCACACTAGTCAAAGTGACATATAGATTCAATGCAATCTCTATCAAAATTTCATGACATATCCACAGATATAAAAAAAAAAAGTCCTATATTTTGTATGGAACCACAAAAGAACCTTAAGAGCCAAAGCAATTTTGTCATATCACCTATGATAATACATATGCTATCTAGATAGACAGATATACATACATGGATACACACGCACGCACACAAAATTTTACTGTCCTAAGTAAGAAGGAGATCTGCCATTTTCAACTACATGGATAAACCTGGAACGCATTGTTAAATGAAATAAACCAGACACAGAAAGAAAAGTACTCTATGATCTTACTTATTTGAGGAATTTAAAACAATTTATATTGGGTGTTAAATGCAAACAATGAGTCATGGAACACTACATAAAAAACTAATGAGGTACTGTTTAGTAACTAACAAAACATAATTTAAAAAAAGAAACAATAAACAAACAAACAAATAAATAAATAACAACAACAACAAAATAAAACAATTCATAAATTCTACCAAGTTCACAGAAAAAATTAGAAAGGTGGTTTCCAGGGGTGGAGTGGCATAAGGGGTGAAATATTAGTCAAATGGTGCAAAATTTCGGTTATGTAGGAGAAATAAAATCCTAGATCTATAGTACTACATGGTCATTAAAGTTAGTAACATTGTACTATATACTTGAAATTTTCTGAGAATTGATTTTAAGGTTTTTTTTTACCACTTACAGACATAAATCTATGTGAGTCTCTACTCATGTTAATTAGCTTGACTATAAAAATCACTTCATAGTGGATACCAAAACATCATATGGTGCACCTTAAGCACATGCAATTTTTATTTATAAAGAGTGAAGAATCATAGTCTTCAGAATGAAAGAATAATGCCATTTGTTACTACTTTTTCTCTGTCCTTAATACTCAGTTGCTATATTTCTGAACAGGCAGAATTGTGTTATAAAAACATCTTACCTTAGCTCTTTCTTCTCTTTTCATCTGAATCCAAAATATTTCAAGACAGACCTCCAGATGTTTCAATCATTTTCCAACAATAGATACATCGTTCCTTAAGGATGGGCAATTACTAAAAAGTGAAAGAGGGGAAAAAAAAAACTAAGAAAAAAATACTCTAAACAAATTAAAAAGAAAAAAAGAAACAAACCAAATAAAATTGTGTACAAGTTAGTAAAACTATGTACAGTTAATGTTATAAACCTCTAGGATTTTTGCAGTTGTTTGTTAGGCAGCATTATTGAAGTACAGTTGCTAATAAAATGCAAAATTCCCAATTATCCGGTAGGTTTAATTCAATCACAATCAAATTACTGAGATGATTGTGTAAATATCTAATTATAAATACATTAGTAAAAATAGTATATTTTTAAAGATTTATTTATTTATTTGAGAGAGAAAGAGAAAAAGAGAGAGCATGAGTGGGAGGGCAGAGAGAATCTCAAGCAGACTCCCTACTGATGTGGGGCTCTATCTCACAACCCTGAGATCACAACCTGAGCCAAAACAAAGAGTTGGACACTGAAACCTTGGTGGACACTTGTACCACCAAGACACCCTGAGAATATGTTTTAAGCACTACACTAAGCCTAGTACTTGAGTAAGTGCTATTTATTCAATAAAATAACCTAAAACTAAAAACAGTGTTTAGTACTAAAAACATAGATTAATCAGTGTAAAGTTGGCAAAAATGTAATAAAGTTTCAAATCTGTGTCAGTATTTCACTTATTAGTGAAAGCTGAATTTCAAAATGGTAAAGAAATCTTGACAATCCAATTGTTTATTGAGGATAATTTCTTTATGCAAATATTATAGAGCAAGTGGAGATTATTTAAGATATAATAAAAGATGTCATAGGACAATATACCAAAAAGAAAAATGCAATTTGAACTGAAATTCACAGTTTAAAATATTTGAAATTAAATCATAATACCAATATGTATATAACATGGAGACATATTTCATACATATTTCATATGTATGTATTAAATACCTTGAGTTTTTTAAGTTCATGTTCTAAGGGCAAGATTAAGAAAATAGAGATATGCAAAACCTCTGTATTATTTTGGCATATTTTTTAATTATAGGTAAATTAAATATAAATGAAATATCAGTCAATAAATGAAGTATCAGTTAATAAATAATGACAATAATGTATAAATAATTTGACAACATTAGACAAAGTACACTTAGGATGAAACTATTAGAATCATGTTTGTTTGTTTGTCTTTTTAAAGATTTTATTTATTTATTTGACAGAGAGATCACAAGTAGGCAGAGAGGCAGGCAGAAAGAGAGGGGGAAGCAGACTCCCTGCCAAGCAGAGAGCCTGATGCAGGGCTCGATCCCAGGACCCTGGGATCATGACCTGAGCCGAAGGCAGAGGCTTAACCTACTGAGCCACCCAGGCGCCCCTAGAATCATGTTTTTAAGTAAATATAATTGTCACTATTTGACAATTTTGGGACTTGTATATACAATGTTTCCAATTTCACATATCAGAATTTTAAGAGGAATTTTCTATGCCAGAAAAGTTATTAGTAACCTTTAACTTTGTTTTATAGTTGTATGTATTATTCAAATATTCTATAAAAATTTACTTCATAATCAATGAGAATATATTAATAAAATCTTTAATTTACTCTTGATTAGATGTTTGTGCAACTAAAATGTAACAGTACAATTTTCTTTTAAATTTTTCATAAAATAAATTGTTTTGAAATTTTTCAGCTTCAATGATCTAGAATTTAACATTCTTCATAAATAATCTTCTTTTTGCCTAGATTTCAATTATTAAATAATTATTACCAATGCACTTAGTGACCCTCAGAAGACATTGAAGAAGAGATGATGATATTATTCCATTTCTAAATTCAAGCAACCATAATTATAGAATCTAGGTTTTCAGCATATGAAAATGAGAGAATTGGAGACTATGAATAGGGATTGATGGATTGACTGATTTAAAAGATTTATTTGAGAGAGAGAGCACCAGTAGGAGAGATAGAGGGAGAGGAAGAGAGAATTCAAATCAGACTCCATGCTCAGCACAGAGGCTGACATGGGACTCCATCTCATGATCTTGAAATCATGACCTAAGCTGGAACAAAAGTCAGATAGATAGTTAACCAACTGGACCACCCAGGCACCCGTGGATACAAATTTAAAATAATATTCAATTTTGTGGCAGTCTAGAAGCCAAAAAAATTCAGGCTAGAAATTCCAGTTCTAAGATGCAAAGTCTTTTCTAAAATTACCATTTTTCTTTACCTCATTGGATCAGGCAGATAGATAATGTAGAAAGGTTGAATTTTGAGGAAAAAATGGTAAACTTAGACACAACACCATATTACTGGAATAATGATAATCACCTTTCACAAGTAATATGTTTCTTTAAATATTTTTTTCTTGACAAGTTGTTTTCTTTTGATTTTTTTTCAAATGGGAACTTACATATTATAACTTGAATTGGCAATAATATCACACATACTCACACATTTCTTTAATCATGTGACATAACTTATAAGTACTAATTAAGAAAATTCAGGGGCGCCTGGGTGGCTCAGTCGTTAAGCGTCTGCCTTCGGCCCAGGTCAGATCCCAGGGACCTGGGATCGGAGCCCCGCATCGGGCTCTCTGCTCTGCAGGAAGCCTGCTTCTCCCGCTACCATTCCCTCTGCTTGTGTTCCCTCTCTCGCTGTGTTTCTCTCTGTCAAATAAATAAAATCTTTAAAAAAAAAAAAAAAGAAAATTCAAACATATTGCCTAACTGATATTCTAAATAAATATAATTTCCTAGGCTAATTGGTAGCAGAAAAGAAAAATCATTAGAAATAAGGCACACTATCAAAATAAAGGGATGTTTTCAAACTAAATTTTTAATTCAAATTTTCATAGGAAGGAGATAAATACTAGAGAGAAACAGGGAGATCTCATCAGAAATAGTATATAAGAAACTAGAAATTATTCTTTCTTCTAATGAAACATTCCCCCTAGAATGTTGTAGCTACTCAATAAATGTTAGAAATCAGTTGAATTATGAACACTTTCACAAATACTAAATAAATAAGTAAAGTTAGGCTGCAAAATGTTAACCTGTTCTGAGGGAAATGAAAGAAATATGTCTCCACGCTATTTTGTTCTTTTAAATAAGACACACTTTTAGTCCCTAGTGGTGAATATTATTTGTCACATTGACTGAAAAATTCGTTTTATGCTGTGGCAATCTAAAGTGGTGAAAAATATTTTTCTTAAAAAAATATGACACTAGGGGTGCCTGGGTGGCTCAGTCGTTAAGTTTCTGCCTTCGGCTCCGGTCATGATCCCAGGACCCTGGGATCGAGCCCCGCATGGGGCTCTCTGCTCTGCAGGCAGCCTGCTTCTCCCGCTACCATTCCCTCTGCTTGTGTTCCCTCTCTCGCTGTGTTTCTCTCTGTCAAATAAATAAAATCTTATTTAAAAAAATATGACACTAGAAAAACAAAAAGTATCTGAAATTTTAAGACAGGGAAAAGTCACATACTTGCCATTCTTAAAGACATGAATATTAGACACTTCAAATTAAAAAAATATACATTGTATTCTCAGTTGAGTGCCTCTTCAAATAAATACTTCATAACACTATTTTTTAATATTTCTTTTGTTTTTGGCCTCTTTTTACTTTCTTAGACAAAATTTTGCTTCAGTGTAGAGAATCATGTTTTTCCCCAGGTAAAACAAAGGAAAATATAGGAAGTTATCCAGTGATATGAATCATTCTGAACTGTCAATTCACATAGTTGCACAAAAACAACAACAGCAACAACAAAAACACTTAAAATTTCCTGAGTAATAAAATTAACTTTTTTTTTAAAGATTTTTATTTATTTATTTATTTGACAGAGAGAGAGAGAGAGAGATCAGAAGTAGTCAGAGAGGCAGGCAGAGACAGAGGGGGAAGCAGACTCCCCGCTGAGCAGAGAGCCCCATGCGGGGCTCGATCCCAGGACCCTGAGATCATGACCTGAGCCAAAGGCAGAGGCTTTAACCCACTGAGCCACCCAGGTGCCCATAAAATTAACTTTTTTTAACACTTGAAAATTTGCCTACATTCTTTATAGTGATATTAATTTGGTTTTAATTTTTCAATTTTTCTTTAGCTTATTTTGATAGACAATTTACTTATTTTGTACCCTTTTGAATTTTTAAAATAATCAAATTATAAATTTCTAAGTCTTAACAAATGTTAAAGTAATTATGCTTAATTGAGAATAAGCTAACCTAGAGATTTTATAAAATTAAAACATACATAGCAAGAAATCATATTTTCAATATTTACAAACTGAGAACATTTGCACAGTCTTAAATATTTGCACTAAGAACATATGTGCATTAAAAACATTTAACTTTATTTTCTCTCCATATGCAAAAGAACTAGTTTCTTGATCTGGCTTTTCTTTTTCTTTTTCAAATTTTGTCAAATAAAGTATTCAGACACATTAATGGAATTTATGGTTTCAAAAGGGAATGGAAGAATAATGTACAGCTATGCAAATTCTACTCTGAAATCTTCACAGTTTATTAACTTTTTTTAAAAAATAGCCAAGAAAACTCAGTCTTCACTGAACTAAAGAAAAGGCTACAACCTTAAGCGACAAATTGATATGCATTGTAAAGATACAGGGAAAATAAATAATAATAAAGGGAAGATACTAATTGTAGAGTTGTACTTATGGTGAAGAGATCAAGCCCTGCATTGGGTTCCAAACTCAACAGGAAGCCACTTGAGATTCTCTCTCCCCTCTTTTTTTGTCCCTCCCCAGACTCATGTTCTCTCTCTCACTCTCTTGCAAATAAATATATAAATCCCTCCCCAAAAAAGAAACAACTTAAGATGCTAGCCTTGTTTCAAAAACACCAGAAGTAATTCTCATAATATAATAGATACATGATAGAATATTACTCAGCCATAAAAAAGAATGAAGCCTTCTCATTTGTGACAACATAGATGGACCTGAGGATACTATGCTTAGTAAAATAAGTCAGACAGAGAAACAGAAATACCATATGATTTCATTTATATGTAAAATCTAAAAAAACCAAATGAACAAAGAAGAAAATAAGCAAACAACCAAAAAACTAGACTTCTAAACAGAGAGAACTGATGGTTACCAGAAGAGAGGTGTTGGGGGTGAAATAAAAGGGGTTAAGTGATATAAACTAGAGGCTGTAAAATAAAAGGCACAGATGAAGAGAGAAGAATAAAGAAGACAGTCAATAATATTGTAATAATGTTTGGTGACAGATGGCAACTACTTTTATCCTGGTAAGCACTGAATAGTGTATAAAGTTGTTAAATCACTGTGTTGTATACCTGGTACTAACATTGTACGTTAACTATACTTTTTGACAAATGAATTATAAAAATAAGATATAAGTTTAAAGGTGTGAGGCAAGAAAAGTTTGACCAAGGAATCTTTGATTCTACTTAATAATATTTGTACATGTGAAGCTTTATGGAATAGAACATGTCTCATAATTTTAATAATAAAGAACTTGATGACCAATAAGTTATATAAAGTGTAAACCAATTTAAGATGTCAAAATATGAGAATTAAAATATATAAATCAATAAATTTGGAAAATCCTGGCTAAAGAATAGATTGGTAACTATGGTATAAAATTAATGTAACTAAAATATACAAAAGTGAATTGGACAGATAAGTATCAAACTGAAAGCACAATTTTTTAAATTGAGAATCAATGGATACTGTATATAAAGAATAGATTATTTGCTATTAATCAAAATGATAAAAGTAAATCAGAGAAGAAATTAAAATATGTATATAACTTCTAAATATATTCACACCTATAATACAAAA
>CM053603.1:155100365-155137892 GCA_028646535.1 Procyon lotor | reverse complement strand
TGAGAACGGCTATCTTTTTCTTATTCCTGATCTTACCAGAAAAGCTTTCAAATTTTCACCATTGAGTTTAATGTTAAACGTAAGTTTGTCATAAATGGTCTTTATTATGCTGAGGTATGCTCCTTCTTTACCAATCTGTTGAGGGGACTTTTATCATGACATGATGTATTTTTTAAAATATTTTTCTGCATCTATTGAAATAATGTGTGATTTTTTTAAAATATGTTATTGATGGGCGCCTGGGTGGCTCAGTTGGTTAAGCAACTGCCTTCGGCTCAGGTCATGATCCTGGAGTCCTGGGATCAAGTCCCACATCAGGCTCCCAGCTCCATGGGGAGTCTGCTTCTCCCTCTGACCTTCTCTCACTGTCTCTATCTCCAATAAATAAATAAATAAAATCTTAAAAAAAAATATGTTATTGATGTATTACATTTAGTTGTAGATGTAGAACCACATCCTTGCATCTTTAAAATAAATTCCACTTGGTCAAAGTGTATAATCCTCTTAAAGTATTCTTGAATTGAGTGTTATTATTTTGTTGAATTTTAGCATCTATAAAAGGCAGCTCTTGGGGCACCTGGGTAACTTAGTTGGTTAAGCATCTGCCTTTGGCTTAGGTTATACTCTTAGGGTGCTAGGATCAAGCCCCACATCAAGCTCTAGGCTCAACGGGGAGTCTGTTTCTCCCTCCCACTTTCCCTATGTACTCTTTTTCTCTCAAAATCTTAAAAAAAAAAAAAAATCATTTAAAAGGCAGCTCTTTCTGCCCATGGGTCCTGTCCTGGTGCTATAATATATTTATCAGGGCTATCTCTCCATAGTGGGGTGTGTGTGTGTGTGTGTGTGTGTGTGTGTGTGTGTGTGTGTGTGTGTGTGTGAGACTTTGATATCAGGGTAATGTTGGCTTCTCAAAGTGAGTTTGGAAGTGTTCCCTTCTCTTCAATTTTTTTGGAGGAGTTTGAGATGCCTTGGTGTTAATTCTTCTTTAACTCTTCAGTAGAATTTGCCAGTGAAGCCATCTGGTCCTGGGGCTTTCTGTGTGGGAAGTTTTTGATTATGAATTCAGTTTCTTTGTTACCGATATATTCTGATTTTCTATTTTTTTTTTCTTGTTTCACTCTTGGTAGGTTGTATATTTCTAGGGACTTTTTAGTTTCTTCTAGGTTATCTAATTTATTGGCATATAATTTTTCATAGTATTATGATCTGATGTATTTCTGTAGTATTAATGGAGTTGTGATGTCTCCTTTCATTTCTAATTTTATTTTGTCCTCTTTTCTTCATTAGGCTAGCTAGCTAAAGTTGTGCCAATTGTATCTTCTGAAAAACTAGCTCTTAGTTTTACTTATCCTTTTTATTTCTTCCCCTCTCTATTTCATTTATTTCTACTGATTTTAATCATTTCTAGCCTTCTGCTAACTTTGGGCTGAGTTTGTTTGTTTGTTTGTTTATTTTGCTAGTTCATCAAAGTATAACGTTGTTTGAGAGTTTTCTAATTTCTTAATATATGCATTTATTGCCATAAATTGTCATTTCAGTACTGCTTTTGCAGCATTACAAAAGATTCAATTTGTAGTTTCCATTCTCATTTGTTTGAAAATTTTTTAAATTTCTCATTTAATTTCTTTTTTGACCTATTGGTTATTCAGAGGTGTGTTGTTTGTGCAAATTTAGGATTTTCCAGGTATTCTTGTTTTCTTTTTAAAGAGTTGTTCCACTTTTTTTTTTTTTTTAAGATTTTATTTATTTGACAGAGAGAAAGAGATCACAAGTAGGCAGAGAGGCAGGCAGAAGAAGAGGGGGAATCAGGCTCCCTGCTGAGCAGAGAGCATGACTCTGGGCTAGATCCCAGGACCCTCAGATCATGACCTGAGCTAAAGGCAGAGGCTTTAACTCACTGAGCCATCCAGGTGCCCCTAGGTTTTTTTTTTTAGTTTCCCACCATTGTAATCAGAAAAAATGGTTGGTATAATTTTAGTCTTCATAAATTTACTAAAAATGGTTTTTGTGTTCTGTGTGTACTTGGGAATAATGTGTGTCTTGGTGGATGGAATGTTTTATATATAAAAATAAATGTAAATATAATCTGTTAAGTCCATTTGGTCTAAAGTATGGTTCAATTCTAAGTTTCCTTACTATTTTTTTTTTTTTTTTTTTGGTCTGGGTGATCTATGCATTGCTGTCCTGTTTACCAATTGAAGTCCTTTGCTATTATTGTTTATTTCTCCCTTTAGAGCTGTTAGTATTTGCCTAATATATTTAGGTGTTCCAATGTTTGGTGTGTATATCTTTATGATTATTATATCATCTTAATGTATTAACCCATTTATCATTTTATAGTGAAATTCTTCATCTCTTGGTACTGCTTTTGTCTTAAATTCTATCTTGTCTAAGTATGGTTATCCTCACTTTCTTTCTGTTTCTATTTGCGTTGAATATCTTCTTCCATCCCTTCACGTTGAGCCTGTGTGACTTTAGAGTTTAAATGAGTCTCTTGTAAGCAACACACAGATTTTTGTTCTGTTTTGTGTTAAGCTATCCAGCTGGTCTGTGTCTTGTTTGCTAAATTCAGTCCATTCACATTTAGAGTGATATGTAAGGACTTAATACTGCCATCTCATCGATTGCTGATTGTTTTGTATTTACATTGTTTCTTTTCCCTTCTGTTTCTGCCCATCATTGTAGATTAGTGGTTTTCCATGATGATCTGTTTCCTTTTTTTTTTTTTTTAATATTTTGTGAATCTACACTAGAATTTTGCTTTGTGGTTACTGTCTTTGCTTTGTGACTTAAATACACCATAAATATAGGAATCTAGTTTATGCCAAAAGCAATTTATCTTTGTTCACTATAAAGGTGTCACCTTTTACTCCTCCCCTTATATATTTTTTATGTCACAGGTTTCCTCCTTTTATGATGTGTATTCATGAACAAATTATAGTAGCTACAGTTATTTTTAGTATTTTTTGCCTTTAACCTTTATGTTACAGTTAAATGGTTAAACACCAGCCTAATAGTTTTCTAATTGTCTATTTTTCACCTCTAACAGTGTATTATATACTTTCGTATGTTTTCATATAACTAGTGTTCTTTCATTTCAGCCTGAAAAACTTGTTTTTAACATATCTTGCAAGTCTGGTCCAATGGTAGTGAGTACCCTTAACTTTTGTTTGCCTGGGAAAACTTGTATTTCTCTTACAATATATCTAAAGTATAACTTTGCTGGAGAAAGCATTCTTTTTTTTCATTTTGAATATATTATTCCATTCTTTACTGGTTGGTAAAGTTTCTGCTGAGAAGTCTGTTCATAATCTAATAGAGATTGTTTTCTAGGTTACTTTCTTTTTTCTGCTACTGCCTGGGATTCTTTTTTTTTTTCTTTTAATTTTATTTATTTATTCGACAGAGAGAGATCACAAGTAGGCAGAGAGACAGGCAGAGAGAGAGGGGGAAACAGGCTTCCTGCTAAGCAGAGAGCCCAATGTGGGGCTCGACCCCAGGATCTTGAGATCATGACCTGAGCTGAAGGCAGAGGCTTTAACCCACTGAGCCACCCAGGCACCCTGTCTGGATTCTTTATCATTGATTTTTGATAGATTCATTATACTATGTGTTGGAGAATGTCTTTGGCATTGAGATAATAGGTTGTATTATAAGCTTTATGGACCTGTATTTTCAAGTCCTTCCCCAGGTTTGGGAAATTTTCCTCTTTATTTTTGATTAAACTGTCCCTTTCTCCCTTTCTTGTCACTCTGGAGTACCATTATTTTAATATTTGCTTTTCTGATAAAATCTGATAGCTCTCATAGGCTTTCTTCAATTTTTTTAAAATCTTAGTTCCTAATCCTCTTCTAACCATATTATTTCTATATTCCTATTTCCCAAGTCACTTATTCTTCTTTCCTTTTGGTCTGTCCTGTTACCAGTTCTCTTTATTGCATTCTTCATCTCTTTTTTTTTTTTTTTTTAATTTTTTTTCTTCATTTCTTTATTGACTACTTTAGTTCCAGAATTTCTATTTGGTTCTTTCTCATAATCATAATTTCTTAGGTGAAGAACTTCTGTTTATTAATTTTATCTCTGATTTAAGTTTTCTTGTACCTCACTGAATTTCTTTGTAACAGCTATTGTAAATTCTTTGTCAGTTAGATCTTAACATTTAGGGCTTTTGAATTTAGTTGCTGGAGACTTATTTTCTTTTTGTGATATTTCCTTGATTGTTTTTATATTATTGTAGGTATACATGTCTGTTTTCACATCGGAAGTAGCAGGTACCTCCTTAATTAAACTTTTATGTGTTCTTTGTTCTTACAATTCAACAGGCTGGCAATCAAAAGCCTTACTTTTATGTTTCAGAAGGTGGTGCTATAGCTCAGGTTTGTGTTTTCTCTCTTCTTCACTCACCTTGGCCTATTTGGGCATGTCCACTGTAGAACAGATATTGTTTTTGTGAATAAATTAGGGAGTGTGCACAAGGAGCCAGCAGCAAAATGGTAGAAGTGTAGGTTTAGGGGTACCCGTGAATCTGGTAGAGATATCCTTGAGTGGGATATTCCTGGATACTTGTGGGAAGATTTCCTACCAAAGTCCTGAAGCAGATGTCAGGAAATCTATTCCTTTTACGCCTGAGAGGTTGGCATTTTATATTTTCTCTGGAGATTTTCTTCATATTCTCTTCATATTTTCTCTGCCTCCACAAGACAGCTTAGTATTGATGCAGCATTGCCTTGGGGGAAGGGTGTCTCTGGAGAGTTCTCCCCTCTTCTCTGTATCCAGACTTCTCTCTCTCTACTTCCAATGCAATGCTGGATTCATTCCTCCAGCAGGTTGGGCTTCTACAAATTTTCTCTCACCTGTCAATATCTGCCCAGTTATGTACTCTCCAAGTTTTTTGTTTGTTTTTGTTTTTTACCCCCCTTCCCCAATCACAGTCCATTAGGAGTAGGGCGTCTTGCAAGCTTTCTTGATCTGTAGTCCTTACTAAGGTCTTTATTTTTGGATGTACCGGTAGGCTAGAATCCTCCTGGCACCCTTGGTATAGGGTGTATGAGCACTTTTGTTCAGTTATGGATGTTTATTTAAAAAGAAAAGTGGATTGACTTATATCACTGTGATGCAGACATCACTAACTCCTATTGTATTTCTACATTTTGTATTTTCTCTATTTTTTGCTGTTTTATGTGGTGCATATATATTGTAAATGTACATTTACATAATTTACATAAATGTACATTTACATATACATAAATGTACATTTATGTATACGTATTTACATATTTACATAAATTTACATAAATGTAATTTATGTAATTTTACATAATTATTTATGTAATTAAATTTACATTTACATAAATGTACATTTACATATACAATACAATATTGTAAATGTACATTTACAATATATATGTATATATACAATAAATATATGTATGTAAATATACATATATAGTAAATATCAATATATTGATATGACATGTTTGTACTTTTTTCAAGCCATTTAAATTTTTCTATATTTTATTAAAATTTTTGCATGTTAAAAATTGTTTCGTCTAGTTCTTTTAATACTTAAAGTTTCAATATTCTACTCTACCTTTTATGAAGATTACTTTATATAGCACCTGCAATAATTTGTTATATGGATAATATACACAAAAAGATTAGAAAACAGAAGATGGAAAAAACAGTACAATAGTGAATCATCTTTTATCGTCTATATTTCTGTGTTCTTCCATTTCTTCCATGTGTTCTTCCTGCATAAAATACTTTCAGTAATTATGTGAGGCGTAGTTTCCATCTACACCTGTGCAAATATTTTCCTGAGGTCTTCAATTTTATAATATGTCTTTATTTTATATTTTTATTTCTGGGCCAGTTCTGCCTTATATTACTGCTCTTTGAATGGCGCTAAATTCTTTGGTCAACTATTTGTAGAAAGCTCTTTGAAGTAGACATCTTAGAACCCAAGACCTTCTCTTTCTACAAGTATTCTTGTAAATAGAGGATAGTTTTACTCTTCATGAAGGGAGTTGTTGTTCTTGGCCCAATTTTAATTCTAAGAGCAGTTTTGCACAATTTGTTTTGCAAATACTGCCTAAAATATGAAATCTAGATAATATGTCAGCTGGATGTGTAATTTGTGTTTTTCTCTACTTGTTTAATTTGTATGATTTCCAGAAGAAATAGAAAGATGATAACTTCCACTTACATATTTGGATAAAGACTTGGATCAAGATGTTTAATTTTCTGGGCACCTGGGTGGCTCAGTGGGTAAAAGCCTCTGCCTTCAGCTCAGGTCATGATCTCAGGGTCCTGGGATCGAGCCCCACATCGGGCTCTCTGCTCAGCAGGGAGCCTGCTTCCCCCTCTCTCTCTCTGCCTGCCTCTCTGCCTACTTGTGATCTCTCTCTGTCAAATAAATGAGATCTTTAAAAAAAAAAAAAAAGATGTTTAATTTTCCTTACTCTGTAATCCAAATAAGAGATTATTAGACACTGCTATTGAATGTGATATCTGTCATTATTATTTATGATATTAAATAAGAGGAACCAGGGAAAGCTATAGAGTTTAGGCATGCTTAGGTTATAAGAAATTGGCAGAAATACAACAGATGATATTTAGTATATAAAAGAGTGAAAAAGTGGATTCTAAAACTTCCTGATTTATCATGTGAATGTTTACTAGTGACAAAATTTTAGAACAGATGATATAATAAATTATGTGGCAGCACTTTGGAAGGAAAATGACAGCTAAAAGGCAAACAGCACATGTAAATTCACATAATACTGACATGATTTTATTTATATCTTTATTAGATTGTGTGTTCCTGGAAACATTTAATATTATTTCATTTTAGGGACATAGGTAATTGTTAATTTTATATGTAATAGTTGCTGATTTTAATTATTTCTAGAACATTGATGAATGGATTGTTTTAAACCTGGAGAGAGGAGCCTGAGGTTATGATACTGGATTTCATCATTGATTTTATACTATTTTACATGTCTATTAATAACTTCATAGAATATAAAGAACTTAATTCCCAGAGAACAAAAGATCTGTATATTAGCTGATATATTATTTGATAAAATTAGAATTCCAAATTGTTTTAAGTTGTAAAAAGCCAATTCATTCAAGAAAAATTTAAAAGCGATATCCATAGGGGTGCCTGGGTGGTTCAGGCAGTTAAGCATCTACCTTTAGCTCAGGTCGGTGATCCCTGGGGCCTGGAATCAAGCCTCATATCACATCAGGCTCTCTGCTCAACTAGGACCCTCCTGCTTCCTCTCCCTCTGTGCTCTCTCTCTCTCAAGTAAATAAAATATTTAAAAAAATCAAAAAATAAATGATACACATAAACTAAAATATTTAAGTTCAAAATTTATTTAAATTGTTATCAAATTGAACAATAGGTTTGAAAGGTTTGTTGTCTCAGAAATATCTGAATACCTACTTGAACCTAAGCTCCCTACTGAAAGACATGACTTAAGAATTATTAGTATTGGAGTGCCTGGGTGGCTCAGTCGGTTAAAGTCTCTGCCTTTGGCTCAGCTCATGATCTCAGGGTCCTGGGATCAGAGCCCTGCACCGGGCTCTCTGCTCAGCAGGGAGCCTGCTTCCCCCTCTCTCTCTCTGCCTGCCTTTCTGCTTACTTGTGATCTCCCTCTGTCAAATAAATAAAATCTTAAAAAAATTATTAGTATTTAAATTAAATTAAATTTTAAGTGTGTCCAAATCTTGGTACACTGTGAAGACAGAAAGTAGGAATCTCTAGGTGGGTATCACTTGAATGAGATTCATCTCCCTGTACATGTAATTTATCAGACCATATCTACCAATGTTTTCAAATATTTAAGGGGAAAATAGGTTTATTCATTGAGGGGGAATGCAGACTTTGTATCCAGATTCTCAGGGGCTGAAACCCGGTCCTGCTTCTTCGTACTGTAACTCAAGACCATTTTCTGGGCTTTGTCTCTCAAAGCCTCATAGGCAAAAATTAAAGAATGGTGCCTATTTCAAAGAGTTTTGAGAATTAAATACAAAAGAAATTAGACCAATCTCTTATACTCAGTAAATGCTTAATAATTGTTTCCTATTAATAATAATATCTCTGTGCAACTTATTTGATATTTGAAATCAAGAAGAATAATTATAAACCTAATTGGTCTGGTGAGAAATCTATAAACGCCCTCATTTAGTAATCAATTATTATTAATCAAAGACTGATTTTGGTGATCAGTTTAGCTGTTGATTTTAATGCTTACAAGAATAAGTTCATACCTTCTTAAAAGTGGAAATTATAAAACTTAGAAGTGGAAAGGCAGTTACATTTATATCCTCCAAGAAGCTATTTACTTTATATTACCATAGAATTACATATAGGTCATTCTACAATGAAAATAAATATATAGATGCTTTGTAATAACGCTTATAAATCAGCATATTTACTTCATATACACTACATTAAAAAGTGGTCAAAATTTTTAAGTTTCTTAGATTATATTTCTGATATCTGACTTCTCCCATTTCCACTTACCCCATTTATTTACTTGTGGATTTTGGTTCCTCCCCCCTTCCCTCCCTCTCTCCCTACCTTCCTTCCTACCTTTTTTTCATGGTTTCTTTCTGTATGTTTTTTTAACAATTATATAGGTTTGTGGGTGTGTGGTTGTAGTTAGGAAAAGGAGTTTTGGCAAAAGTTATGTTTATGTTCACTTAAGTTGTTTAATTTTCCATTGGAAGATTATATTCTGTGTCCCTAAGGCTTTCAAATTTCTTATGACTTCTAATACAGTGTTTAGTGCATATATCCCATGTGTGGATAATCCTAACTATGTTTTGTGTCTACAGTCATCATTTTTCCTTCTGCTTCCATGAACATGATTTGCAGTCTCCCACCAAATAGAATTAAGTTGTTTAGACATTTGCAGAATATATTGTAGAGGAATATCATACTTGATATGCTGTCCTTCTAAAAAAGATTTTAGATAGAAATTGTTGTAATATTTTTGACCCAGTTCACCAAGAGAAAATATTTGTTGACAAAGCAAGATTTTGCCAAATTTTAGATAAATATCCTTGCTTTTAATAAACAGATGGTGCTATTAATTGTTCTATTAAGTCATGCTAATATAGTATCATTATTATTTAAGTGCCAGATATGTCTCTGACAGATGGAACATCAGTGTAGCTAATGTAGGATGATATGAGCATTGCAAGCATGATGCTAACGTGTTAGTCGTGGCATTGGCATTTGGAATCATAGTAGTCATTTTGGCAGCACCAGAGGTGCTGTAATAACTGACTGGGTGTCTGTGGCCAACCAAGCACATGGCTGTCAGTCGTATCATTATTTGGAAAGAAGGTATATTCACAATTTTAAAACTGGCCGCTGTATATTTCTATTTCAACTCAACTCTGAATTTTGTCAAGTCCATATGCTTTATTCTGTTTGCCTTGTTTTTCATGTAACATTTAAGATAAGAGGACATCTGCTAACTTTGGCTCAGAAAGCTATATGGACTTATTCTCAGTTATTCTTCTCTTGAAATAATTTTCTACTAACAACAAAAAAGTTTTTCAGGATGCTGCTGCAGGCCTAGTCAGTCATTTCGTATAATTCAATGTGTCTGAAAGATATATATTAATGATTTTTAGTGGGCTTTTCAGAGTTACAATTGCAGGTTGTTTCCTCCCTGAAATCTCTGAACAAAATGGCCTTAAGCATGCTCTAAGAACAAGCTGCTCTTTGACATAAGCCATTTGACATTCATCTTACTTCTTGAAACTTAATTCATCTGGACTGTGACATCTCACTAAATTTAGCCAGAAGCTAGAGACTTTGCCTTCTAGCATTTTTTTTTTTTTTTTTAATGTACCTCCTGGACCTGGATTTAGTTTTCTTTACATTCTGACCTTCCGCTTCTGCTGAGGTCTTGTAGACTTTCTCTTCCAGAGGCATAGAAGAGTCCTCTAACTTTATGCTGTTGAATGTCCTTTGTGCATGCATAGTATTGATTCCAACTGACATACATAGAAAAACACTAAGTCATGCATGCTTTTTCCTGTTCAGTATGTTCATTCTGTCATTGTAACATTAAAAGTGTAGATTATGAATGAGGATCTCGTGTTTAAATCTGGGGAAACAAAAACAAAAACCTGTTTCACCACCTGATGGCATTGGATGGCACTGAATTGTACGTCCTATAGTGAATAGGTAAATATGTCGTATTCTCAGTATTTTATGGAGAAAGTTTCTTTTCAAAGGAGTGCTAGTCCTTTAACATTTTCTTGTTTTGATTTTAATGTTCCAAAAAATCCAAAAGAGAAAATAAAAATACACTCAATGTTTAAGAGATCCGATCCAGTATTCTTGTGAAATTTTCTTTTTATTAGGAGAATGAAAAAAATCAGGCAAAATGGTTGTTAAATTTTCATTAGTTACTACTTACAATACTTTAAAGATTTTATATAATATAAAAGTTTAAAACTATTCCAAATTGGATTTAAATCATATTTTACAGACCTATTACCCTTAATAACAATTATTAATTTTTTTTTTAAAGATTTTATTTATCTGACAGAGAGAAACACAGCGAGAGAGGGAACACAAGCAGAGGGAATGGTAGCAGGAGAAGCAGGCTTCCTGCTGAGCAGGGAGCCCGATGTGGGGCTCGATCCCAGGACTCTGGGATCATGACCTGAGCTGAAGGCAGACGCTTAACGACTGAGCCACCCAGGTGCCCCAATAACAATTATTTTTTAAAAATCATGTTTAAATATATGGCTTTATATTATTTTACAGCATCTTTAGATATTTGCTTAATTTCTCCACATTACTAGAAATATCAGAATTAAATTTTTATTATCAATATAGTTTATATCAACCCTAACTTTAGGGACATGATAATCTGTTCAGTCTAAATTTTCTGGAAAAGCATGCCTGACAATTGTTATTTTTGGTAAACATTTGCTTGAAACAGTACAGTATCTGATTTGAGATAGGTGAAGCAGCTGTTTTAGCTTCACAGAAAATATTGCCAGAAAGAAATTGTGTCCCTAAGGTGTGGGCTGAGTTACAGCTTTAAAAAATTAAATTAGCCCAGCACACACTTGGCTCCCCTATTACTTGGCTTCTTTGCACCATGGCCCTCCACCATGGCTTCCTATTTGTTTGGCCCAAACTCTTCTGTAGTTTATTGACAGTAGCATGATAAATCACAGTTTCCACTGGGCACCATACCTGCTCACATGGTCTTAGTCTCTGTAAGGGGGCCAATAGTCATGCCTTCTCAGGCAGGATTGTGAAATTGCTCTTTCAAAAGCTTAGAAATCGATGTTCCATGAAACAAACTATTCTTAATCCAGGCAGAAATTCTTAGAGAGTTGTGACTCTTTCCTGAAAAATGACTACAATCTTGAATCTGAGGTGGTATCCACTCATCTTTGTGTGAGACTCAGGTAGCCATAAATATTTCATGTATGGCAGATACGACAAATACAAATATGGGATGTGGGGGTAGGTTTTCTGATCTTTAATTTTTAAAGATATTTTAGGCAAATGTTAGTTTCTTAGAACTACATATCCATTTTTTTAATTGACAATAATAAAATATGCTTTGAATCTGAGGCAATTTAATTAAATTTCACTTGACTTTCATTTGTGCCATAAATATACTTCATTTGTTGTGTGTAGGGGGGCAGTATGTTGTTACTTGAATTACATGTACCAATCCTTTTACTTACCTCAGGTTAGTATTGAATTAAATTTTAACTACACCATGTGTTTTGATTTCATGGATAACTGAGGAACCCATATTATGAGACCATAACACCATCATAGAACAAAATTAGATTCATGGTGACTATTTGGTGAGGAATGCCATTAAATTATAATAAAATTAATCTAAAGTTGATATGAAAGGAGAAGATGAATAATGGGATGTCTGTAAATTGGCCTTAGTGAAAATCATATTTTGCCACTGTTGATGACTAGCATAATGTTACCCTTAACCATAAAAAAAATCATGACTTATTCTATATTAGCTAAATAGAAAATACCATATGTATTTAATATTTTACCTATTACTTAGAAGAATAAGAGAATTCATCTTTGATTTCTCAAAGCACTGCTTAAATAAATCTTTAAAAAAATTGAATGCTCAAATTACAGGAACCACATTGTTTCAAAACAGTAAGTTTTCTAATAGTTTGTGTAACATTTATTGATTCAATCATGTCTTTAATAAATAAATATACAGAGAATTGCATTCCATAGTGACAGTGTATCTGATAAATATATTGAAGTAAGGTAAAATTTTCATAATTTTAAATGTTAAGAGGTCAAATAAATTGAGCAAAATTCATGGGCACTTTCAATATATCTTTTGTGCCTCCTGGTTTTACCCAGGGCTAATAATGTTATCTAAAGGACATTTGTAGAGTACACTTTTTGCTTTTTCTTGGGTAGTTTGATTTGTTTTTTCAGTGCTGTCACTAACATAGTAAATCAATGTTACATGACACTTTTCTAGTGGTATATAACATAACTCTTCTTATTTTGCCTGGATTCAGAAGGAAGCTTATAGTAGATGAATCCATTGCAGCCTGATTCATTTCTAGTATTGATTTCCAAAAGTCTAGAGTAGGATGGCAGCATTTCAAGTTATTGAACACTTAAAGAATAATCTGCTTGAATTATTTTTTTATTTACCCTAAAATTTGATACTAAGCAGATCTTACTGATTTTTAGGTTATAAAAGATTTATGAAAGCAGAAGTTAAAGATTTGTTTTCTCTCTAATCTTTTGGTCCTTTCATCAGTTTGCTTGAGAACTGATAATTTTCTGCCCCTGTGCATGGATATGGACCATGGAAATATAATTGGGTATCTGCTGTCAAAAAAGTGTATCCAAAAAAAACCAAAAATAACCCCTACATTAAATAAATTTTTTTTAAGCTTCTTTTCATTTTGCAATGAGAGAGGGAGGGAACTCTTAGTCATATTGCTTCATGCTGTACAGTTTTTTTTTTTTTTAATCTAAATGGAATCCTTCACTTAAGAGGTATTTAATATTAAAGTGCAGTATATGTTAGAATTTTAGTTTTGGTAAGAATTTTCTATATATAATCTAGGAAATAAATGATAGAATTGTAAGACTAACAATTAGATTAGAAATATTTTTTCAGGTTTTTTTCTCTACTGTGTTTACCTTACTAATCATATCACTTAGATTGACATGGTTTATTTTGAAAATATATATCATGATAGTATAAAAGGTAGTTTTGTTGTTTATTATTTCATGAAGATCTTAAAATAACCAGTTTTTCTGATAATCTCTTAGGGTATCCAATAAATTCAAAGTTTTACCCCACCCCCAGAAAAGTTTTTGTTTAGAGATAGATTAGAATATAATGTCACTGACATTTATTGAATACTCACAATGGGCTAGACTTTGGCTTAGGTATTTCAAATACCTAATTTCATTTAATCATCGGTAATGCTGTAAGGGAAGTCGTATTACTGTCATTGTACAGTTGGGGAAATAAAAGCCTGGAAAGTTTGTCACTTGCCCAAGCAGTACCATATAGCTGGTTAGAGAAGAACTGGGATTTGGGCCCTGATATTTAGGACATTAAATTCCAAGCCTTTTCCATTGTATTAGATGATAAAAATAGATTTTCAAATTGGTGTTGTTGCTATTTTTACTTTCATATTTTATAGCTTATGTTCAAAAATTAAATGACTGGCCTTTATTTCCATGTGTATTGTCTGAAACAAATTTGCAAGCAATGCTGTAGCAGGAAAATAAGTGATAAATTGAATTGTTTTACCCCACCCCCCAATAATCTATACACTGGAAAAGAAAATATTCTGCTTATGTAATGTTATTTTTAACCAAAACCAAAACTTCTGAAAGAAGAACAATTCTTTTGTAATCACTTTAAAATGTACCATTTGGGGCATTATTTAACCTACTATACATATAGGTTAGTAGTTAGAAGTATGGGATTTGGATTAAAATTGCTCACATTCAAGTATGGCTGTGTCACTTAATCCTTGATACTGGGCATATGGCTTAAACTTTCTATGCCTCAGTTCTCTCATTTGTAAAGTAGGAATCAAAATGGACTGTCTCTCTCATAGGTTTTTTTTTTTTTTCTGAATACTAAAACCTTTTAGAGAATTTGTGTATGAAAAATCCCTTTTCCTAGTATCTGACTCAATAATGGATAGCTATTAATTTTTTATGCTATTATTAGGTCAACTGATTCAACTTATATGATTGTGTATAATGCATCAGTGGGTCCATATTGGTTCTATGCTGAATGTGATATACTTAAAAGATTAAATTATATGAATTTTTTTATTTTATGATATGAAAATATTTAAAATAACAATACTGTTTTATCCTTAGTTGAAGAAATTTAGTTTTCATACACATGACTATGTATCCTTAGGAATATGGAACATATTTATTCAGATATAGCTAGGCAAACCAGGGAAGAAACAAGAACAAGATTAAAACATTTTATCCTTTGAGATCTCAGCAGACAATATGCATAGTTAGAAGTATTCTCATACAAACAAATAATTGGACCTGAAAACACTTTTATCTTTTGTGAACATACAATTTAAATTTAGTGAATTAAAGAAGTGCATTGTCTCAGCTTTTTAAAGAATCTGGAACACTTGAAAGTAATATTTTTTTCAATGCAATCTGATGACTTTATATAATTGTCTCTTGAGGTGTGTGTGAATCCCATTCACTCAAGGACATTAAGATCAGGTCAGATGAGGTAATAGTACTCTGGAATGGTGTGAATTTATGTTTTTCATGGTTGTGCTCTAAATTTCTGCTTTGTCTTCCATTTCAAATATCAGCACCTTCTCTTTTGTTCTATTTTTACTTATTTTTTCCTATAAACATAAGCTGTTGGTCTCTTGCAGATTATATTCTCTTTTCTCCTACTTTTTATAATTATCTGCAGATGTCATAGTTATACAACCTATTAAAATATTCCTAATATATGGTAATTTTAGTGTTTATGTTGATGAACTTCTGTATCAAAGTTTCCCAGTCCTTGAATTTTTGCGGGGGCTTTTCCTCTACAATGCATCATTACCAAGAATTATATCCATATCCAATCTCAATTCAAGGCATCCCACTTTCTAAGTAACTATCTTCCCATTTCTCTCCCACAAATACCATGATGCCAATTTTTTAGAATTTACTACATCTGAAAATCTATTGATCCCAACTAACTTTGTATTGCTTTTTTTTTCTCTTCTTCTTCTTCTTTTTTAAACCTGACTCACATGCTCAATTCCCTTTCTCTCTCCTTCTAAAGTACACGTCTGGAAAAATATCACCCTTATTAAATCTTTCTACCTCTTCAGTAGCTGATCTGTGACATTAAAAGTGGCCAGAAAAAGGATCCAACATTACATTAACTGATCTTTACATTTATTGCTACCAGTAACTTCTGGGCCCTTAATGCTGCCTGATAATCCTACTTTATTTTCTCATTTTCTTAAAGACATTGGTAAACATATATTCTATTTTTTACTTAGAAAAAATTTAGTCAGTATTTTTTTTGTATTTCTTAGCCAGACAATGATTTTACACACTAAAAAAGGAAGTTTTATTTTTATTTAGTTTTTTATTCTTTCTTTTGGTTAATTTATTATATTGGCTAGGATCCCTTTTCCACTGTTGCAGAGTTCCCAATCTTAGAATTCCATCCTTTTTTTTTAACTTACCACAATAATCTTTCCTTCCACAACTTTTCACCAAAACTTTTTTTTCACCAAAACTTTTCATCAAGATAACCTTTGAAACCCATTTCCCTAATTCTAATGATTAAAACTCAGATCTTTTACTTGACTTGTTTATAGTGATTAAGTCTTTAGATACTCTTTTCCTCCTTCAACTTCTATAATATCATACATCCTTGATTTTATTTCTTCCTTACACACTACTAATTTTTAATTCCCTATTTCTTTATCCCTTGAGATTTTAAATTTGATTTGCCTCAGGGTTCTCTTATTCTCTGTCTGAACCGACTGTAGATTTTCTCTTCTAGTTTCATGGCTTACATATCATGTAAATACCATCAAATGAAATTTCCCTAATTTATATATCTGGAACAGATCTATCTTCCAAAGTATAGACTAATGTATCTAAAAAGACATTTTTAGGGGTGCCTGGATGGCTCAGTGGGCTAAGCCTCTGCCTTTGGCTCAGGTCATGATCTCAGGGTCCTTGGATCGAGCCCCACATCAGGCTCTCTGCTCAGAAGAGAGCCTGCTTCCCCCTCTCTCTCTGCCTACTTGTGATATATCTTTCTCTGTCAAAATAAATAAATAAAATCTTTAAAATAAATAAATAATAAAAAGATATTTTTAAATTTCTAATAGGTACATTAAACCTAACAAGCCAAATTTAATCTCATAATCTTCTCTTCCAAACTGGCTATTTTACTTTCTTCATTCTTCTCTTCCTCAAAAAATAGCAACTCCACTTTTCCAGTTGCTCAGGCCAATTATCTTGGATTCATTTTCTTTTGACCATCATAGCAAATTCATCATCAAATCCTGTGTACTTTATCTTCAAAACATATCAGAATCCAACACTTCTCAACGCATCTGTTTCAAAATACTGGTCAAGATACCATTAACTCTTGCTCAAATTGTCCTATAGTCTGTAAACTGCTATTCCTTTGAATTTTTTTTTTCTTTTTCCTCCCAATCCATCCCAAATAGAGCAGTTAGGGATATCCTTTACAAAAAGTCATTGTTCTAACCATAGGTCTCAAATGGCTTACTGTTTTCTTCAGTTTGAAATTAAAATTTTCACAAAGTTTTTTCAAGTGCTCTGACCTCCCTTTCCAGTCTGACTTCATTCCCTACTGCTTCTCCTTTTGCTCACTGTGATCCAGACACAGGAGCCTCCTTTCTATTCCTGTAACACCACAAATATACATTATAGCTTCAGTACTTGGTACATGCTATTCTTGAGCCTGGAATATTCTTTCCCCTGATATCCATGTTAAAATTCTCATCTCCTTTGGGTGTCTTATCAAATGTGAGTTTATCTGTGAGGTCTTCCTATCTTTAATTACCCATTATTGTAGTACTTTTTAAAATTCTGTTTAATTTTCTCCATAATATATATCATATCTAAAATATTATTAAATTGTCAAATAAGAAAACTCAACTGAATAAATTTTAAAGATCTTATTGGCTTTGTTCAGTGATTCATGAAACAGGCATCTTCCAGGCTAACAGATAGAAAGAAGCTTCAAAGAGCTATACAAGGCAAGGTATTTTACAGACATAAGGTAGCTGGAACTGGGATGTTATACTAGGCCAAAATAGTTTGGTTATTGCCAAATCTCTTCCCTTATAGAGAGCTGAAACTATAAATTAAGCTTTGATTTGGAAACATGGGAATTAGCATAACTGACTCCATTTGGGGCCTGTTGCCTTTAATAATGTTCCTCTTTAATGAAAATTGTAGCTAAGTAGGATAGCTTTTCATCTGTCACTACTGTGTCCCAAGTGTGTGGAAGTTTTCATGGCATGAAACAAATATTTATGAATGTAAGAATGACTAAAAGAAACATTTTCCACTTTCTTTTAAAAGCATTTTCTGTTAACTGAGCTTCTTGTTTGGATAGCCCAGTAATTTTTATAGAAAAAAGATGACCATACAAAACTGTTAACAATTCAAATGTATCAAAATAACAAAGTCTGAAGTTAGAGCAAACCTTTTATTGTGAGATGCAATATTAAATTTTTCCTTTTATTCAGTGGGAAATAAAATTTCAAAATTTTAAAGATGACGCAGAAAACAAAATAAAATTATAAGTTTTTAGTCAAGTATTACATAAACCTGTGATAAGCAACAATCATTTGATATGTTTCAGGTTTCATAACATATATTTGGAATTGTTTATTACCAAAAAAAGACAATTGTAGATCATTGTGTTTCTATATTGATGTTAGTTTAGTCAAACGTTTATGTGGATGAGAGCATATTTGCCAAAACAATTTTATTTTGATTTTGATAACAGCCATCTCTTAAATTTTATTACAGCTGATTAGTGCTAAAAACCACATCTTGGAGTACATAAGCCAAAACCACTCACAATTTTAGATAACATATGCTTCCTTCCAATAAGTCAGTTCTGTCATTTTTACTGATCTCACCCTTAATGTCCTTGGGTAGTTAGTTATTAAATATTAATGGTTTCAATAAAAATGGAAACCAGAAGACAGTGGGAAGCTTAAATTACTTACCAAATTTAAAAAGTCAGTAAAAATATAAATGCTTCTATATCCAAGGTAAACAGCACTGTAACATAATCTGAAGACCTTGAACACTTATAGCAAACTACTTGAAATGTAGAAAATATTTATTTTTTCCTTCAAATGGAAAGTACTGGAATATATAACTTCTGCTTTGTATGCTAATAAAACATGTTTGCCTCATAAAAATTTCTACATGTTAACTTCTAGAATCTAAATTACTTACATAGAACCTCTAATGTTTTTAGGTTCCTATCTTTTAAGTAGTATTGCATTTTTGTGTGTTAAATTATTCTGCTAAACTATTTTTCAGAATAGGCTAGTGCCATGTTGCTAACCCTGTATTAAAATGTTATAGGAAGGATAACAATGTTACTTTAGAGTTGAAAAAAATGTATTACCAACATTGGGAGACATTTGTAAGTATGATCCATAAAGGTCCTTTGATAGCAACTTGTAAAACTTTTATTTTAAGAATTTATTTGTAGCATGACATAAAATCTCTTATAAGTTACTTGATTTAATTGTATTTGGATTCTTGGGTTGAGTACCACTATATGACTTATTAAAATGCTTTTTTTATCCATCATTAGTGATAGACTCACAGCATCTATTCACTACTCAGTGTAGAAAAAGCACCCCAGGATATGGCACCTGTTATCTTGAATGGTGTTTCTTACTTTCTCAATAATTATATGTGCACATCATATTTGCATAAGTGTTTTGATGACTTCTTCAGTAATCATCAGGTTTAGACTGTTGGCCCATTCAAATTGTTTTTCATCTTTTACCAAGAAAATTGAAAACTTTGCTTCACAAGATGAACTTTTAAAGAAAGACAATGGGATATTTCTTTTTGTACTGATCAACCAACTATTAAGTGCAATTTCCTCAAATATTTTTAGAAACCATTTGAAGAAAATTACTAAATCTTATTTATAAGTGAAGGCACAGTATGTGTACTGCTATTTCTTTTCCCTTTTATTTAGCATATCACCAAGTGACATTTTGCTTTTATGAAATAGAATCCACAGTACTGATATTGTTAGACTGAATACATTCACTCAAATATAATGTGTTCCCTTTGTTTCGAGAGAAAATAGAAAAGTTCTCATATGGTACACAATTTCAGCATAACATATTTCATGCTAGGGGTACCTAGGTAGCTCAGTTGGTTGGGCATCTGTCTTTGGCTTAGGTTATGGTCCCAGGGTCCTGGGAGCCAGCCCCGCATCAGGCTCCCTGCTTGGCGGGGAGCCTGCTTCTCCCTCTCCCTCTGTGGCTCTCCCTGTTTATGCTTTCTCTCTCTGTCAAATAAATAAAAATAAAATCTTAAAAAAAATACATATATTTCATGCTATCTTTCAATATGCTTTTCCTTTCCTACTATGGAAAGGAAAAACCCATTAAGAGACCCATCAAGTACAGTGATAGATCAATAGGTATTGATAGCTAGAGCAGTATCTGAGTGAGTCTTTAGGGTATGTGTTTCCATGTAGAAATGGGAGAAGGCAAATGGCATCTCAATGATAGTAGGAAGTTTTCTAATTTTCAATTCTAATGAAAGAATGATCATTTGGGGGCATCTGGTGGCTCAGTTGGTTGAGCATCTGACTCTTGGTTTCAGCTCAGGTCATGATCTCAGGATCTTGGGACCCAGGGCTCCGGTTCAGCAGGGAGTCTGCTTGAGGTTCTCTCCTGCTTCCTCTGTTCCTCCCTTCCACTCACATGTGCACACACTCTCTAAAATCTTTAAAGAGGTCATTTTTAATCACATTACTAATAAAAATAATATTTATAACTATTTTACATTAGGTAATTTACAAATGATATTTAAACTTTAAGGCACAACTTTTGTAGTTCTATTCATGATAAATATATGAAGGTTCAGAGAGTCTTACTAACTTCTTCAAGGTCATAGAGGTGAATTCACTAATTTGAGCCCTGATTAATACCACTATAATTGTTATATTTCCAATATCACACCGAATCACTAAGTTCTTTCTAAATTAGAAAAATGGTGAAATAACATTTGTTAATCATCTTTTATATGTATAACATATTGTTTAATCACAGTAAACCTGAAAGGAATTATTTTTTAAATTGCATAAATTATATTAAAAAATATTATCCAAATTGCACAGTATCACACTTTGATATACAGTTGACACAGACATAGATTTTAATTATTTCTGATTCCACAACAAAAAAAATTTTTTCTGTTCCCTACAGTCTATGAAAATGAGGAACATAAATATAAAGTTTTCTGATTTGCAGTCAATTGGTGCTCAAAATGTTTTATACAATAAAAAGTTCTCACGGAATAGAAAATGTTGATATTCTTCTATCATTAGTGATTAGCTAAGAAAATTTAGCAATTTACCATAATCTAATGTAATTTTACAGAGCTTTATGTTCTCTTCAGGAAGTATTTTTTGAAGCCCAAAATAGCATAAAAAAGGCACAAAAGAATATTGCAAGCTCTCTACCATGTCATTGCTAAATTACTAGTTTATATTTTTAATTCTAAATGTTGACTCTTAACAGATAATTCATGATGAGTAAATTAATAAAAAGATAAGTTTTATTGGTATAAAATTATCAATATGAGAATACATACTACTGAGAAATAAATATTAGTGCTGGTGTCTGTGTAGGTGTTATCCTGTTAAACCCAGTATGATAAATGGGTAAAGGAATTGAAAACTTTTTTTAAGTTCCTTTTCTATCTTAATGGTAAGATAGAAAAAAAAAACACTATAAATGTTTTTTAAGATCAAATCAAAGAGAAATGGCTATTTCATATGCCTGTATTAGCAAGATCTGTTTTTAAAGACAAGAGATTAAACAGAAATTTTACGCTTTTTCATAATTATTTGAATGGTATATAATTAAATATATAATTTCCTTACTGACTATATTTCAGAATGTTCTTATAAAGTTTAAAATTATCTGGAATTTTCATCCATTTTTCAACTCCTGTATTATAGCATTAAAATTAAGCACTCTTTTAGCTAATTGTAGTTAATTAAGGGTGACAGATCAAAACCAAAGCATCTGTTTCCTAAATAATGTGTTTGTATTAGTATTATATTTGTATGTCATTATCAAGGAAAGATTATATGGAAAAATGACTTAATTATAGTTGTAAACATTATATAAGCAAATTCATAATGGTGAACTATAGAAGAAAATATTCTCATTTATATTCACACTGTATTTCCAAGTTGATTTTATAATATCCCACTACAGATCTGTTTTTGTTTTTTTTTTTCAGTTCTGTTTTTAATAGGTATTCATTTTCATGGTAGTATCAACTTGTGGCTAGATAGCGTGGCCTCTTATGGAGCCAATCTGTGACAGTTTGAGTTTTGGATGGCCTACAACACCAAAACACACACTGAGTGAAAAAGCAGATCTTTACATGTCAGAATATGCTAATTTTTATTATAGAATTTTTTTCCCTAAATACTTCTATTTTATTCAGTGTTACAAGATTTGTTGTTCATGTACCACACCCAGTGCTCCACGCAATACATGCCCTCCTCAGTACCCACGACCAGGCTTACCTAACCCCTTACCCCTTCCCCTCCAAAACCCTCAGTCTATTGCTCAGAGTCCACAGTCTCTCATGGTTCATCTCCCCCTCTGATTTCCCCCCATTCACCCTTCCCTTCTTCTCACAATGTCCTCCATGTTTTTCCTTATGCTCAACACGTAAGTGAAACTATATGATAGTTGGCTCTCTCCACTTGACTTATTTCACTGGCAAAATGCAATATGTGGGACCATTTTCTTGTCCTAGTTAAAATGTTTTTGTTGTTGTTGTTGTTAGTGGCATGTTGGAAAGCAACCAATTTTTGCCTACTTGTAAAATCTTCAGATAGTGAGATAAAGAGAAGTAAAGAAAGTTGATATAGAAAAGTGATGTGAACTTTTGTATATATAACAAACTAGAACTTTGGCAATTGAAAACTCAATAAGTGTTGCTTGATAGCCAATTTGATGGTATATTTTAATTAATTTGACTTTTAATGGTCTCACTGATTTATGGAGATAAAGTACAGAGTGCATTCCTTATCTCATCTTTCTCTGAACCAATTTTAAACTACTCTTCTTTAGGAAATGATATTTTTAACTTTAGAATGATCAGGTCTCAATTATTTACTCATTAAGAAACATTGAATGGACTGTGATGGTTTTTGTTTGATTTAAATCTTTATGACTTCTATGATGTAACATTTTTATTAACTGTATTATTTCACTAGCACATTCTTCAGAACACTGTGAAATTATATTATAGTTAAGTACTAGAGTGTGCTTAACAAGATCCTTCAAAAGTTCTTCTATATGCTTAAAGACAAGTATGAAAAAAATAATTTCAATTAATATGTAAGAGGTGAAGGTGACCTCGATAAGTTGTAAAAATTCCACTTCAAACTTTTAGATGGAGTTATTTCTGAATAATTAAAATGAGACCTTCCCACCTGCACCCCATTTTTTAGACAATTGAGCCCATCAAATCTTGGTATTCAGATGGAGTTTTCTCTAGAGACAAAGGTATTATTGGTTTCCTGAGAGACACATGTCCTTCACATATTTCATGTTAATGAGTAGGGTGAGTTGAGTGGAATCATTTTAGAAAGGGGACCAATTTTGATAAAAATTGAAGCATTATCATAAAAGCTATGTTTCCCTGACTGCAATGTGAAATATCCTTATTTGAAATACATATTTGATTTAGACAGTAGTTGCTCCTTGCCTTCCAATATGAGTGGCTCAAACTCAGAGGTTAAAGCCAATTTTAAATACATTAAAATATCACACATTACATCATGAAGAGAATGTTAGCCTAATTCCATTATGTAATTTTATAACAAAGTTAATAGTATACATTAGAAAAAAATAATAGAATTTTATGGAATTCTTCCCTGTATTGTTATGCTGTGTTCACATGAATTTTCCTTTATGATCAAATATACTATGATTTATAAGTAAAATAAGCAACATGAAATAACAGTAATTTTAAAAGGAGATAATTATGTACATTTAGAAATTAACTCATAAGTTCATCATTTTAATACCATAGAGTAAAAACAAAAGTTAAATAATAGAGATTGGTATAGTGATACAAAATAGGCATTGTAAGAAATGCAAGACCAGTAGTAAGTGTGTATTATGTTTAACAGTATAATTTAAGAGAAAACAAATTGTTATAAAAACTTTAGAAGCTTAACATATAAATGATTACATGTGAATAATCTTTTTTTCTGTAAAACATTTTATTTTCTCTTGAATGGATCTAAGTAAATGGATGAAAGTTAATAGATAAAATCATCAAATTATAACACATCAACTCATTAGTATTTTCATGGATAAAATAATTAAAATATGACAATATTTTTTTCTTCCCAAGCTGCAGTCTATATAAAATAGAACTAGGAAAGGGCAATTAAATATATTATATATATTGGTCACTCACACATTCTCACACACATATGTGTTTCCAGAGATCGTTTTGATGATACTACTGGTAGAAATATGTGATTTACTTCTTTAATAGAGGAAGATTAATTGGATTATACAGCTAACAGAATGATGGTTTCATAAAGTAATTTATTGTAGAATCAATCCAAAAAATAAGTAACAATTTAAAATTAATGTAATTATAATTAATTGGCCAATTTATAAACATTATCTTAAGAAAATTAAGCAGTAATTCAGACCTGATCAAAATTTTGCAATCTAAATCCAAGATGAACAATTTAATTCCAATCACATTAATTATGAAGATTGACTTTTTCTATTTTAATATACTAATACTTAACTTTTAAAAACCCTTAAATGGTGACAGCCACTGTTAAGAATATTTCAATATATTCCTTCAACCTGTATCAATATTACTAAAGATATCTTGGCCGGTATCCCAAGTAGGAAACAACAGAACTAGAATTTCAGTCTTCACTGTCTTTATTTTCAACCACTACTATTGAATACTATGTAATTACAATTTATATATTTATTTTTATGGGCATTAAGTTATAACTTATACATGTGATAGTTAATATGTAAATAAATACACCAGGACTTTGTACTTATTTTAAAATCTAAATATTAGGCACTAATGACGCCATTTGCCTTTCTATATATCCATACATGACTTCTTTCTACATACCCACATATACAAAATGTCAAACCTAAAATCAAGACTATTTTTTTTTTAAAGATTTTATTTATTTGACAGAGAGAAACACAGCGAGAGAGAGAACACAAGCAGAGGGGATGGTAGCGGGAGAAGCAGGCTTCCCGCTGAGCAGGGAGCCAGATGTGGGGCTCTATCCCAGGACCCTGGGATCATGACCTGAGCCGAAGGCAGACGCTCAACTTCTGAGCCACCCAGGCGCCCCTCAAGACTATTTTTGTATGTGTGTGTTTTGCATGTGCTATAGAACATACAATTACCTTGTTCTTATTATTTTCTAAATCCTGTCTCCCTATTAGGTCAGAGAGAAAGGTGTTTATAAACCTCAAGATCTACTTTATGTGTGTACCAGCAAAAAAACAAAACAAAACAAAACAAAAAACAAAAAAAACCCAGATATTTAGAAGGCTCATTATCATTATAAGTATGAAGAGAGTACCTGTCACTCCTTCCCAGAGAAAATACCCCAAGGATTTTTGTACAAGGTTGGAGCACAATTTAGGGTTATAGTATAAATATTTAAATACTACATATGAAATAGATACCAAATATAGTGTGTAATAAGAACGATATATATTATAAAGTATATTTTTTAAATTAGCATACTAAGTTAACTTGCCTTACAAATAACATATTTAAACCTATATTTTAAAGAATTTTTATATTAAAATATATTATCAGCAACTTTTAGTCAAATTATCAGGAAATCAACATATTTCTGTGGAGAAGAGATTTTCATTAACTCATTTTGTTATATAAATAATTATCTAGTGCCTGATAAGCTTCAGTCATTTACTAGGTGTTGCAGACATATCCAGTGCTCAAGAAATAGCCATATTTTCTCATATATCCAGGCTTTTTGTAGTTTTGGGAGGCCATGTATCATTTCTCAGTGAAATTACTTAAAGTGCACAACCTGAAAAGTTGTTCTTTATATTCCTTTTGAGAGATCTAAAAGCAACCATTGATATTACAGGGTCCACAAAAAGAAAGCAAACTAGATTTTTGAGTAACTGATTGTTAGAACATTGCTCTAAAGAGCTTCCTAATCCTCAGAAGACTTTTACAAGTATAAAATACATTTGTTATATTTCACCATTGGGATCTCACAGTCAATTTGATACTGTAGCATATTGACTAACACATTAAGTGAAAAATGATGTGGTAAGAAACTATATGGGTCTTATTTGGTAAAGGATAAGGCTGATACAGTTTCTTACCACATGGATTTATCCACTATAAAAAAAAATATAATTGGGGGGGGGTGCCTGGGTGGCTCAGTGGGTTAAGCCTCTGCCTTTTGCTCAGGTCATGATCTCAGAGTCCTGGAATCGAGCCCCGCCTCAGGCTTTCTGCTCAGTGAGGCACCTGCTTCCCCCTATCTCTCTTCTTGCCTCTCTGCCTACTTGTGATCTCTCTCTCTGTCAAATAAATAAATAAAACCTTAAAAAAAATAAAAGACAGTAATCACAAAATACCCTAAAAAAGTATTCAACTTAGTCTTGGCCTATGAGTAATATCAGTCAAAATTTGGCCAAAATTTGAGCCATGTATTTAACTATGTATATGAACATATAATTATATATGGATGGTATATATAAACATTTATATAATATATATATATATATAAAATACATATTTTAATGATTACAAGGATTGGCTTACCCAATCTTATGGGCTGACTAAGCAAGTCTGAACAATGTAGGTCAGGCAGTGAGAAAGAGACTAATAGGCTCAAACCCCAGTCATGAGTTGAAGTTACTCTGTATATGAGGAATTTGTCTCTTAGCGGAAACTCAGCTGTACTTTAAAGGACTTTTAACTGATTAAGTCAGGTCCAACCAGGTTATTCTGGATAATCTTTCTTAAATTCAATTAACTGGGGCTTTTCAATCTGAAGTTTAAGCAACTAAAATATTTAGAGTTTCCTTAGGATATTCAAGAAAGGCTTTTCTCATAGGATATCTTTTATCAGAGACCCCCAAAATATGGTTATACCATAAGGCCCTGGAAATCCTTCACCAATGTTCACTGAAATGTTCATTACATGCATATTTTCATGTTCTCACCTTGGAATGATAAACATGCTTCATGAAATGGCAATCCCAGTCTAGCCAGAGCATAGTGAGTGATGTGAGAATGGGAGAAGATGTATTTGGAGAGATAATTGAATAGAAGAGGCAGATCATTTAGGGTTTTTTTTTTTTAAGATAATTAAAGAAATTTAGCCTTTACTTTGTAGAGACCAGAAATCTGTAAATTCTTTAGAGTCTAGTGAGCTGATTTATTTAAAAATGATGATTATACAACATGTGGATACTAGTTTGTTTGGAGTGAACATGCAAGTAGAGAGATCATCTAGGAGTCTATCCAAGTTTCTAGGTCGGACCTTATCATGGCTTGGTCTAGGATAGTAATGTGCAGTAGAAAGAATTAGTTAGATTCTAAATATATTTTGGAGATAGAGTATATGGAATTCACTCATAACTGTACCTGAGAAAGAAAAAGGCCAACTATCATTAAGATTTTCAATTTTAATGACTACAGGCAAATTATTCACAACAATGATACTGGAAGTCCAGTTCCAGAGTGACTATTTTTTTTTTTTTTTTTGGTTCCAGTCATGGGCAAATGATTGGTTTCTACCCTTAAACTCTGGAGTTTATGGGGGAAATAAGCATTCTTAAATCCAGTTGTTCAGCAAATTTGAGTTCAGGCCTTCTACCATGCAGTTGTTGCTGCTTTCTCTGGGGAGGCATTGACATCACATTGCAACAGTCCACAAACCATGCCATGTCTTGGCTCTCATTGATTGATGTTATTGTTTATATGTGTTTTAAGGAACAACTCTGTATTTCTGGTCTATAGTTTTCCTTTCCCTTTCTTGTTTTCAAATAAGGTGGTGACTTTAAAATTTCTATATTTTACTTTATATATTTCTAGAAATAAAACAAAAAAGCTCAATCCACTGTGAGGTCTTAGGATGACAAAGTTTTTGTTTTCCTCGACACTTTTTTAGAAAAGATTTCTATACTTGGGAGAGAGAAAGAAGGAGAGAGAGAGAAAGAGAATCTGCTTGTGTGAGAGAGCGCTTATGCATGAGTGGGGAAATGGGTAGAGGAAGAGAGGGACTACTCCAGCAGATTCATCTGTGTGCAGAGCCCAACATGGGCCTACATGTGGGGCTCGATCCCAGGACCCTGAGATCATGACCTGAACTGAAATCAAGAGTTGGAGGTTAACCCATTGAACCACCTGGGTGCCTCTTCTCTCAACATTTTTTAATAACTCTGAAGAACAACAATTATTTTCATGTTTCAGTTAGGGAACTGAGGCTTAGGAAAACCAGAATCAGAACACGAGTTCATTACTTAAAATATATTTTGATATTATATACAAATTTAGACTTAAAATTATCTATTATTTTATAATATAACCTTATAATATGCATATTTTTACAGATATGCTGAACATACTTATAGATGAATTCATGTTGTTACATAACCAGTATCCAATTTTTGAATTTAGATCTCAATAAATTATTTTATATTCTAACAATCCCGCGATGCAAGTACTACAATGTGCTATACTTCAAGAAGGAAATGTGGGAGAATATAGGGTTAAATAAACTATTTTCAGGGACAAGTAAGCATAATCAATGTGGTTTCCATTTATAGAAGTAGAAGTAGACACAGAGAATAGTGAGAGATAATGGGATGGAGAAATAGACAAGAGTTCATTTAAAGGGCTACAGTAAAAAGATTTCTTCCATAAAATTGAAGAGGGTCTGAAGGTTTTACAGCTATGTCCTGTAGCCTCTGGCTGAATTCAAGACCTGTTGTGAGATCAGTTATGGAAAGTCCCTCTCAAGGAGCACCCCATCACCATGAGCATGAGGCCAATAGAACTCTTGTGACCTATTTTCTTCTTTCCAAAATGGCAATATAACAACAGGAGCTGAGCAAAGAGGAGATAATAAGGCTATTACATATTCAGTTCATTAGGGGAAATGTCATTTGAGTACCAACTTTTTGCTTTTCCTAAAAAATATTTTTACCTAGAGAGCAATAAATGTGTGGTGCTTAATCACAGATAGTGTTTCTGAAGATATGCATAATTATTCAACCATTTTAGGTAGAACTAATTCAAGTCTCAACTGAAATTAGAACCCGCTGTAAGTACTATTTTTTTTTTTTTGGCTAACTTTATAGAATTTGTGACAAGATATCTTTTTGTTAATAAGTCCATTTCTCAGTAGATAATTTTGAAATACACCAGTAAGTTTGATAGTAACAGACTATAAAGTTTTAACTAGCTTTCTGTAGGAAAATGCATTAAAAAACAGGTCATTTCAAAGTGGCGTATTGTTACCATTAAACAAATGTAACATCAAATTTGACCAGGTTGGCATTAACAGAACCAAATAAAGCTACTATTTCTAAAGTGTTGAAATTCAAACCCCTATGTGCTACCCTGGAAAAAAAGACAAAATAATTTACATTTCCTTCCATTAAAATGTGCTGTTATTTCTGTACCCATTGAATCTGGCTGTCTTTGTGACTCAGTTGACCAGTGACATATAGAAGTTTAAGTCCAGAGTCGAGGACTTGTATGTTTTTACTCTGGATGCTCTTGAAGCCTTGTCATTGACCTATGGAGAAGTCTGGTATAATCAGCAATATGAGAAACCACAGTTTGCTGGTCCCAATTGCTACAGTTTTCCCATCTTTCTTGGCCATCTCAGTCCTCTCAGGTGAAGCCATTGACATGTGATGAGATAATCTGAGAGAATAGATAAACCTGGTTCAGAGCAGGATTACCACTGTAAGACCCATAGAATCATTATCAAAAGGAAGTAAGTTTGAGGGTAACTTGCTATGCAGCCATAAATGATAGGCATATAGCACAATCCAAATTTAAAGAATGGTCTAATTCCTTCCAAAATCCCTCCTTTGATACTCAACAATTACCAAAGTCTGATAACTTGGTGTTAATGTCCAATTGTGCTTGCTTTTTAACTAGTGAATGGTGTTTGACTTCAGATTCATTGCCTTGAAGACAGATTGTACAATCAAGGATCTGAATGCTGTTTGCTTTAAACAAGTTGGCATGTTACTACTGAAGCCACATTAGTGTCAATAGAGAAAGCTGGAAATTTTAAAAATGTTACTTTAGCTATTTTTTTCTGACCACTGCCACTCCTGCTAGTATATGTTTGTTGTAATGGTTTCTCAAGGGGTAAAGATTGTGACTTCTTAAGCATGGTGATAGACATTAACTAGAGCTATTGGTTATCATTTTGCAACATACACAAATATCTAATAATGTACACATGAAACTAATGTTATATTAGTTAGACAAAAAAAAAAGCATTCTTAGACAGGAAGAAAGCAATTTCTCTCAGGAAACATTAGATCTAAATTATGCCATAGGAAAATTGGCACACTATGTTCATATTATAGCAAATTGCCTTCACTCACAGTGCATATCTTTCTTTTTTTAATTTTTTTTAAGATTTTATTTATTTTTTTGACAGAGAGGAGAGAGATCAGAAGTAGGCAGAGAGGCAGGCAGAGAGAGGAGGAAGCAGGCCTCCCTGTTGAGCAGAGAGCCCAATGCAGGGCTCCATCCCAGGACCCTGAGATCATGACCCAAGCCGAAGGCAGAGGCTTTAACTCACTGAGCCACCCAGGTGCTCCAGTACACATCTTTCTTTCTTTCTTTTTTTTTTTTTTAAAGATTTTATTTATTTGACAGTGAGAAACACAGTGAGAGAGGGAACATAAGCAGAGGGAATGGTAGTGGGAGAAGCAGGCTTCCTGCTGAGCAGGGAGCCCGATGCAGGGCTGGATCCCAGGACCCTGGGATCATGACCTAAGCTGAAGGCAGACGTTTAACAACTGAGCCACCCAGGTGCCCCAGTGCACATCTTTCTTTAAGAGGAAAGTTTTCTGCAACATTTACTTGGGGGATAATCATAACTACACTGGTCCTTATTCTCCTGATATCCCTGGGAAAAGTCCATCTCAGGGGGCTGGTTGACTTTTTTGGTCACATGGCATTAGATAGGGCCTTGCCAATACATGAAGTGTACTTCATTTTCTTTAAACTTCAGAGACCGGGTCATGGTATTGGTTTTCTTTCTCTCATGAGGTCTCTCTCTCTTTCTATATGGATTCACCCATCTCCTATCTTTCCCAGAAAGCTTTACAACAATATGTATACCAGAACACTAATATTAGAGTTCTTCTGAGAAATAGAATCAGTAGGGTAAATGGGGTGTATATATTTGACCAAATATATATTTCTTATAAATTACAATATAACAAATAGGAAATTTAAAAACTCTATTGTTCTTTCTTCCCTTTTTTAAAGGTTTGCCCTACTCCTAATCCCAGGTTTTACATGTAATTTAGTCTTCTTCTAATGTAAATTTTGCTGATTCAATTGCAGATTTAATTATATTTTTAAAAAGTGGTGTATAATATAAAAATTAGGTCATACATTAAATGCACTTTGCACTTTCTGGATTACTCATTCTGTTCAGTTGATATATCTTCTAGGAATAGTATGAGAAAAGAGAAGACATTGAAGAATACCAAAATCAGAGTATATGATATTGGTCAAATCAAGAAGACAGTAATTTGCATATTCTTCAATCTCTACTCTTATGCTCTTTTTGGCAGTTAGTGAAAAATTTTATTATCTAAAGAAAATTTGTCCTTATATAAGGACAGAAAAAATTTACAATTTGTTATAAATGTAATTTTTAAATGTCATTTATGTCTATTCTATGAGAGTTTCATTTCTTATGTCATTCAATGAATATGGCTTGACTTTATATATCTGTAGATGATATGTCATGTGACCAGAGTTTCTTCATGTTTAAATGTTACATAAAGTATGTCAATTTACCATTGTTATTTTCCAAACTATAAACACAATTCTCACTTAAAATGGCATTAGACTCAGGTGCGTGGGTGGTTCAGCTGCTTAAGCGTCTGTCTTCAGCTTGGGTCATGATCCCAGGGTCCTGGGATTGAGCCCCACATCAGGCTCCCTCCGCAGTGAGGAATGTGCTTCTCCCTCTCCCCCTGCCCCCACTGCTCATGCTCTCTCTCTTTCACTATCTCTCTCTCTCAAATAAATAAAATCATTAAAAAAGGGGGGGGCATTAGACTAACATTTGCCTTTTTCCAAAGTTGACACTCTCAGTTTTTGCTAGTACTCTACATAAAAGAAGGAAGATATTGAAAAAGCACAAGGTGATTCTTTATTCTCTGATAACTGCTCCTCAAATAGAAGGCAGATTGATAGGGAAAATCTTATTCACCTCCTGATAAGATACTCTAGTAAAAAAAAAAAAATACTCTAGTTATTAACCAATTATGTTAACATATATTTTTATGAACATAGAGCTAAATGTAAATTAGATTGTGTGGGACTATATTTTTCATTATTTTTTGAACACTTAAGAGCTGAGAGAATAAACCATTTCTTTTCTCTCTTTTTTTCTTTTTTAAAGAATTTATTTATTTATTTGATAGAAAGAGATCACAAGTAGGCAGAGAGGCAGGCAGAGAGCCAAGGGGGAAGCAGGCTCCCTACTGAGCAGAGAGTCAGATGCAGGGCTCAATCCCAGGACCCTGAGATCATAATCTGAGCTGGAGGCAGAGGCTTTAACCCACTGAGCCACCCACGTGGCCCGAGGATAAAGCATTTCTTAATTAAGAGATATAATAGCACCTAGTTTGAGTATAGATCTTCTGCAGTTCAAATTATATTTAAACAAAAACAGATTTGCAATATCAATATCAAACTAGCAATAGGATATATGATTATTTACTAGACTCAACTAGGTGAATAAAAGGATAAATCAGGGATTTTATTATTCTTTCTTCAGTACTTTAGTAATAGTTTTTCTGGTTCTTCATCTATTGATTTTTTTTTTTCCTTCCACTCCTTCTGATTTTGTGTCTTCTGATATTGTCACTATTTCTAGAGAATCATAGGATTTGTGGTTTTGGCCTTAACAACTAATTGGTAATAGAAATACAGTGAGGATGATAAGGAGAATCTTTTATATTCTTCTGATCTTGATCCTAATGGAAAGAATTATGTGGTCATATCAGGTTGACATATAATCTTTAGTAGCATAGATAACTGGGCATAAGAATATAATTAATATATACTTGTTCTGGTTGTTTACATATACAGAAAGAGTGAGAGAGAGGAAATATTCTTCACAAAATTTCTCCTGTCTGGTTCATTATGTCACACACACACACAAAACAAATAAAAACTAGATTATTTCAATAAAATACTATATTTAAATAAGTTCTTATTGGCACACCTGGGTGGCTCAGCAGGTTGAGCCTTTGCCTTCAGCTCAGGATATGATCTCAGGGTCCTGGGATCAAGCCCCGCATCTGGCTCCCCGCTCAGCGGGGAGCCTGCTTCCCCCACTCTCTCTGCCTGCCTCTCTGTCTACTTGTGATCTCTCCCTGTCAAATAAATAAATGAAATATTAAAAAAAAAAAAGTTCTTGCTTCTCCAGCATAGTAGAAACAGTTCAACTCCACATACCTTGAGTAAATTTGGCTTCTTTGAACAGAAACACAAAGCAACTTCTTTCTTCTACTAGATGACCTGGTAAGAACCCAAGCAGAAATTTTCTATTTACACAGAGAACTGTCTTAGTGGGGTGGGGTTGATGATACTAAAACATAGGTTCAACCTTTTCAGAAGCACAAGAGACAGAATGGGAAGTCCCACAGAGAAGCAAGCATTTACCTTTGAATTGCTAGATTATAGAAGGGGGAATGGGGAAGGTGGCTGTACATGGATGTAGAGAGTTTGAGGAAGCAAAAAATTCAAATATATTTCAATATTTTAACAATATACTGGGGAAGTGTGTTCTATCTGAATAAGAGCTTTGATTATAATTCCAATATTTCATCTCAAATATTTTATAACCTTATGGGCCTCTCCCTGTCATTATTTCAAGTCAGAAATATAATATCATTGAACCATTTGCAGAAAAACAACATACTTTATTACATGCAAATAAATCCCAATAGTTTAATTACTTTGGTAATATGGCATGCTTCTGTTAAGGTTTATAGGACTCATAAATATACCCTCTAAATTCAGCAACAAATGATTGGGTCTGGAAAAAGGCAGGAAATATGGGTATATGAAAAACATAAGATATTTTTTTGTTGATGAAGATTATTACAGAAAACATAGTTTAGAGGTGGTTACTATTATGATTTCTGAAATATATACATATATATATTTTTAAAGATTTTATTTATTTGTCAGAGAGAGAGAGCACCCGAGCACAAGCAGGTAGAGTGGCAAGCAGAGGGAGAAGCAGGCTCCCTGCTGAGCAAGAAGCCTGATGTGGGACTTGATCCCAGGGTCCTGGGATCATGACCTGAGCCGTAGGCACCTGCTTAACCCACTGAGCCACCCAGGTGTCCCTGAAGTATATTTAATACCATTTCTTTCCCTTAAACTTCTCTCAACCTCCCAGTTACAAGTCTTATTTACAGACAGAAAGAGTTAAGGGGGGGGGCAAATAATACATTATATGTTAATAAAAATTTAAAAAAAATAAAATAAGTTAAAAAAAAAAAAAAAGAAAGAGTTAAGGGGACTGAGATTACGTTGATCCAAGCAAACTGTTTCTTCTCCCAAATTCATGAGCTAAACAAATCACTTTTCATGCCATGGGAAAGACTAACCACCTCCCTGTTCTAGTGCAGTTTATATCGTAATGGAATTAAACTTTGGCATTGACTGCTAATACTCATATCTCATTCTGTGACTGGAAGACATGTGGTATGTTGTGAAAACAATTATAGGAAGAGATGAGATAAATTTTTTTATTTACATTTTTTCATCTAAGAACAATATTAATCTAAGTTTTATAAATATATTTGCTGAGGTAATATATAAAACATGACACAGGATTTTGTATTCTTTAATCAACATGTATTGAATCAATGTATGATTTTCAATAATCAAGCCCCTTTTATTGATCACATGATTTATGCACATGATTCATTATCTTCTCAATGCTCCTAAACATAATCCTTGTTACCTTCACTTTACTAATAGGTAACTGAGACTCTTGTGGGTGAGGTCCTTGGTTAAGAATCACCAGCTAGTCAGATGGACTTAATTATACCAGGGCCTGAGTGACAAGAAGATCTTTATGCTCTTTAGAAATTTTCTTTGATATTATGAGTGCTGGTGGCTGAAATTTTTTCTTCCCAAAGGAACGGCAAAGAGTTCATTTTCTTTCTTTTTTTTCTTTTTTTTTTTTTTTTTAAGATTTTATTTATTTACTTGACAGAGAGAGATCACAAGTAAGCAGAAAGAGTGACAGAAGCAGGCTCCCTGCCGAGCAGAGAGCCCAATGCGGGGCTTGGGGCTTGATCCCAGGACACTGAGACATGACCTGAGCCAAAGGCAGAGGCTTTAACCCACTGAGCCACCCAGGCACTCCTGGTTTTTTGTTTTTTGGTTTTTTTTTCTTATGATACTCACAAATTTACTTAGGATTTTCTAATACTGTTTGTTTTGTACTCTGCACCCCAACTTGAGAAGCTTGAGCTGAGAAAATAGCATGCTTTGTAAATGTTTGTTCCTCTATTTAGTAACCTATGCATATGTGTAGGAGATTTAATTAAATGAAAATAAAAGTAGTAAGCATTTTGTTTGTGAATATAATTATGTAAAATTGTGTGTCTACCAATGCTTTGAAAACTTTATTAAAAGTATTAACAGCTAGAGTGGAGTTGGAGATTCTGTATTTCTAGCTAGCTCCCAGGTGATGCTGAAAATTTTGTCTGTGGACATGGCTTAGAGTGGCAAGACCTCCAATTTAAAGTTTAGCAAAGGCAGCTCTATCTGGTTTTGCTTTATGTTGATATGCATGTTAGTATTTTGTTTCTGTCTCTTCTTTCCTTTTTTTGTTTTAAAGATTTTATTTATTTATTTGTCAGAGAGAGATAACACAAGCAGGCAGAGACAGAGAGTGAAGCAGGCTCTCTGCTGAACAAGGAGCCTGATATGGGACTCGATCCCAGGACCCTGGGATCATGACCTGAGCCGAAGGCAGCTGCTTAACCAACTGAGCCACCCAGGCGTCCCTTTCTTTTTTTTTTAATTATAAATTTTGATATTTTTATTAGATACCTGGAAGTAACTGATAAAATGTTTCTAATAAAACAAGCACCCAATAATTATAGGCTGGGTGAATTAATTAACAAAAATACCTCAGATTGAGTTAATAGTGATGAGAGATTGAAATGTGTACATGTAGTCTTTTAGAGAACAAAATATCTATAAGATGTGTAAAATAGTTATGATCTCTGTCTTTTCCAAAAACAGGTAATTGGGCTTTTAAAAAACTTTAGATTCTTACTTTAAAAAAAAAATCAATGGTCAGTGAAATTTTAAGAAATTGATTTGGTTTTGTTTATTTAATATCAGTGATTTCCAATAAGACTGGCCAGGTTATGAGAAAGAAATTTTAAAGAATGGTTAAGAAAATACCAAGAACAAATGAGTAGCAATTGAAACAAAAACAAACCAAGACTTAAATAAAACTCTGGCTTTCTGATACTTTTTGTACTGATGAATAAGGCTACCATCCTGCAACATACTTGAGTTTGCTTGACTAAGTTACAAAAAAATTGATCTACAGCAGGAAGCATCCCCAGTAAACAATAATCTTAAGAACTAGGCTCCCATAGATTTCACTCTGTTAGTATTGGAAATCTTAATCTGAAAATCTAAGCTATCTCACTGGGTGGCTCTGAGCATCAAATAAGACAATGAGGGCACCTGGGTGGCTCAGATGGTTAAGCCTCTGCCTTCGGCTCAGGTCATGATCTCAGGGTCCTGGGATCGAGCCCCACATGGGGCTCTCTGCTCAGTAGGGAGCCTGCTTCTCCCTCACTCTCTATCTACCTCTCTGCCTACTTGTGATCTCTCTCTGTCAAATAAATAAATAAAAATCTTTAAAAAAAAAATAAGACAATGATTGTACTGGTGCAATGTAAAGTATGGACCATGTACAATTCTGGGCTATCATTATAAGGAGTCAAAGGAAAATGGAGGTACTACAAAAATCACAGCCTGGAATGTTACATTCTGGTTTATTTTTGTCTGATGTCAAATAATCCTGTAATATAGGTGACCTAAAAATATTTCAGAATTTTTTCAAGTAAGTGTTTGACAAAGCAGTCATATTATTTGTAAGCAACTTTAAATCCAAAGGCTAAATTGGGGTTAAATTATATCTGGCAGATTTGGACAAATATCTGGACCTAAATACCTGCTACAAATGATGTGCATTAGCATCTAGAAAAATCTTTCTTTAGATCTTATATCTAAGCAATGAGATAAAAGCAGAATCACTAGGAAAAGAGCTCTCCTCTTACAAGACCATCACTTAATCTGTGGAGGAGGCAGCATAAGTTTTAAAACTGATAAGACTATAATTACATTATGTAGTAGGACTTTAAGTCAAGAGATGTATTAACCTAAACTATTTAATACCCTTAATTTAGAAATACAAAAGATTGTTACCAGAAGAGTATCTGCCCAATTCTCCCCTTTTCCTCCTCTCCACAAGCTGTTAACCAGCTATGCATGTATTTCCAAAATGATCAATTAAGTTTCTTCTAGTTACAAATATTCACAAATTTTATCATCTAATTAAATGAGGAACACATAAATATACATATTTTTTGAATTCCAAACTTCAAGCAACATTAAAGAGTTCTAAATTATTTAGTTACAAATAAATATGCATTTTATTTTTCCAGTTATAGAAATAACTAAATTCCTGTCATTCTGCTTTAATCAATGATATCTCTTTACTCTGAATCCCATTTTTAAGGTCCTATGAATATAAGATTAATTATGTATTACTAAAAATCATCCACTAAGAATATACTACTAAACTCAACTACTTTACCATATAAAGTGTTTAAAAG
>CM053603.1:155060678-155084699 GCA_028646535.1 Procyon lotor | reverse complement strand
TTTTTTTTTTCCTGCCTGAACTCAGTGGGAGAACCAGCTGCAAAACAGATAAGGTTCTTTATGGTCTTGACTCAAGCTGACCCATACCACAAGTTCCCTGGCTGGACAAGGTCACTAGCTTTGCTTTGTTTTGCTATCTATAAACTCTGTTTACACATTTCTCTGCCTTAGCTTACACAGTGTCCAGGCATTTCTTTCTCTTTAAAAAAAAGTACTTATTTGATAGAGAGAGAGAGAGAGTGAGCACAAGCAGGGGGAGCAGGAGAGGGAGAAGCAGACTCCCCACTGAGCAGGGATCCCAACATGAGCTCAATCCCAGGACACTGGGATCATGACCTGAGCGAAAGGCAGACACTTAACTGACTGAGCCACCCAGTTTCCCCAGTGTTTAGGCATTTCTACCAGCGTTTCTAGCCAAATAGGCCAGGAGCCATGCACAGAAGTAGAGAGGGATGTGACTCAGCTTTCCTGCCTGGGTGGTATGAGAAGGCTCTCTCCAGGTACCTTATAATTTTCCTGAGCAGGCTTTCCAATCAATAGGGGCTGAGTAACCAGTATGTGGGGTTATAAATTAACTCCTTTCTCTGGGCATTGCAGGGGAACCCATCAGGCCTGTACTGACTTTGCTCTGGGGCAATCAGCACTGCCTACATGTTTCTCAGCTTGAGTGTTAATGGGTTATACAGCTTCCAGGTGTTCTTGCTAACCCCTTTGGTAAGATGGGCCTGGTAACTACACTTAGTAACCAGTGGCTACACATACATATATATATCAGATTACCTTTATAGATGATTGAAGTTTTACTAATTGCAATGTTATGAATTATCTTAGTTTTTTTTCAAGAGTACTATTACTATGAAAATATCCACTAAAAGTAAATTGCTTGGTGTAAATATTTTAAAATTAAAGTGTACAAATAGGAGTAAAAATATGTTGGAAAAATATACATAGGAAAATATGTTTTGTTTTGTTTTTTTGCTTTTTATTTCCAATGACTTGGTTATTATTTTTAAATTATTGTTAGAGACCTCTGAAGAATAAATTTGTTTTCTAAGAAAGACACAGAGTGAATCTTAATTGAGAATTTAAATAATTTTCTAAGAACAGGTCTGGGTGTAGAAGTGTTTAGCAGATTTTTAAATTGTATCTCAATATTATGGATTATCTTCACTTGTTTAAAACTGTGTATGCCTCTTTTTGCATCTGTTCCATTTTCCTCCCAAGTGGTTGTACTACAATTCAATTCTGATGCTAATGATATTCATTTTCCAAGGTTGCTGTAACAAAATACCACAAGATGGGTGGCTTAAAAAATATACATGTATCTTCTTATAGTTCTGGAGACTGGAAGCTTGAGGTCAAGATCTTGGCAGAGTTGGCTTCTCTGAAGCCTTTCTCCCTGGCTTTCAGTTTATCATCTGCTTCTGCCCCTTCAAATGGTCAGTCCTCTGTGTATACATATCTCTAGTGTTTATTCTCTTCTAAGGACATTGGTCATTTTAGATTAGGACACTACTCTAATTGCTTCATTTTAACTTAATAGCCTCTTTAAAGATCTTATCTCTGAATATAATTACATTCTGAGATAATGGTGGTTGGAATTTCGACATATGAATTTTGTGGGGACACAGTTCAGCTCATAGCATTTCATCCTCTCGAACCTCCAAATTCACATTCTTCTTTTGCGCAAAATACATACCCCCATCCCAACAGCCGTAAGGTCTTAACACATTCTAGCATTAACTCCAAGTCCAAAATCTCATCTAAGTATCATCTGAATTAAGTGTAGAATATTTCCACCCCAAAATGGAAAAACTAGATGGAGGAAAGGAGTTGCTGGTCCCAAAAGTAAAAAACTTAACAGGGCACATTCCATCAAAATTTAAAGTTTGAAAATAATCCTCTTTGCCTTGATGCTCTGTTATAAGGACCCACCTTATTGGTGGCCCCACTTTCCTCCCACTGGGATTGCAATGTTGCTCAAACACCTGTAAATAAGAAACCCTGTTCCTCGGGCCCTGGGCCAAAACAGCTTAGTCTCCTGAAAACAAGGTGTTCTTATTCTCTAAAATTAAAGAAGAAACTGCCTTGTCCCCCAGCCATTGGTACTGCTTTTTAGGGTCATTCTTCCATTTTCTTTAAGGATAATGTGTTCTTGGTCACACAACTCTATTGACTAATCTTACAGGATTTCAGAAATCTGACAGCCTCCTTTATTTTGTCCCACTTTTATTCTCTTTATTCTAAGCAGGTAATATTTCTGCTAATATAATTCCATCTTTATTCCTGGCTTCAGCCAAGATGGCTGATTAAATTTATGGGTAATCTTTTATGGAGTTACTGTTCAGCCATACTCTTTGTGTTCTCTCCAGGGCACATGTTCTCATTTTTTGCAATATGGATAAGCTGAGAATTTTACAAATCTTCATTTCTGATTCCTTTTTGCTTAGCAATTCCTTCAAGTTATTTTTCTCTTGTTGCATTTTACTCTGAATAATAACGAGAAATCAGGTCATATTTTGAACACATGTTGCTTAGAAATCTCCTCTGCTACATGTTCAAGGTTACTACTCATAAATTCTACCTTAAGCAAAACACTAGAACACAATTCAGCCAGGTTTTTGCCACTTTATAGCAAGAATTATCTTTCCTCCAATATGTTCCTTGCCTGAGATCAGAAGCACATTTAACGTTCCTATTTCTATGCCATTTGTTCATTATGATACATGTATCCTCCAAGATGATACATTCTCTACACTCTCTTTTCTTTCTAAAGCCTCAGTATAATCATATTTAACACTCATAATTCTACTAACAGTCCCTTCAAGGCAATCTAGATTTTTTTTAGCATGCATCTCAAAACTCTTCCAATCTCTACCCATCTCACAATTCCAAAGCCATTGCTATATTTTAAATATTTATTACAGCAGCAAGCTATTTATGATACCATAATCTGTTTTGTCAACCTGGGCTGTCATAAAAAAATAAGCACAGACTAGTTTAAATTCTCACAGTTCTAAATGCTGGAAATGCAAATTCAGGGTGTCAGCAGGGTTGATATCTGGTAGTTCTTTCTCCTTATCTTTCAGACAGTGACTTTTCTTTGTGTACACACATGGGAGGGGAGAGAGAGAGGGCAAGAGTGAGTGAGCAGGCCAGCACACTTGCACTCTCGTGTCTTTTCATTCTTTGTAAGGGTATCAGTCCTATTGAATAGAACCCCACCATTATGACTTTACTTAACTTTATTTACCTCCTTAGAGACTCTGTCTCTAAATAGACAAATTGAAGTTAGTTCTTCAATATATGAATTTTGGGGAGACACTGTTCAGTTCACAACAGCCAGATAAAGTATATCAAAAACAGCATTTGGCATATAGCATGTTTACAAAAATGGCAGTTGCTATTGCTAATGTTGATGATACTGTATGAATAAAGGTGATAGCATGCTATTTATAAAAGAGAAGCATGGGTTAGAAATAATTATCACTAGAAATTTTCACTTGCTTTTTTCATAATTTACTTTGGCAGTATCACTCAGTATCACTGAGGTGAAAAATAAAACTATTATTGCATTAATTTGCTAGATTTTCCATAAGAAAGTATTACAGGCTGGGGATTAAACAACAGAAATCTATTTTCTCAATTCTGGAAACTAGAAGTCCAAGACCAGTGTTGGTAGGTTTGATTTCTTCTAAGACCACTGTGCTTGATTTGCAGATGATTGTCTTCTTGATGTGCCCTCACATGAATTGTACTTAGTGCCTGTGCACTGCTGGTGTCTCTCTATGTATCCAAATTTCCTCTTTTTATAAATATAGTTACATCTCCTTAAAACTTACCCATACAGTCTCATTTAACATCAGTTATCTCTTTAAATGCCTATTTCTAAATATAATCACAATATAAGGTATTGGGGTTTAGGGCTTCCACGTGAAAATTTTGGGGAAACACAATTCAGCCCATTAACAATAATCGTCATATTTTAGCACACTATGATGAAAAAATATTTACAAAATAAAAAAAAATATATACATAGTATCTGCCTCTTTAAAACTATGTTGGATTTTTAGGCAAAAAAATCTTGAAAAATTTGCTTTTAGAGCTTTAAATTTACTCAGGGATCTCTTAGCAAGAGACAGCACATTTGTAAATAACTTCTCCAAAATTGTAGGTAAATGAACCATTAATAAAAATGTTAATCATTAAAGGAAGGAGTGTTGACATAAACAGGAAAAAAAAGCTAGTTAAGAACAGTGGTTTTCCCATTCTGTATGAGGAAGTTGGAGAGATGCCATTGTTATTACTGTGAATTTCACAGATGTAAAACATAAGGAATTGCTGAAGTCGATTTAATGATCACATTTATCCAGATACCATTTTAGGTTATATTTATGTATTTAAAACTCATTAGTACTTAGTTATTGGAAATATTAGCTGAACCTAGTTTATGAAGAAACAAATCTTTATGTTTTGGATTTCAGCAAAGTGGGTCCTGAAAATTATGATAAAGTTCATGCTTGGGAAGGTTTTGATCATGAGAAAATTTCTCAGCATAAATGTTATAATTGTTTTATCAAGTGTTTTTTTCCAGACACTGATCTAAGCCCTAGGAATTTATTCATTAATAAAGGAAAAAAAATGCCTTATATCCTTGAAGATGTTGCATTCTAGCTTGGAAAGGTTATAACACAAATTAATATAAGAAGTAATATAAGAGAGAATAATTAATGGAAAAGTGGGCAAGGGATAGATAGCAGTATAATATTTTGTAGTTAGAGGAAGCTACCCTGAGATGTCTGGCACAAGGACTTAAATTAGCATAAGAAGTTAACACAGAGATGAGGGGTGGGGGGAATAAAAACTAAGACAGAAGTATATTCAGCTTCCTGAAAATCCTGAAGTCCATCCACCAAGAATAAGATGGTGCACGTACACATGGAGTGAGATCTTGACCTCAAAATATTTCAACATTATACTAGACCAGAGATTAAGATCATGATTCCCCTAATGTGTCTACCCTTATTGTTAGTTTTGAATAAACAAAGTCTAGAGCAAAAGAGTCAGCCATGATCACTGTGTTTTGGAAAGACTCAAAAGTAGGCAGAGTTAGAAAGCTTTATAGTGGAAAAAAACAGAAGGCTTTGTGTATCACACTGATTGGAGATGGTTGGCATGAAAAGTTGTTGGAAGGCAAACTAGAAGGGCATCCCATGTGGTTTGGTTTTAGATGCATATTTGATTTCTTTGGTAGAAGTGGGACAAAAATTGGAAAAGCTGTCAGTTATTAATCACATCCTGGCCATTTGAGGCTAATCATTTCAGGGATTATTGTTTGGTTTCCTGGATTGTTATTTGAGATAGCCGTCTAAATTCTTAGGCTGGCTTCCTGAGATGCTTATTATAGACAGAGGGGGTTGGTATCCTGGGGAGTTTACTGCAGGTCGTTAGTTAGAGTTCTGCTTTTATATAAAGTCTGGTCATTGTATTTTCTGTCTCTCAGTATCAGCTAAAAGCTATGCCTTCCAATCCTTTCTTATTTAGTCCTTTGCAATTCTCTTTGCCTTGAGTCCACTGAAATCAGTATCATTATGCCTTTTATGCCTGATTTTGGCAGCCACACCAAGAATACCAATGTCCAAGTCAACCACCTTCTCAATTTATATGGTCCTACTTTTTTCTCATCATTTCCCCTTTTATAACTTTCCCCCAGTTGTATTATACTCTGGAACTTATGATTCATTATCTGCAAAACCCCATATATTTTTAATTTTACTCTTTGTTTCTTTTTCTTTCATCTTTCTCTAATAAAAACCTGACTCTTCCCTAAGTACACTAATTCCCCTCAAAACCTCTCAAGTGGCAACTCTAATTGGTCTTTCAGACCAATTTTTCTCACTCATGGAAAAACGTGCACACACACACACACACTTAGCTTTGAATCTCCTATAATAAGATCATATTACCCACCAACTCTTGCTTCAGTCACTCATTCACCCTTGCATTTTCCCCCTTTTTCAAGATTTTTCTTTCCTAGATCAATCTATTCTCTCTTATAGTACTACTATCTTAATTCTTGATGTAATGTAATATAATATATATGTATATGACACTTCTAAATTCCAATCTTTCAGTACCTCAAATTCCTTTCCTCTAAAGGTATTGGATCCCCACATTCCTCAGTCTCTCACTGCAGATATGTAACCCATAAATTGTCAACACTTATCAGAATAACCTTTCTTTTTTTTTTTTTTTAGAATAACCTTTCTATAGTAGTAACTTTATACATCCAACTCCCTAACCTACCACCTCCTGTCATTCTAGTTCATTTGTTATATTAACTCCTTGAAAATCCTTACACTTCACTGTGACCATTAAGGCACTTACCTCCCCACCTTTTTAATGTTTCTCACCCTCTGTGTGTCTATAGTTCTCCAGTTTAAATTTCATGGTCAGTAATTATAAACACTCTTTTGTTTATATACTTGATTCCCTTGACTTTTTCTCATGTCCTTATTACTAGGTTGACAAGCATAATTTTGGTTGAATCTAACTTTCTGTCTAATCTGCATCTGCTCCAGGGGATATAGACTGAAAAGCTGTCAGATTATTTTATTTTTCTATTAGGACATATATATTGTATAATGGCCCTTAAATATTCTTTTATTTGATTCATATTTTATCCTCCCCAATATGTCAATTTTCTGTGTTTCTCTCTTTTCCAAAATATTATGTTATTAATAAGTTATCTCTATGCTGTTCAAGTAATCTTTCAAAAAAATGTGAGATTATAAGAAATCAATTTATCAATGACAGTTGCTGGTTCTGCCACTACTTTTTGTGATGTTGGGGAAATTATTTAATTTTTGTCCATAAAATGAGTATAACAGTAGTTCATGTAAGGTTTTAGTGTATTATCCTGGCAAATATTAGATTTTACTAATTGTATAACTCTTACCATTCTTGAAACTATTATTGCTTTGTCATTACCAATATTATCAAGAAGAAAGATTTGTAGTATTCATCAAAAATTTAAGGTGATGTTTTATATTTTAGTTTGCTAGGGTTGACATAAGAAAATACCACAGACTGAGTTCGTTAAACAACAGAAATTTATTTTCCCAGAGTTCAGAAGGCCAGAAGTCCAAGATAAAGATATTTGCAGGTTTGACTGCTTCTGAGCCCTCTGTCCTAGACTTGTAGATGGCCATCTTCTCACTGTGTCTTCACATGGTCTTTCCTTTGTGCTCTTAAATCCCTGGAGTCCAAATTTTCTTTCCTTCTTTCCTTCTTTCCTTCTTTCCTTCTTTCCTTCTTTCCTTCTTTCCTTCTTTCCTTCTTTCCTTCTTTCCTTCTTTCCTTCTTTCCTTCCTTCCTTCCTTCCTTCCTTCCTTCCTTCCTTCCTTCCTTCCTTCCTTCCTTCCTTCCTCTCTCTCTCTTTCTTTCTTCCTTCTTTCTTTCTTTAAATAAGGATACCATCAAATTGGTTTATAACACACTTTAAAGTCTTCATTATAACTTTTTAATGTCTGTATTGCTATAAACAGTGATATTCTGAGGTACTGGAATTTAGGGCTTCAAAAAGTGAATTTGGGTGTGGGGATAAAATTCAGCCATAATAGTTTGCATTATGTGTTTCCTCAGAGCAATATCTTCTTATAAAATTACAACTAAAGTGTACATTTAATATCTGAAGTCTGATTTTTTTAATAAGCAGGAATGTCCTTTCTAAAAAGTGCTTACATCCAAAATCCCAGAGATAGATCCCTGTCCTCTGTCCAACAAAGTCCAGAAAATTAGTCTACTCTCCCTCTGTCTACCTGAAAATATCACCATTTCCATTCCATTCTTTTAAATACATGCCCTGCCCTATTCCCTTGATCATAACTTCCCTGATCTGGGCCAGATTTGCAGGATCCCCATGAAGCCCTTTTCTGATTCTCACCACATCCTGCTGGTATTAACACACTTTTTCAAAATTTCTCATCACAGCAGCAATTCTTGTTACCTGTTCTGCAGTAACATCATACAACTTATATTGACTTGTTCTGTGGTAACATTGTAAAACTGAAGATGATAACTTTCCATTGAGATTTTTAGAAGAATATATAAAATTAAAAAGTCTAATTTGCATTCCCCCAAAGAGCAATGACTGTTTTCATTAAAATTGTGACAACTACTTTTTAGAGTCTAGAAGTATCCAAAGGAAATAGGATTCACAAATATAACCCATAATAAAATGACTGGACATGTCACAAATACAGCATTTCAATTATTTTTTGATAAAGAGTTATTTTTGAAGCAATCTTTCAGATATACACATGCTCCTGACTTACATTTTCCTCTCCTTTAGGATTAGTTATCCTGATATTCTTCCTAATTCAGAGGAAGACTGACCTTCTTCAAGGCTTTGTCACATTATTCTCAACCTTTTTGGCCTCCAGGGCTATTCTTCCCAACTGTTCACTTCCTCCCCCGTCAGTGTGTTTTTTCCTCAATCTACATGTTAGTCCTTCCCATATTAAAAAAAATAATAATAAAAAAAGTTAAAAAAAGATAAAAATACTTCCTTTGAAACTATATTACCCATAATGTCATGCCCTATTTCTTTTCTTTCATAATAAAACTCAGTGACTGCAACAGGCAATGTCAATGTCTTTATTTATACCTCGTTCCCCAGTGCATTAAATCCGGTCCATATCTCTATGACTACATAGAAAGAGCTTTTGCTACAATTACTAATGAATTCCTCATCAATAAATCCAATCCCAGGGTTTTGTTCTTATCCTACTTAATCCTGCTGCATTATATGGCACAGTTAGATACACTCTTCTTTAAATCTTCTCTTCTACAGAGAATCTTCTGCAGAGATTTTAATTTTTACAATTTTTTTCTTTGCCTGTCCTTTTTCTCACTTTTACTATTATGTATCTCTCTCCTAAAAGTTTTTATTTCCCATGGATATGTTTTGCTATTTCACTATTATTGCATTACACATCTTTCCTACCAGGTAATCACATTTATTATGAAGACTTTATTATCCATAGAAAGAAAGCCTTAATATAAGTTTGGTAGAGGCATGGTCTACCTACGTTTATTTACTTCTCTACTCCTTTTGGCTAGTTTGAGACTGTGAAGTTGAGTATTTTATCTAATGAACAACTTACTTAAAGTCTCTATTAAGTCTACATATTTGTAGATATGTACTACACATCTTTATTTGAATGTTCCACAAGTAGCTCAAACAACATTTTTTCCAAAAATCTATCCTCCTACTTCATGCTACATGTCACTTCACCCAATCATTCATTTGTTTATATATTAAATATTTAGTAAGCCTGTACTTTGTACCCAGGCACAGGTTACAGTAATAAATAGATAAAAAAAAAAAAAAGTCCTACCTTAATGGGGCTTACATTAGTGAAGTAAACAGAAGATACACAAGTAAATATCTAGAGGCTTTAATATTCATGAGCATCAAGAAATATATAAAGCAGAGACCAGTAATTTTGTGTATACAAAGGAATCTAATTTATATAAAACTCATAGGGAAACACCCTTAGAAAGTTGGGAGGTTCTTTTTTTTTTTTTAAAGATTTATTTATTTATTGAACAGAGAGAGAGAGATCACAAGCAGGTAGCGAGGCAGGCAGAGAGAGAGAGAGGGGGGGGGAAGCAGGCTCCCTGCTGAGCAGAGAGCCCAGTGTGGGCTTGATCCCAGGACCATGAGATCATGACCTGAGCTGAGGGCAGAGGCTTTAACCCACTGAGCCACCCAGGTGCGCCAAGAGTTTTAAAAAGCCTACAACACCTGATATTCGCAGGTGGTCTCCCATCCAAGTACTAACCAGGCCCGACCCTGCTTAGCTTCCGAGATCAGACTAGATCAGGTGCATTCAGGGTGGTGTTGGTAGACTGGAATGTTCTTTTAAACTCCCATATATCAGTGGGATGTACAAGCAAGTGCAAAAGCCCAGAGGCTGCCTCTATTTGGTGAAGATCAAAAAGGCCAGTAAAACATGAAGAAAAAGAACTAAAAAGAAAGTAATAGAAGTTGAGGTCAGAGAGGCAACAAGAGGACTAATTCACGTAGGGCTTTAAAAAACTGAGAAATGATCAACCTAATTTTAATATTATCTATATATTTTTTAAATAATTATTTTTTGAGAGTGCAAGAGAACATGAGTGGGGGTTGGGAGTCAGAGGGAGAGAATCTCAAGCAGACTCTCCACTGAGTGCAGAGCCTGACCCTGACCCTGATTCCATGACCCACAAGATCATGACCTGAACCAAAACCAAGAGTTGGACACTCATCTGACTGAGCACCCAGGTGCCCCTATGTACATTTTTAACAAGACTATATGTGATCTTTGGCAAGATTATCAGGAATACATCTGGTGGTTTCTTGCCAACTGCCATTGATAAATAATGTCTACATGTGTTCATTCGATGTGACAAAACAGTTATAATCTAATTCTATGGATTTTTCATGTGTTAGTTGAGATATATAATAAGGCTACTGTTATGGATTGAATGTTGGTGTTCCCTAAAATTCATGTTGAAACTCTAACCCCCAATGTGATAGTAATTGGACATGGGGCCTTTGAGAGCTAATTAGGTCATGAGGGTGGAGCCCTCATAATGGCATTAGCGTCCTGATAAGAAGATATATGAGAGAGTTTACTTTCTCTTGCTATCCCCCCTTCCACAATATGAAGACTCAAAATTGACCTGCAAACCAAGAAGAGAGCCTTAACCAAGGACGCAACCATGCTGGCATCCTGATCTAGGATTTCTAGCCTCCGGAAATGTTGAGAAACAGACTCTCCACAGATAAATGTAGAGAAGAGGCCACATTCAAGATGATAGGAAGGGTGGAGACAAGGGGTAAAACTTAATAGATCCATGGGACTGTCTGTTAGAAGGAGAGATACCACAGGCATGGAGAAGGGAGAGAACCAGATCCTCACATCAAACATCCCAGACATGAGGAAGACAAATCCCCATAACATTTGACTTTTAAAACCAGAGGGGCTTAACAGGGCTTCTACCCTGGACCTTTAAAAATCAGTGGTCTTGGGTCTGGGAGAGCCAAGACGGAAGAGTTCCTGCCCCTAAAGAGATAGGACAACAAACAGCCCCACAGGGAGTTAGTATAGAAACAACAATTTGAAAAATGCCAGAGCCATAGGAGATGTATTTACTAATCTCAGAGCATGTGCTGGAGGGGCAGAGTTCTTTATAATATTTCTCCAAGAATAAAAAAAGATGGCAGATGTCATTGCCCTCCCTCACCAGCCAGACCTAGGTATACAGACACCTGCAAGAACCAGTGTGGCATCTACACTTGCCAACTAGGTTGCTAACATAATGCCCAGCAATTGTGTTCTGTGGGAATACTCCTTCTATCCAAGCCTGGGCAGGAGGTTTCTTGGGCAGCTGTATATCCCCTCCAGCAACAGACTGGAGCTGACCTTCTTTATATCACACACCCTGCCCCCCATGTTCTATGAACCCACCTCCTCCAATATTCCCTTGGGCAGAACCTATCCAAAGTGGTACCATAAACCTGGAAGTGTGTAAGTAGCCCCAGTGGGATAGCACCACTCTAAAGTGACTCCTGCCTTGGGACGAGGGGACTACTACTGGCCCTACCCATCAATGAAAGCTTCTCAGGGGACAACACAGTAAAAGCATCCTGCAGTTTGGTGATACTGCATCTCAGAAAAATGCCTGGTCTGAGTCTGCTGAAGCCCAAGTTGGCCCCAGACTATAACACAAAGACCAAGCCCTGCCCACAAAAGTCAAAGATAACCATTACAGACAAGTGAACTGAAGGCAAACACAGCTCAGCACACAACACACATTGGAGACACACCTGAAGTTCTAGGTTCTGCTGAATAGAGGATGTTGCTCTGCAGGGCACTACAGGACCTCTGCTTCATAAAGCCACTACTTTCAAGAACAAGTGACAGAGCTGACTTTCTTAACACATGGAAACATAGCATTAGACAAAATGAGGAGACAGAGGAATATGACTCAAATGAAAGAACAGGACAAAACCACAGTGAGAAAGCTAAACAAAATGGAGATAATGTGCCTGATGGGGAATTTAAAGTAATAGTTATATAAAGATACTCACTGGACTTGAGAAAAGAGTGGAGGACCTCACACCCTCAAAAAAGCAACAGAAAATATAAAAAAGAACCAAAACCAATCAGAGATGAGGAAATCAATAACTGAAATTAAAATTATAACAGATGGAATAAAAATTAAACTAGAGGAAGCAGAAAAATGAATCAGCAACCTGGAGGACTGAGTAGTAGAAAGCAATTGAGATGATTAAGAGAGAGAAAAAAATCATTAAAAAAAGAGAAATAGACCAAGAACTCAGTGACACCAACTAGCATAACATTTACATTATAGGGATCCCAGGAGGAAAGAGAAAAGGTGGCAGAAAATTTGTTGAAGAAATAATAGCTGAAAATCCCATTTACATCCATGGAGAGATCATCCAAACAGAAAAAAAAAAAAAAAAAAGGAGTGGCTTTGAATGACACATTGGACCTGATGAATCTAATAGATATAGTCAGAGCATTCCATCCTAAAACAGCAGAATACATATTCTTTTCAAGTGTACATAGCCCATTCCCTAGAATATATCACATATTAAACTACAAAACATGTCCCAACAAATTCAAAAAACATCAAAGTCAAACCAAGCATCTTTTCAAACCGTAGTGCTATGAAACTACAAATCAAGCACAAGAAAAAAATTTGGAAAGACCACAAATACATGGAGGTTAAATAACATGTTACTAAGCAATGAATGGGTCAAATAAGAAATCAGGAAGGAAATTGAAAAATACATGGAGACAAATGAAAATGAAGGCACAGTAGTCCAAAATCTTTGGGTTGCAGCAAAACCTGTTCTAAGTTTATAGCAATACAAGCCTACTTTAAGAAGCAAGAAAAATATCCCAAATAAATAACTTAATCTTAAAGGAACTATAAAAAGAACAAACAAAACCCAAAACCAGTAAAAAGAAGAAAATAATAAAGATTGGAGCAGAAATAAATGAAATAGAAATTAAAATAAAATAGATCAATGAAACCAGGAGCTGGTTCTTTGAAAAAATCAGCAAAATTGATAAATCTTTAGCTAAACTTATCAAAAATAAATAAGAGGACTCAAAATCAGAAATGAAAGAGAAGCAATAACTGACACCATGGAAGTACAAAGGATCCTAAGAGTATGTTATGAAATTTATATGCCAACAAATTGGACAACCTAGAAGGACTGGATAAATTCCTAGAAACATATAACCTCCCAAAACTGAATCAGGAAGAAATAGAAAATTTGAACAGACCAAGAATCAGCAATGAAATTGAATCAGTAATAATAATTTAAAAAAATGCAACAAACAAATGTCTAAGATCAGACAGCTTCATAGACAAATTTTACCAGACATTTAAGGAAGAATTAATACCTATTCTTCTCAAACTATTCTAAAAAAAACAGAAAAGGAAGGAAAATTTCCAGATTCATTCTATGAAGCCAGCATCACCCTGATACCAAAACCTGATTAAGACACCACTGAAAAAGAGAACAACAGGCCAATATCCTTGATGAACATAGATGCAAAAATCCTCAAGAAATATTAGCAAACAGAATCCAAAAAAAAAAAAAAATTAAAAAAATCATTCACCACAATTAAGTAGGATTTAGTCCCAGAAAACTAGAGTGGTTCAATATTCACAGATAAATCATCATGACATCACGTCAACAAAAGAGAAAAACCATATGATCACTTCAATAGGTACAGAAAAACCATTTGACAAATTACAACATCCATTCATAATAAAACCCTCAATAAAGTAGGTATAGAAGAAGCATGCCTCAACATAATAAAGGCCATATATGAAAAACCTATAGCTAACATCATACTCCATGGTGAAAAACTGAGAGCTTTTCCTCTATGGTCAGGAATAAAACAAAGATGTCCATTCTTATCACTTCTATTCAACATGGTAATGGAAGTTCTAGCCACAGCAGTCAGAAAACAAAAAGTAAAAAAAGCCAGTAAGGAAGTAAGGAAGAGTAAAACTTTCAATATTTGCAGATGACATGATACTATATGTAGAAAACCCAAAATATTACCAAAAACTAGTACAACTAATAAATTCAGTAAGATTCCAGGATACAAAATCAATATACAGAAATCCATTGCTTTCTATACACTAATAATGAAGCAGCAGAAAGATAAATTAAGAAAACAATTACATTTACAATTGCACAAAAATTAGTAAAATACCTAGGAATAAGCTTAACCAAGGAGGTGAAAACCTGTACTCTAAAAACTATAAAACATTGATGAAAGAAACTGAAGAAAACATAAATTTCCCTATTTATGAAGACTTAAATGGGAAAGACATTTCATACTCATGGATGAGAAGAGCAAATATTGTTAAAATGTCCATACTACCAAAGAAAGCTATAGATTTAATGAGATCCCAATCAGAAAACCAATAGCATTTTTCACAGAACTAAAACAAATAATCTTAAAATTTGTATGGAACCACAAAAGACCCCGAATGGCCAAAGCAATCTTGAGAAAAAGGAACAAAACTGGAAATATGACAATCCCAGATTTCAAGTGTACTATAAAGCTGTAGTAATCAAAAAGCTGTAGTAATCAAAATAGCATGTTAGCGGCACAAGAATAGACACATAAGGGATCCTGGGTGGCATAGTCAGTTAAGTGTCCGACTCTTGCTTTTGGCTCAGGGTATGATCTCAGGGTCATGAGATCAAGCCCAATGCCAGGCTCCTTGCTCAGAATGGAGTCTGCTTGGGACTCTCCCTCTGTTTCTCCACCCCACTGTGTGCTCTCTCTCTCTCCATTTTTCTCTCTCTCTCTCTCAGAAATTAAATATAAAGAACAAAAAGAATAGACACATAAATTAATGAAACAATAGAAATTTCAGAAATAAATCCCTTTTAAATGGTCAATTAACCTTCCACAGAGGAGTCAAGAATGTGCACTGGGGATAAAAAATGTCTTCAACAAATGTTGGGAAAACTAGACAGCTAAATGCAAAAGAATGGAACTGGACACTTTCTTAAACCATACAACAAAAATAAACTCAAATGTATTAAGGACCTAAATATGAGACCTGAAACCATAAAATTCCTAGATATGTCCTGAGGCAAGGGAAACAAAGGCAAAAATAAACTATTGGAACTGCATCAAAATAAAAAGCTTCTGTACAGCAAAGGAAACAAATAACAAAACTAAAAGTTAACCTGCGGAATGGGAGAAGATATTTGCAAATTACCTATCTATTAAGGGTTAACATCCAACATACATGAACAACTAACACAACCCAATACCCACAAAAAAAAGAAAAAAAATTAAAAAATGGGCAGAAGACACGAACAGTCATTTTTCCAAAGAAGACATCCAGATGCCCAACAGACACATGAAAAGTTGCTTATCATCACTCATCAACAGGGAAATGCAAATCAAAATCACAATGTGATATCACCTTGCTCTTGTCAGAATGGCTAAAATAAAAAATACAAGAGACAAATGTTGGTGAGGGTGTGAAGAAAAGGAACCCTATTGCACTGTTGATAGGAATGGAAACTGGTGCAGCCACTATGGAAAGCATATGGAGGTTCCTCAAAAAATTACAAATAGAATACCATATATTTATTGTAGCATGATTAACAATACTCAAATTATGGAAGAAGTGATGTTCTTTATCCATTCATCTATTGATAGATATGGATGGGCTGCTTCTGATGTGTACATATGCATATCCATATATGCAGTGGAATATTACTTAGCCATAAAAAAGAATGAAATCTTTCCACGTGTACAACATGGATTGATCTAGAGATTATAATGCTAAGTAAAATAAATCAGAGAAAGACAAATACCATATGATTTCACAAATATGTGGAATGTAAGAAATAAACTAATAAAGGAAAAAGACAAATCAAGAATCAGATTCAATTCTAGAGAACAGATGATTATCAGAGGGGCATTGAATGGGAGATAGGTAAAACAGGTGAAGGGGATTAAGAGTACACTTGTCTTGATGAGCATTGAATAATGTATAGAATTGTTGAATCACTATATTTTACCCGTGAAACTAACATAACTGTGTTAAATATAGTGGAATTAAACATATTTTCATTGATTTAAATGTTGATGTGTTTCAATATAGTGAAATTATTATTATTGAAACATATATATTTTTTTCATTTTTGGCTAGTGAGAGTTCCTTTAAGATGACTTCAAAGACCTTTGAAGCACTATAATGTGTGAGGAAAGGTATCTTCTCTGGGCTCATCTTTAATATTTCCTGCTGCAATTTTGTAATCCACACACAGCCTTGCCCAGGCCTCACAGTGACCCATCTTACGGATGAGAAAAGTGAGGCTCCAGCACTTGATCAAGATCGCATGACCAGTCAGTGGGCAGGCTGTGCCCACCAGACCTAAAGGAACACAGAAGCAGACTAGGCAGTGAGGGAATTAAAAATTCCCTCCAAGGGGCCATTCTCCTCATCAAAGTACTGAAGGAATCAAGCAAAGGGCAAAAGATGCTCATTAAAGTTTACCCTGTAGGTGGCTTTTGCTGTAAGGAATGTTCCAGACCTATAAGAATCTCATCACTAAATCCACACTCATACATTGGAAAGACTGATAAAAGTGGAATCCCTAGGCAGTACGTAAAGGAGCACTGGGTGTGGTACATGAACAATAAATCTTGTAACACTGAAAAAATAAACATATTTGGGGGAAAAAAACGTATAATTGAATTTTATGTATATTGTTATAGCATATAGCCCTTACAACTCTTACTCTCCTTCTGTTCCTCTTATTTCATAGTTTATTTTAATTACATATTTAATGCTGCTCATTAATACTTGGTGCCTATGTCTCTCCTGCCATTTCTAAAATTAACTTCAAAGGGAATTATTACAAAGGTATACCTCATACACTTGCATGTTGGTTTGTCTAAAACATGCAATATTTATGCTTATGCTTATACTGATTTGCTAGATATAAAATTTTTGCCTCACACTTTCTGTATATTTATGGACCCTATGGTCATCTATCATTTTTTGTCTCTTTCTTGGTTAATTTGAACCCACTTGTTTCTCAATTCAGGGCCTTGTCCAAGAATGGCACATAAATTTTGAAAGTCAATAAGAATAGAATGCTTCAGCCCTTGGTCATTTTTACCATAGGCCTCTTAAAGTCACCTGTTACTGGCTCTTTGTCATGTTTAGATGCTATTTTCAAATTTTCTTATTACGTTTTTTTCAGTGAATATCCCTTGTTAATGTTGATGTTTTCCTCCTCACAAATCCATTAGCGTCTGTCTCTTTACTTCCTTACTTTTCTTCCCACAAAGGTATTGACACCATGTATGTTTTATGGCTGTTGGTGGTTTATTCTCATCTGTTGGAATTTGGGGATAAGTATGCCTACTTTTGGGGCGCCTGGGTGGCTCAGTCGTTAAGCGTCTGCCTTCGGCCCAGGTCAGATCCCAGGACCCTGGGATCAACCCCGCATCCGTCTCTCTGCTCAGCAGGGGGCCTGCTTCTCCCACTACCATTCCCTCTGCTTGTGTTCCCTCTCTCGCTGTGTTTCTCTCTGTCAAAAAAAAAAAAAAAAGTATGCCTACTTTTCCACATAATTTTTTTGAAAGTACTGCCCATATTTCTGACTTCACTATCTAATTGTTCTGTCTGAAAAATTATATTCTCATAACCATCATCTTGCTATAATTTTCTCCAATGAAATTTTATTTGACTCTATCCCTCCACTTTGTTATTAATGTCAGCTTTTGACAATTGAGGGCAACTTTGGGTACTCCAAAGAGTGTTTGATGTAACTCAGGTATTCAATCCATATTCATATTTAAGGCAGCACATTTAAAATCTAATTTCCATATAATTCATTCAAAACTACCTGAAAGATCTTGTCATTTTAATTAGTAACCCAATAATTTTGTATAAACAGTTATTTTCATAGGTAATTTTATTAATGTTGCTTCTGGGTAACTTATATAGACTCATTCTTAAGTAAAGTTCCATTTGCAAACTTTTTTCCCTTCCATTTGCATTCTTAATAAAATTTCCTTAAACAGGTTGTCAAATAGTAGAATTTTAGTATATATTCCCTGTTTGTACTATAACTATCTAAGTGAGCAATCTTATATCCAAGAAGACAACCCTACCTACGCAAATTTTTAACAACATTTATAAGTCTGTTGGGTAAATTTGTTGAATCTAAAGAATCTAATTTATATACAGAACTTTATAAAAATGTTCAGATGTGCTTCAAATAAAGTTAAATTATCTGATATATTTTACTTAAAACCCGAGTTTAGAAAAATTATTCTTTTTCTTTTTTTCTTTTTAAAGATTTTTATTTATTTATTTGTCAGAGATAGAGATCTCTCTAGATCACAAGCAGGCAGAGAGGCAGGCAGAGAGAGGGGGAAGCAGGCTCCCTGCTGAGCAGAGAGCCCGATGTGGGTCTCAATCCCAGGACCCTGAGATCATGACCTGAGCAGAAGGCAGAGGCTTTAACCCACTGAGCCACCCAGGCATCCCAAAAATTTTACTTTTTCAACTGGAATCAAATTATTTCTCTTTCTTTTATCTAATGCCACATACACTCAAAATTATAGTCATTTTAATGCTAAACATATCATCCCTAATTTTAACATAAAATTATCAATACTAATGGTTTGTTTTATTTCATTTAAGTAATTATAAATCATCACAGGGTTAAAAAGATGGGTGTTCATTAAGAAAGGACTCAAAATTTGATATCTTTACAAATTTCATTCTTGAATAAGCAATTCATGATCACAAAATCTCAGGTGGGCTGAGGATGTATATTGATTACAATTTTAGACTATAATTTTCAGAACTTGAGCTAGTATACATCCAGTATGATCTATTCTGATTAGAAATACAGAGTAATTCATATGGTCATTACCACAAAAAGTCATTATTTTGCAGATTGTTAGAGGAGTGTCTCAATTTGGGTCTTCTAAGCTTAGGTTGTTTTAAAATTTATATTTTGATATGTTTTGATAGATGTGTATGTCTGTGGAACAACAGTCACCATCCAGATAGAGAACATTTCTATCATGTGCAAAAGTTCCCTCATGTCACTTTGTAGTCAATGACCTTTAGGTCAGGACCAGGTAGCAACTGATCTGCTTTAGGTGTTATAGATGTGTGAATTTTCTATTACTTTATATAAATCTTATGATACAGCATGTGCTCTTTTGTATCTCCTTTTTTTCACTCAGTATAATGTTTGAGAGCCCTCCATCTTGTGGCATGTGCTGTTTGTCCATTCTTCTTGATCACTGTATGGTGTTCCATTATGTACATATAAACTCATTGTGATTATTTGTTCATGGACAATTCAATTCTCTACAGTTTGGGGCTGTTATAAATAAAGTTGCTATTAACATTCTTGTACAAATTCTTCTGTGGATATATATTTTTCTTCTAGGTAACTACATAAAAGTGAATTGTTGAGTTGCATAGTAGGTACAATTTTGTTGCATAGTAAAATCGTCTCATATAATATGACTGAGTGATTACAATTTGTAAGTTGTGCTGATGATTTAACTTTTTAGATAGATGAGTAACCCAATGTCTGTAATCGCTATGTCATAAGCATTGCCATTTGAGTATTGCCAAAAAATGACTTGCTGGCATGGTACTTTTGTTTGACTAGTAAAACATAAATCTCTTCAAAAAGAAATGGTAAGGCTTCCAGGAAAATGTAGAGGGTCAGGGGCAAGCATTTCAGTTGTTACGGGAACAAAACAAAAAACAATTTTCACTTTACATAAAGCACAATGACAAACATAGTTTGATAAAATATTTATTAAATAGTGGTACACCTAAATTTAAACCACTATCATGAAGTAAAATAAAGTCGAATTACAGTGTATCTGAAAATTGAAGCTTGCAGGTATTTCCCTAAAGACAAATATGACAGAAGAGTCAGTGGCCTGATAATTGCACCCCATGAAGATCAAAGACCTAAAAGATAAAAAGAGATCCTCTCACAGAGGCCAAACTGGTCCTTCAGGACAGTGATTGACAAAATCATTCTTCACCTCAGACACATATTGAGAAGATAATGAGGTCACCAGAGAGGACTGGGCATGTTTCTTGGATTTTGTATGAAGAATTCTGAGAAGAGAATTTCCTGTGAGCACTTAATCCAAACCCTTACTTAAACCACAGTAACCTACCATTTTACTTATAAAATTATTCTGAATTGAATATAATTATTTTGAGGTGTCTAGGCAGGATATTTGTGTATGAATAATATCAAATATATTACTAACTGAAATGCTTTGTTTTTATGTATTAAGCCTTCATGTTTTGATGAAGAAATATATCACTAAGTGCCATATATCACTAAGAAATGGATGCAGGATGTTGAGTTTAATGGGGTGAATGGATAAGAAATTGAATAGTCTTTTGTAGTGAGATAGGGTGTGTATATGAGAGAGAGAGAAAGACAGATTGAGAATGAGAGAATATTGAAGCAAATATTTAATGTTGAGAAGCATGAAACTTAGTCATTATTACTTTTTGCCAGATATTTCCAGAACTCCTTGGGCACTTTTAGGATTAAATTTCTCAAACCCTTGAACTTATGTTTGAGATGCGATTGTCTTTGTACAATACAATATGAGCATAAATGATGTTATTTCTAGGCAGAAGATAGAATAGGCAATTCCTGATTTGCCCTATTTAAAATGGGGTTTATGGATAGCTTTTATTTCCCATTGAGATAATGAGAAAAAGAAAATCAGAGCAGGTCAGCTGCTACCAACCAATCTGATAATCAAATTATAGCAGTATGGTGTGAATCCAGAAGCCCTTCATGTCAGCATTTAAAGATACCTTCATCTCTTGGAGGGCAGAAGAAACTAAAAAAAATAGCACAAAATATGATTATGAGAACAGTGAAATTCAAAATCCTGGCAAGTCTTTGGGAAAACAAAACAAAACAAAAAACGAAACTAAACTAAAACTAAACTTAGTTTAGTTTAGTTTTAAAACTAAAAGGGCCAAGGTTGAGACTTCGTGTATGGCATAATGTTGAATAGACCTGGCAAACAAACTAAACTTAGTTTAGTTTAGTTTTAAAACTAAACTGAAACTAAACTAAGTACTGCATTGGGGAAAGAGTGAAAGCCTGAAACACAGGATGGAAATATTTAGGTAGAGTCTTCTAAGACCTTTGAACACCCAAATCGCCTGAACCATATGGGCTGACACAGTTGTCTGTCTTCCTTTACTACAGGTGAGCAGATTCCCTTCTCTTGTGTGCTCTGAAAAGGGGTCACCTGAGGCAGATGCATTTAAAATGTTTGCATTCCTAATTTGTTCCCACCTTCTCTGAATCCTTTGACTCAAGTAGTTTCTAAAGTAAACAGTATCAGATACATCCAAAAATATACTGGAAATCAATTCTTGGAGCCCATCCCAAGCCTTGTAATGAAGAAAGGGCCATAGATCTATATTTTAACAAGCCTTCTAGGTATTTCTGATGAATGGTATATTTTGAGCATTTCTGGTTTAAACTAATAAATTGAGTAACATTTCCCCTGCTTTGGAGGGGAAAGCATTATACCTTAAAGAATCTCCTGGACCTGGTTAAGATATCCTGGCAGAGAAATGCCTGGGAATGAACCTTTAGGGTGTTGAATAGGAGTTGAGACATAGACTATATAGCTGGATAGTGGATAGTTTTTGATATGGAGACTTGCTTATGATTGCTTGCTTATGATATGGGGACTTGCTTATGATTTAGAAAGCCTGGAATGATTCCTAATATTCTTCTGGATTAGTTTTTTAGGTAAACCAGATAATCTAGCACCTAACCACATTCCACAGGAGGGAACTATCTAAGATAGTCAGGGCTTCACATTAGTTAAATCATCAAAGACAGAATTTATTCAATAACTATTTTAATAAGGGACAGAGATTTCAGTATAGAACTGGGCTCACTTCTGAATATAGCAGAGGCAAATGGGGATTTTTATAGCAAATGAGTAGTGTGAAATAACCAATGGATGGAAAATTACTAAGAGGAGAGATCCAGGGTAGTAGAAATTTTGCTAAACCAACTTAATAGGATTCTTGCTGAAGGCAGACCAAGGTGATGAAATATCAAGATCAAGGAAATGACTAAGCAGGATTCTTTGCTAAGACGGTGGAGCAGGTCAAATATAGGACAAGGGCCAAGGCTGAGGCTTCATGTAAGGAATAATGTTGAATAGACCTGGCAAACAAAGAATTGTATGTCCTCTACCTTGATGCCATGATTAGATACATGGATATTAGGGAGTGAAAGAAATATCTGACAAATATTCAGATGTTATTACATTGTTAAAATTTATAGGAGCCAATTAAAATATGTTATACTGAACTATCTTCTCTAAGGTAAAGGAAAAGGTATTGCATCTTTTTTCATATTAAGTTTTTTTTTAATTGACATGCAATATCCTATTTAGGTAGGCATCGTAGTGATTCAGTATTTTTATATATTATATGATCCTCATTATAAGTATAGTTACCATCTGTTATTATACAAAATTATTACATTATTGAATTTATTCCCTATGCTGTACATTGCATCCTCATGACTTATTTATTTTATAACTGGAAGTTTTTACCTCTTAATCCCATTCACTTACTCATCCCCTGCAACCCATCCTCCCTCTATTAACCAAGTTTATTTTTTGTAACTATGAGTTTGTTTCTTTTTTTGTTTTGTTTTTTTAGATTCACATAAAAGTAAGACCATATATTTGTCTTTCTCTTTATGATTCATTTCACTTAGCATAATACCCTCAAGGTCCATTGAAGCTGTAACAAATGGCAAGGTTTTATTCTTTTTTATGACCACATAATATTCCAGTGTGTACATATGTGTGTATGTGTATAATCACTTAATTCATATCCCATCTTCCGTATACACTTACCTATCAGTGAACACTTGTATTGCTTATCTTAACTAATGTAAATAATGCAACCATGAAGATAGATATATCACTTCAGATTGGTATTTTCATTTTCTTTGTATAAATACCTGGAAGTTGAGTTGTTGGATCATGAGAGATTTCTGTGTTTAATTTTATGGGGAACCTCTATAAGGTTTTCTATTATGGTACATCAATTTACACTCCACCAACAATGCATGACAGTTCCCTTTTCTTCATTTCCTTGCCAACATTCATTTTATGTCTTTTTGATAATAGCCAGTTGTGAGGTGGAGTCACATTGTGGTTTTGATTTAGATTTCCCTGATGACTAGTGTTGACCATCTCTTCATGTGCCTCTTGGAGATCTGTATGTCTTCTTTAGAAAAATATCTGTCCAACTTTTCTATTTTTTTTTAAAGATTTTATTTATTTATTTAATAGAGAGATCACAAGTAGGCAGAGAGGCAGGCAGAGAAAGAGGAGAAAGCAGACTCCCCACTGAGCAGAGAGCCCAATGAGGGGATCAATCCCAGGACCCTGAAATCATGACCTGAGCTGAAGGCAGAGGCTTTAACCCACTGAGCCACCCAGGCTCCCTATATATTAACTCTTTTTTTTTTTTTTAATTTTTTTTTATTTGTTTTTTTTCAGTGTTACAAGATTTATTGTTTTGGACCACACCCAGTGCTCCATGCAGTACGTGCCCTCCTCAATACCCACCACCAGGCTGGCCCAACCCCCACCCCCCTCCGCTCCAATACCCTCAGTTTGTTGCTCATAGTCCACAGTCTCTCATGGTTCATCTTCCCCTCTGGTTTCTCCCATTCACCCCTCCCTTCCTTCTCATAATGCCCTCCATGTTTTTCTTTACACTCAGCACGTAAGTGGGACCATAAGGTAATTGGTTCTCTCTGCTTGACTTATTTCACTCCACATAATCTCTTCCAGTCCCGTCCATGTT
>CM053603.1:155042668-155060178 GCA_028646535.1 Procyon lotor | reverse complement strand
TTCAATAGATGCAGAAAAATATTTTAAAAAATACATCATGTCATGATAAAAGTCCCCTCAACAGATTGGTAAAGAAGGAGCATACCTCAGCATAATAAAGACCATTTATGACAAACTTACGTTTAACATTAAACTCAATGGTGAAAATTTGAAAGCTTTTCTGGTAAGATCAGGAATAAGAAAAAGATAGCCGTTCTCACCACTCTTAATCAATACAATAGTGGAAGCCCTAGCTAGAGCAATTAGGCAGGTAAAAGAAAAAACCAATAGGTCTTTTTTGACCTATTGGTTATTCAGAGGTGTGTTGTTTGTGCAAATTGAAAAGAAAGTAAAATTGTCATTATTTTCAGAATATATGATTTTATATGTAGAAAATCCTGGGGCGCCTGGGTGGCTCAGTCGTTAAGCGTCTGCCTTCGGTCCAGGTCAGATACCAGAGGCCTGGGATTGAGCCCCACATCGGGTCCTCTGCTCTGCAGGAAGCCTGCTTCTCCCGCTACCATTCCCTCTGCTTGTGTTCCCTCTCTCACTGTGTTTCTCGCTGTCAAATAAATAAAATCTTAAAAAAAAAAAAAAATCCCAAAGACCCAATCAAAAAACTGTTAAAACTAATCAAATTTAGTAAATTTTCAGGAAAAAAAAATCAATACATAAAAATCAGTCACATTTTTATACACTAATAAGGAAACATATGAAAAAGAAAAAAATATTTCATTCACAATAGCATCAGAAACAATACCTTGGAAAAAGTTAACCATGTTAGTAAAAGATCCATACAATAAAAACTAAAAGAATTTATTGAAAGAAATCCAAGAAGATACAAATAGAAAGACATCCTGAGTTAATGGATCAGAGCAATTAATATTGTGGAAATGTCTATACTACCCGACCATGTATAGATTCAACACAACACCTATCACAATTCCAATGGAATTTTACACAGAGAAAGAGAAAGAAAAATCAAAATTTGTGTGGAACCACAAGAGACCCCAAGTAGACAAAGCAATCCTGAGAAAGAAGAAAAAGCTGGAGGCATCACACTTCTGATTTCAAGCCTACAAAGCTATAGTAATTTAAAGAGTATGGTAATGACATAAAACAGGCATAAAGCAATGGAGCAGAATAGAGAGCCAAGAATTAACTCCTTGCATATATGGTCAACTAATATTTGACAAGGGAGCCAAAACACCCAAAAGGGAAAAAATTGTCTCTTCAACAAATGGTGTTGGCCAAACAGGAGAAACTATGCAGAAATTGGAATCCATTCTTCACTACTCACAAAAGGTCACTTGAAATGGATCAAAGACAGACCTAAAACTTAAAACTTCTTAAGGAGTACTTCGACATTGGTCCTGACAATTATTTTTTGAGTATGACACCAAATCACAACAAAAGCCAAAAGTAAGTAAACTAGTAAGTAAGTAAATAAATAGATATGATATTATATCAAATGCCAAAACAGCACAGAAGAAAAAAACAATAAAAAGGTAAACTACAGTATGTGACAAAATATTGGGCCAATCATCTATAAGACCATGAGTTAATATCCAAAACTATACGCACACACACACACACACACACACGAATTCACACAGCACATTAAAAACAAAAACAAAAACAAAACAGTCCAATTTAAAAATGGGCAGAGGAGCTAAATAGACTTTTATTCCCCAAAGATGACATCCAAATGGCCAACATGTATATGAAGAGATGCTCAACATCACTAATCAACAGGGAAATTCAAGTCACAGCCACAGGGAGCTATCACCTCACATCTATTAGAATGGCTATTATCATGAAGACAGAAGATAACAGTTGGGAGGTAGATGTGGAGAAAAGGTGGCCCTTGTATATGGTTGGTGGGAATCGGGTAAATTGGGTAAATTGGTTTGGTTAAATTTGTTAAGTTGGGTAAATTGGTTTGGACACTATGGAAAACAATATGCAGTTTCCTCAAAAAATTAAAAATTGAACTACCATATGACCCAGCAATTCCACTTCTAGGTTTATAACCAAAGGAAATGAAAATAGGATATCAAACAGATATCTGCACTCTCATATTTATTGTGGCATTATTCACAATAGCCAAGATATGAAAACAATATCAATGCCCATCAACAGATAAATTGTGATATGTATGTATGTATAAATACACATTTACACACACACACACACACACACACACACACACACACACACACAGAGTGGAATAGTATTCAGTCAGAAAAAGTACATCCTACCATTTGTAACAATATGGATCACCCTTGGAAAATCACGCTAAGTAAGAAATTAATCGTGTGATCTAAAAAAGCCAAACTCAGAAAAACAGAGTAAAATGTAGGTTACCTGGGGATGGAGGATGGAGAGATAGGATGGATATTGTTTAAGGGTACAAACTTGCAACAAGTAGTAAATAAGTCCTAGAGATGTAATTGACAGTATAGTGAATATAGACAATATTGTATTATAAGCATCAAAATTCTTAGAAGACTAGATCTTAATTATTCCAACCACTAGAAAAAAATGACTATCATGTAATATAATAGATGTGCTAATTATTGTGACAATGGCAATCATTACAATATATAAATGTTGTACATCTTGAATTCAAAGTTATGTCAATTTAAAAAGCACAATGAGGATATACAAGATCTTTCCCACAACATTTTTTTTTTTTTTAAGATTTTATTTATTTGACAGATACATCAAGAGAAAGAACACAAGCAAGGGAGGGTGTCCAAGAGAGAAGCAGGTTTCCCACCAAGCAAGGAGCCCAATGAGGGGCTCGATCCCAGAACCCTGTGGTCATCACCTGAGCCAAAGGCAGATGCTTAATGACTAAGCCACCCAGGCGCCCCCCATAACACCTTTTTGAGATATAATTGACATACCATACAAATGACCTATTTAAAGTATCCAGTTTAATAGATTTTTATTTATAAACTTGTGCATTCATCATCACAATCAGAGTTATAACATTTTTATTACCTCATAAGAAACTCTGAACTCATTAGCAGTCACTCCCCCTTTCTTTTTCTGAGGAAATAATTAGAGAAACTTCCAATCTACTCTTTGGATTTGCTTATTTTTGACATTTTACATAAATAAAGTTATATGGTATGTGGTTCTTTGTGACTGACTTCTTTCACTTAGCATATTTATTTCAAGATTTACTCACATTGTAGCATATACCAGTACAATTTTTTTAAAAAATTGAATAATATTGCATCATATATCTGTATCATATTTTATTTACTCATTCATCAGTTGATGGACATTTGGGTTGTTTCCATTTAATTTTTTTTAATTTTATTTATTTATTTGACAGAGAGAGAGATCACAAGTAGGCAGAGATGCAGGCAGAGAGAGAGGGGGAAGCAGGCTCCCTGCCCAGCAGAGAGCCCGATGTGGGGCTTGATCCCAGAACCAAGATCATGACCTGAGCCAAAGGCAGAGGCTTTAACCCACTGAACCACCCAGGCGCCCCAAGGGCTGTTTCCATTTTAGGACAAAATAGAAGATCTTAATTTACTTTTCTCTATACCTAAAGTTTTGAAAAATATTTAAATGCACAGAAGACTTAAATTCAGATATAGTTGAATTCTTCTATCTTTAAAATAATCAACACAGGTGTGCCTGGGTGGCTCAGTCGTTAAGTCATCTACCTTTGGCTCAGGTAATGATCCCAGGGTCCTGATGGGGCTCCCTGCTCGGCGGGAAGCCTACTTCTCCCGCTACCATTCCCTCTGCTTGTGTTTCCTCTCTCGCTGTGTTTCTCTCTGTCAAATAAATAAAATCTTTTAAATCAATCAATCAATCAATCAATCAATCAACACACTCTTTTAAAATGCCAATAGAGTTTTTGCAATGGTCTCTAAGTTAGGTCACAAAGTTACTCTCAGTAATTTAATAAGTATCAATGAAATATAGAGATATGTGTTTCTACTGCAATGACACTTGAACTTCAAAAATGAAATGTCTTTTTCTTCCATTAAAAAGTATTGACAAATATTCCTTGAATTAAAGACAATAAAAGTTCAAAATTCAAATTTCAAAAATCAAAATACTTGTGATTTACAAGTAAAAATCACAAACAATATGTACCAAAAACTATGTGAGATGAAGTGCTACTCAGAGGGAAATGGGAACAGAATTATAGAATTGATGCTAATATTTATGAATGGCAACAACTAAGTTAAGCATCTTACTAAAAGATAGGAAAAGTAATATCAAAGCAAATAGTAGGAAGGCCAAACATAGGATTAATAAAGTTAAAGTTAGAAATTGTTATCAAAAATAAGGAAGCACTAGAAATCTATAGAGTTCTGAGAAGATAAAACTAAAAAAAAAAAAAAAAATCTCCGGTAATTTTAGCATTTAAAAATTTTTAAATGACAAACTATTTCAATTTAAAAAGTAATGGGAAAGGTGGGGAGCACTTGGGAAGAGGGCAGAGTAGGAAGACCCTGAGCAACATTTACAACTAAATACCATCTACATCCAAGTCAATGAACAATACAACCATCCCAAAACTTCCAGAAGAAACTCCACAACTAAATACAGAGAAGATACTGCATCTGAAAGTTTAGGAAAGTCAGAAAGACAGAAGGAGGCTGCCTGTAGGAGGGAGGGAGCTGCACACACAAAGAGAGCAGAAAACAGACCCCTCTCACCAGGGAGCTCACAAGGGTTAGAGTCATCCCCATAATGTTTGGATTTAAAATCTAGAGGTGCTGAATTCCATCAGTTTTTAAAAACAGTGGGACTTGGAGACTGTAGCTTCAAAAGTCAGCCTACTCAGCACTGGGCTAGTGGGGAGGTCAAGTGATAGCAGGGTTCCCACCCTTAAAATGATAGCAGCTGGCATGGAGAGGTAACATAAAAACAGTAGTTTACAAAATAAGTGGGGCAAACAGGAGACAGATCTGTTCATATTGATTTTGAAGCATGTTGGGAGACTTAACCAAAAACTAGGGAACTGGCAGAACCATTTTTCTCCCCTGCCCCTAAGCATAAACACAGAACCACCTGCAGAAGGCAGCATTGCACAGACACTTGCGACCTAACTTACTAGCAGTATGCCAACCCACAAGTTCTCCTGAGGACTCACACACTCCAAGCAAGCCCCAGACCTGGGCTCCAGGTAGATTTTATTAAAGCTATGCACAGCTCCTAGCTGCCACAGTGCACAGTGCCCCAACCCCCACACCATTTAGGGTATCTGACACAGGACTAGTGGTCCAGGGCAGATTTTACTAAGAATGCTGCCCTACTCCCAACATCCCCAGTGTGCACACCACTTCAGAGGTGACATGCCTGGGTCCATTTAACACCACAAAGAGCAAGCACAACCCATAACAGGCAGAAAATCAGTGTGGTTGACTGCACTGAAAGGAAAAGTGACTTAGACACAACAGCAGGGCATAAGCAACATATATGAGATGCTCTCCTGAAGTGCTGGGTTCTGGTGAACAGGAAACACTGCACTGTGAGACATTCCAGGACCTCTTCTTCCTAAAGTCACTGCTTTCAAAAGCAGAAGACATAGCTTACATGAGGAGACAGAAATTTACTCTACATTAAAGAGAAGGGTAAAGCCATTGTCAGAAATCTAAACAAAACAGATATTAAGTAATATGCCTAATAGAGAATTTAAGGCAATTATCATAAAGATACTCACTGGACTTGAGAGAAGATTGGAAGACATGAGTGGGACCCTTAACACAGAGATAAAAGACTCAATAAGTGAAATGAGAAACACATGATGGAATGAACAGCAGGATGAAAGAAGCACAGGAACACAGTGACATAGATGTGTAATGGAAAGTAATCAATCTGAATAAGAGGAAAAATGAGAAGAGATGTAGAGGACTCAGTAAGTCCATCAAATGTAGTAACATTTGTATTATGAGTTCCAGAAGAAGAGTGTGAAAGGGGGCAGAAAATATATTTGAAGAAATAATAGGTGAAAACTTCCTTAATCTGTGGGAGAAAACATATCTAGAACCATGAGGCACAAAGAACTTTCATCAAAAATCAGTAAAAACAGATACACTCCAAGATATATTATGATTAAATTTGCAGAATACAGAGATAAAGAAAAAAAAATCTTAAAAGCATCAAGACAAAAGAAGTCCATAACTTACAAGGGAAGACAAACAATATTAGCAGATCTGTCCAAAGAAATTTGGCAGGCCAGAAGAGAGTGGCAGGATATATTCAAAGTCCTGAATAGGAAAAATCTCCAGTCAAGAATACTCGGGGCACCTGGGTGGCTCAGTCGTTAAGCCGTCTGCCTTCGGCTCAGGTCATGATCCCAGGATCCTGGGATCGAGCCCCGCATCGGGCTCCCTGCTCGGCAGGAAGCCTGCTTCTCCCGCTACCATTCCCTCTGCTTGTGTTCCCTCTCTCGCTGTGTTTCTCTCTGTCAAATAAATAAAATCTTTAAAAAAAAAAAAAAAAAGAATACTCTATCCAGCAGGACTATCATTCAGAATAGGAGAGATAAGTTTGAGATCACCCAAAAGTAAAGGAGTTCATGACCACTAAATCAGCCCTGTATCAGAGAAATATTAAAGGGGACTCTGGGTGGAAAGGAGAGAACAAAAGTAGCACTATAAAGGAAGGAAACACAAAAGCACAATAAAGGAATATTTATTTAAAAAATTAGTCAAGGAACTTGCACACAAAAAAGATATAAAATATATACCTAAAGTGTGGGGAGGAGAGGAGGAAAGAATGGGTTCAAACTAAAACAATCATCAACTTAATATAGACCACTATATGCATAAGAGGTTATATACAAATTTAATGGCAACCATATATCAAAAACCAGTAACAAATATGCTAATAATAAAGAACCACAAACTCATCATTAAAGTAAATTAGCAGAACATGAAAGAGAAATAAATCAGAAAAAAATCTTCAGAAACCACAAAATAAAAAATGGCAATAAATACATATTGCTTTGAATGTAAATGGACTAAGTGCTCCAATCAAAACAGAGTGACAGAATGGATTAAAAACAAGACCCACTAAAAAAAAAAAAAAAAAGATCTATCTATATGGTACCTACAAAAGACTCACTTTAGACCTAAAGACATCTCTAAGTTGAAAGTGAGAGAACGGAGAAGTATCTATTATGCAAATAGATGTCAAAAGAGCCAGAATAGCAATATTTATATGGAATAAAACAAAGATTAAAACAAAGATTTTAACAAGAGGAAAATAAGGGCTCTATGAAATAATAAAGGGGACATTCCAAGAAGAAGATATAATACTTATATTTATTCATCCAACATAGCAGCACTCAAATACATAAAACAGATAATAACAAACGTAAAGGAACTAAATCAATAATACAATAGTAAGGGACTATAGCAACCCATATACATCAATGGACAGATCATCGAAACAGAAAATCAACGAGGAAACCATGGCTTTGAATGACACATTGGACCAGATAGTTTTAACAGATATATTCAGAAAATTCCATCCTAAACAGAAAATGCATTCTTTTCAAGTATACATGGAATATACTCCAGAATGGATCACATATTAGCCCATAAAACAAGCCTCAACAAATTCAAGAAGATCTAAGTTACACTATGCATTTTTCTGATCTCAAAGCTACAAAATTAAAAAGCAACAAGAAAATTTCTGGAGACCACAAATGGAGATTAAATAACTTTTTACTAAACAGTGAATGAATGAATAAAAATACACAGACACACATGAAAATGAAAACAACAATCCAAAACCTTAGGATGCAGCACAAGTGGTTATAAGAGGGAAGTTTATAGCAACACAGTGGAACTGAAAAAGAAAAATGTCAAAAAACCTAACCTTACACTTAAAGGAGCTAGAAAATGAACAATAAACAAAACCTAATACAAGCAGAAGGAAAAAAAGATTAGAGCAGAAATACTTGACATAGAAACTAAAGAACAACAGAACAGTTGAATAAAACCAGGAGCTGGTCCTTAGGGGGAAAAAATATTAATAAGATTGATAAACCTCTAGCCAGACTTATCAAAAAGAAAAATGACCCAAATAAGAAAAATCACAAATGAGGGGTGCCTAGGTGGCTCAGTGTGTTAAAATCTCTGCCTTCGACTCAGGTCAGGATCTCAGGGTCCTGGAATTGAGGCCCGAGTCAGGTTCTCTGCTCAGCAGGGAGGCTGCTTCCCCCACCCTCTCTGTCTGCCTCTCTGCCTACTTATGATCTCTCTGTCAAATAAATAAATAAAATTAAAAAAAAAAATCACAAATGAGAGAGGGGAAATAATAGCCAATACTACAGAAATACAACCAAAAAAAAAAGAAATGCAACCAATCATAGGAGAATTTTATGCAAGAGTATATGCCAACAAACTGGACAAACTAGAAGAAATGGGTAAATTCCTAGAAATGTATAAACTGCCAAAACTGAAAGAGGAAGAAAATAGAAAGTTTGAACAGACTGATAACAAGCAAAGAAACTGAATCACTAATCAAAAATCTCTCACCCAAAATGAAGTCCAGATGGTTTCCCAGGGGAATTCTACCAAACAAGCCTTTAAAAAAAAGTTAATACTCAGTTAATAATTCTCAAAGTACACCAAAAAATAGAAAAGGAAAAATTTCCAAATTCATACTGTGAGACCAGTATTATGCTGATACAAAAACAGATAAAGTCACTACAAAAAAAGAATGACGGGTCAATATCTCTGATGAACTTAGATGCAAAAATCCTCAATAAAATATCAGCAAACCAAACTCAACAATAAATTAAAAAAATCATTCACCATGATCAAATGAGATTTATTCCTGGGTTGCAGAGGTGGTTCAATATTTGTAAATCAAACCATGTGACACATCACACCAATAAGAAAAAGGATAAAAACCATATGATCATTTTAATAGGCACAGAAAAAGCATTTGACAAAGTCAACATCTATTCCAAATAAAAACACTCAACAAAGTACGTTTAGAAGGAACATACCTGAACAGTGTAAAGGCCATAGATGAAAAACCCACAGCTAACATCACACTCAATGGGGGAAAACTTAGAGCTTTTCCTTTAAGGTCAAGAACAAGACAAGGATGTCCATGTTCATCACTTCTATTCAACATAGTATTGGAAGTCCTGCCCACAGCAGTCAGACAACAAAAAGAAATAAAAGGGATCCAAATTAGCAATGAAGAAGTCAAATTTTCACTATTTTCAAATGAAATGATATAGAAAACCTGAAAGACTACACCAAAAAACTATTAAAACTGATAAACAAATTTAGTAAAGGTACATGATAAAAAAATTCAATGTACAGAAATCTGTTGCATTTCTATACACCAATAATGAAAAGCAGAAAGAGAAATTAAGAAAAAAATCCCATTTATAATGGTACCAAATTCAGACACCTAGGAATAAACCTATACTCTGAAAACTATAAAACACTGATGAAAAATTAAAGATAACACAAATAAGTTGAAAGAAATTCCAAGTTCATCAATTGGAAGAAATTTTTAAAATTTCTCTACTACCCAAAGCATTTTACATATTTAATGCAATCCATAGCAAAATACCAACAACCTTCTGCAGAACTAGAAGCAACAATTCTAAAATGTTTATGGAACCACAAAAGACCCCAAATCGCCAAAGAACCTTGGAAAAGCAAACCAAAGCAGGAGGCATCACAATTCTTGACTTCAAGTTATATTACAAAGATATAGCAACCAAAACAGTACGGTACTGGCACAAAAATGGATACATAGATCATTGGAACAGAATAGAAAACCCAGAAGTAAACCCACTATTATATGGTTGATTAATCTTTAACAAAATGGGAAAAAATATGCAATGGGAAAACAACAGTCCCTTCAACAAATGGTATTGGGAAAATAGACAGCAACATGAAAAAGAATGAAACTGGACCACTTTCCTACACTATACACAAAAATAAACTCAAAATGGATTAAAGACCTAAATGTGAGCCCTGGAGCTATAAAAATCCTAGAGAACACAGCAATAATCTCTTTGACATCTTTTTTTCTAGATAGGTTTCCTGAGGCAAGGGAAACAAAAGCAAAAATAAACTATTAGGATTTTAGGGCTTCACCAAAATATAAAGCTCTGCACAGTGAAGGGGAAAAAAAAAAAAGGGAAGACAATCTATAGAATGGGAGAGGATATCTGCAAATGACATATTCAATAAAAGGTTAGTATCCAAAATCTGTGAAGAGCTGATTAAACCCAACACCCCAAAAAACAATAATCCAATGTAAAAATAGGCAGAAGACATGAGCAGAGATTTCTCCAAAGAAGACAGATGGCCAGCAGACATATAAAAAGATGATCGACATTACTCATCATCAGGGAGATGCAAATTGAAACTGAAATGAGGGGGTGCCTTGGTGGCACAATCAGTTTGGTGGCTGTGTTTAACTCAGGTCATGATCTCAGGATCCTGAGACGGAGCCCCACATTGGGCTCCCTTCTAGCAGGAAGTCTGGTTCTCCCTCTTCCTCTGCCCCTATTCCTGCTCGTGCTCACATGTGCACCCGCATGGGCTCTCTTCAAAATCAAAAACATAAGAAATGACCAAGTGTTTTCCAGGAAGTGAGAAAAAGGAACCATCGTGCACAGTTGGTGGGAAATCAAACTGCTGCAGCTACTATGGAAAACAGTATAGAGGTTCCCCAAAAAGTTAAAAATAGAACTACCTTATGAGCCAGCAATCACCCTACTGGATATTGACCTGATGAATACAAAAATACTAATTCAAAGGGATATATGCACCTCTATGTTTGCAGCAGCATTATTTACAATAGCAAAGATAAAGAAGCTGCTCAAATGTCTGTCGGTTGATGAATGGATAAAGATGTGGTATATATATACAATGGAATAGTATTCAGTCATAATAAGAGTGAAATCTTGACATTTCCAATGGCATGGATGGAACTAGAGAGTATTACACTAAGTAAAATAAGGCAGAGAAGAGCAAATATCATATTATTTCACTCACATGTGGAATTTAAGAAACAAAACAAACTAGCAAAGGGGAAGAGAGAGAGAGAGAAACCAAGAAACAGACTCTTAATTATAGAGAACTGATGGTTACCAGATGGGGGTTGGGTTAAGTAGGTGAGGGATTAAAAGGTGTACTTGTCATGATGAGCACCAGGTGATGTATGCAATTGTTGAGTAACTATATTGCACACTCAAAACTAACATCACACTGTATATTAACTGGAATTAAAATGAAAACTTAAGAAAATGGGAAACATACAAAAATACAAAAAAAATGATAAGCACAAAATGGAAGTGTTAACTTTTATAATATTATGAAAAAAATTTAAAAGAAATATTAGGAAAATATAGTTTACTTAAGGATAATTCAGAAATGAGAAACCATCTACGAAGATAACTTTCCACAGATGGAATACAGAATTTGTCAATAAGTAAATTTTTAAATTAAACTTAATACAGTTAGATGGTTTGCCTATGAATGCTATCAGATGTTTACAGATAACTAAGTAATCAGAGAAAAAGATTGTTCTAACTATAGATCTCACACACAATTTATTCATGAATATATTAAAAAATATTAAGTAAAATATTGGTATACTAGAAAAAGTAAAGTGAGCTCCATTTAGTTTTATTTATATCCTCCAATTCTGCCTCCATTGTAGAGAGAAAAATCCGAGACTACAAAAAGGAGCTGATAGTGTGGAAATACATTTCTAGGCCTGAGATGCAGTGGCACCTGTTCTGGGTGCCATGTCAGCAAATGGAATCTAGAATTTACCTTTGTGTCCCTATAAATGCTCTGCTTGACCAGGAGTGCACTATATACAGCCAGCCAATTCCCAAATGCAAAGCCCACTCGGAGCTTTATATTTAATTTCTTTCTTCTTTTTCACTCCCAGAAAAGTTGTCTACATGACTCCAACTCATCAGATATTTTCTATTTTTTCTCTTCATGTCCTTTATTCTTTATACTATAAAAGCTTCCTGCCTTCTGCCACATTTTGCTGCTCTCCCAAAGTAGACTGTCCACTTCATGAAGTGTTGGTTTGTTTATATCACCAAAATTGTCTTTAATAATTTTTCAACAATGGCCAACATGAACATTCATTTTTCAGTGATGATATTCACTCACTGAATGTTCAAGGTTACAAACACACTTTTCTGAATCTAAAACGAGAGCGCCAGGACGGTACTACTTCTGGAGAATTTTTTTTTTTTCTACTTGGCACCATTACATTTCAAAAGGTGAACTGATACTTTATTTCTATGGGCAGTAAGTGTTAAACTGACACAGAAATGCAAACAGCAATGCACAAAATCAGGTAGAATTTTGGAATCACAGACTTACTGTCTAGAATCCACATCCAGGAACAGAGATTTAGCTGTTTGGGTTCTTCTGCAGCTTTAGCTCTGGTGGCTGAGAATCAAGCTTTTATAATGGGATTATTCACAGCTGTTCTCAAACTTGAGTAAGCATCAGAATCACCTGGGGGTTTATCAAACCACAGATGGCTCCACCCCACCACCAGTTTCTGATTTGTAGGTCAGAAAAAGGTCTAAGAATTTGCATTTCTAATGAGTTTCCCAGGGATGATAATTATGCTGGTCCAGGGCCACACTTCAAGATCTACACTAAGCTCCTCTTTTTGAGATGGAGAAACAGGCCTAGCTAATGAGAGAAGTAACCTGTCCAGGCGGCACCTGGGTGGCACTGTTGGTAAAGCTTCTGGCTCCTGGTTTCAGCTCATGTCATGATTTCAGGTCATGATCTCTGCAGGGTCATGAGATCAAGCCCCAGGTCCAGTTGTGTTCCGCAAGCAGTCTGCCTGAGATTCTCTCTCTCCCTCTGCTTTTCTGCCCTTCCTGTTTCTGTGCTCACTCACTTTCTCTCTCTCAAATAAATCTTAAAAAAAAAAAAAAAGAAATAGTGAGTTGCCTGGGATCACACAATCAGTTTTTGACACAGCCAGAAGTCAGTCTTGAAGCATGTGGCAGTTCTATTATTTCTCCTCTCTCCTCTTCTTCCTATCAAATTTATGCACATATATACACGCATATATATTATATTTTATACGTATATATATAATTTATATACATATATAAATATGTAATGCACGTATGCCATATATGCATGTATATATGTATGTATATAATATATAATATATGTAACATATATATTAGTTTTTCCTTTAACAGCAGAAACCTTGTCCCTCACCAGAGTATGAAGAGTGAGGAAATGATTATATTGAAAAATACAGTAGGATCATGCTTCTATAATAACTTAGCTCAAAGCTAAAAAAAACAAACAAACTTCAAATTCAGTTTAAAAGAACAACATTTATTTCTCATTCAATCTCCATTACCATTAAGGGACAGCTGATTTTTCAAATCTGGCTCACTCATGGATCCAAGCTAAAGTAGAAGTCATCATTGAAATTATTTTTAGTTACAAAGGGAAGGAATGAGATATAAAAAATGCACAGTGGCTCTTAATATTTCCATCTGGAAGGGGTATAGTTCACCTCCATTCATTTTATATCTAGAGAAAGTCACTCAGCTACACCTGAAGTGTGACATATTTTATGCCTCATCTCAAAACCTCTCAGTCATCCTTTTAGCTTTGACTTTTACAGTAGGGAACCAACAATACATGTATAGCCTTATAGCACCATGGCTTAGTGGCAGGGTGCATACCTTTATTTCTGCATAAAAGTTGCCTACCCTGCCACTGAAAGGCATTTGTAGGTGGACTCACTTAGCCATCCTGGGATGTGAAAAACTCATGTCTGTGAAAAGATAATATCCCCAGATCAATCTTAGTGATATAGGGGATGAAAATAACTTTTTCCTTCTTTCTAGGGAGTTAGTTCCATGTTTGTTTCCACAGGATAAGATGATCAAACTATTAAAAACAATAAGGGAGGGGGCACCTGAGTGGCTTAGTCAGTTAAGTGTCTGCCTTTGGCTCAGGTCATGATCCTAGGGTCCTGGGATTGAGTCCTGATAGGGCTTCCTGCTCAGTGGGGAGCCTACCCTTTGCCCCGTCACACCCCAGCTTGTTTTCTCTGTCCCGCTCACTCTCTCTTTCAAATAAATTTAAAAATCTTTAAAATAAAATAAAATAAAAATAAGAAGGGAATTATAATTTGTCCATTTTATATATGCCTGTTATGTGTATATATACAAAGAATAATCATGTAGGAAATACTACAATCATAAATAAAAATATAATAATATTCTTATGAATAAATTTAAAGGGAAATGTTAAAGACATTTATGACAATAAACAAAAAAAAACTTAAAATACTACTCCTGACACAATAAGAGTTTCGACATTGAATAGACATAACTTACTTTTTCTAACCATAAACCAAAAATAAATTTGGATCTATACATCATATCACATGCCATGATCAGTTGTAAATTGGTTAAAAAATAAAACCATAAAAAATATTTAAAAGATTGGAAAACGTTATTAAAAACATGAATAAAATAAATTCTTTCTAAGTCTAATTCCAAATACAAAATTTAATATAGTAAAATAAAAGATTGATAAAGCAATGTTCTAAAAAAGATGATCTAGGGGCGCCTGGGTGGCTCAGTGGGTTAAAGCCTCTGCCTTTGGCACAAGTCATGATCTCAGGGTCCTGGGATGGAGCCCCACATCAGCCTCTCTGCTCAGGGGGGAGCCCACTTACCCACCTCTCTCTGCCTGCCTCTCTGCCTACTTGTTCTCTCTCTCTCTCTCTGTCAAATAAATAAATAAATAAAATATCTTTAAAAATTAAAAAAAAATCTTGCACCACCTAGAATACCATTTATTTTTTTTATGTAAAATAGCCCTGCTCCTTTTTATCTCAAACTTTCCTTTGCAGACAGTACCTTTTCTTTGATAACCAAATGATGATTATTGTATTGTACTAAACAAAAGAGTCCTCTAACTTTAGTCTCCATTTTTAGAAATACAAAAAAAAAAAAAGGACTGAAACTTTGAAATAACAGGATTTGTTTATTTTTTAATTTCTTTCAACACATTGTCTTAGTTTCATGGATTTATTTTGACTTACAATTGTATACTTTAATAATTCCCTGACTTTCTTTTCTTCCCTTAAAAGCATTTTTAAATTCTAGCCATGAAATTATGCTTATTTTCTAGACTTACATTGAAATATTCTTTTATGTTGTATGAAACGAAAACTCTTCCCTTTTTCCCTTCTAGGTTCTTTGGCTGACCTAATTAAATTGACATAAAACAGACTAACTAGAGAAAAATTTAATTTCATGCATACAGGAGCTCATAAAAATATGAGACTACAACAGGTGAACAAATCAGGCAGTTTTTATACCTTTTAGACAAAGAAACAATAAATTTATCTAGACTTGACAAGACAAGGAAGTTTGGGGTGTTTGCGGTAGTTAATTAATGAAGTAATAAAGTTGTTGTTTTTTGTTTTTTTTTATAATACCTTCTTGGCCCTATCCTTGCACAAAAGGAAACCTTCTACATTCCTAGTATAGGCATACCTCATTTTATTGTTACTTGGTTGCACTTAGCAGATAATGCAATTTTTCAAAGTGAAGGTTTATGGAAACTCTGTGTTGAGTAAGTCTGTTGAAGTCATTTTTCCAATAACATTTTCCTACTTCATGTCTCTGTGTCGCATTTCAGTAATACTGACAATATTTCAATTTTTTCATTATTATATTTGTTATGGTGATCTGTGATCAATAATCTTTGATGTTACTATTGTTATTATTTTAAGATGTCAGGAACTTTATTCACAGAAGACCATGAATTTAACTGATAAGTGTTGTGTGTTCCTAATTGTTTCATCTATTGGCCAATGCCCCAGCCCTCTCCCTCTCTTCATGCCTCCCTATTCCCCAACATACAATGATATTGAAATTAGCCCAATCAATAATCCTACAATGACCTCTAAGTGTTCAAGTGAAAAAAAGAGTCACACACCTCTCACTTTACAACAAAAACTGGAAATGATCAAGCTTAGTGAGGAATGTATATTGAAAGCCAAAACAGACTGAAAGCTAGACCTCTTGCACCAAGCAGTTACCCAAGTTGTAAACTCCAGTGAACACACAAATGATAAGTGAAATAGCCTTATTGCCATGTTAGTGGTCAGGATAGATCACCTTCCCCAACATTCCCTTAATCCAAAGCCTTATCCAGAGCAGGGCCCTAACTCTCTTCTATGAAGACAAAGAGTTGAGGAAGCCGCAGAAGAAAAGTTTGAAGCTAGTAAAGGCAGGTTCATGAGGTTTACAAGAAGAAGCAAATCCTATAACTTAAAAATGCAAGATGAATCAATAAGTGCTGATGTGGAAGCTGCAGTAAGTTATCCAGAAGATCTAGTTAAGATCATTAATGAAGGTGACTACACTAAACAACAGATTTTCAATGTAGATGAAATACCCTCATATTAGAAGATATCTTTCAGGACTTTCATAGCTAGAGAGGAGTTAATGACTGGGTTCCAAGCTTCAGTAAAAGGACAGGCTGATCATCCATCGTAGATACCTACATTTTAGTATAAATAGGGTATAAATAGGGTTTTCACATTAAATTTTCACTTTCAGAAGAGAGGGAAAAGAGTAAGAATAATTCATAGAATCTAACGTGTTTTCATTATTATTCTGTGCACAAAATTTTTTATAATTTTCTTTCATTGTGATTTCTCTGACTCAATTATTTAAAATATATTTTGTTAATTCCTAAATATGTGGAGGTATTTCATCTATTTTTTATCATTAGTTTTCAATCTAATCTCATTGTTGCCAGAAATTATTCTATGATTTGAATCCTTTGAAATTAGGATTTTCTTATGATCCATCCCAGCTGGACTTAACTGGTAAATGTTCCATGTTCTTCTAAAAAAAAAAAAAAAAAAAGTATTTTATAGTTTATCAGTGTAATGTAGCATAAAAAACCATTATATTTATTTTTGTTTATAGAATATTTTAATTTCCCTGAATATTTACTGATTTTTAAAAATTTAGTACACCAATTTTTGAGGAGTATTAAAATCTCCTCCTGAAATTGTGAAGGTATCTATTTCTCTTTCTAGTTCTGATTTTTACATCTTGTATTTTGAAGTTCAGATAGAATTAATATTTTTTCTTTTAAATAAATTGATTATTTCATCACCATAAAATATCCCTTTTTATTTCTCATAAATGTCTTTTTCCTGATACCTATTTTCCTGACATTAATAAGCCAGTCTATCTTCCTAATGCTTCATGGGCTTAATATTTAAAAATGTATCTTTCTATCCCTTACTGACATCCTCTTAGTGCCTTTATATTTAAATAAAGAATTGAGAAATAGATGTGTGTTTACATATACGTGTATATTTAATATACATACATGTATAGATATATGTATATGTGTATAGATAGATTTCCATTTAACAATATATTTAAATCTCTTGTACTCTGCTTCATTGTTGTGTTTGCTTCTATTGATTATTCTTTCTCTTGGTCATGT
>CM053603.1:155026870-155042168 GCA_028646535.1 Procyon lotor | reverse complement strand
CAGGATTGAATTAAATCTATTAAAATATTTTAGTATTCCACTGATTTGGAAATGCAATCAAGAATAAATTGGAACTTTTCCAATTTTCCACTATCAGGGAGAACTTAACAAAAAGAGTTGATGGCTGCTGTAAAACAAACAAGACACACCTTCAATGTTTAAAACAATAGATGTATTCTTTCACAGTTCTGGAGCTAAGAAGTTCAAAATCATTGTTAACATGACCACTCTCTCACCAGAGGCTTTGGAGGGGAAGCTATTTCATGTTTTTTCTTGGCTTCTGGTGGCTGCTGACAATCCTTGGTGTCTCTTAGCTGGTAGTTACAAGACTCCAAAGCCACTTGCTTCAGATCACCTTCTTCTGGGTGGATGCAACTTTTCCATTTGCCTAATTTCCTTCCGCTTCCCTTTTATGAAAACGCATGTTATTGGATTCAGGGTCCACCCAACCAGATAATTTGAGAGTAGCTCACGATCTCAAAAACCTTAATTAATTACATGTACACTTTTTTTTTTTTCCACTTAACATTCACAGGCCACAGGTATTAGGATGTAGACATATTCTGGTGGGTCTACCATTCACATGAATACATGAAACAACCATGAAAACGTTACTGGTTTGGTTTTTATTAAGGAAGTTTATTTTGTCATTCTTTTATAGGAAACTTAAAAGTAATGTTTCAATACACAGAAATTTAAAGTAGAATAAATCCTACTAGAAAATACAATGCAAAGATTTCAAGGGAAAAATTAGCTAGCAATTTTTCTATGGCCTTCCCTTTCTGAAAATAGTCAATTTGTATTGGGATTGTTTATTTAAGTAATTTTTTAAATTATATTTTATCTCTTCATATTCCAAATATACTTAAGAGAATTATTACTTTTAATTCACATATAATTTTATAGTATTTTATATTTAACTATATTTCTCAACATAAATGTTAAGATTAACTGCACTTCTTTTGCTGAAAATCCAGTCTATATCCTTGTATTAAACTTCTACAAATAAACTCTGGAATTTAACCGATGTCCTGATGAAGTGAGCTTTATATCAGAATGGCCTTTTGTTCTTGTTTTTTGCCTACCATTTCCATATATGTCATTCTCATTAGTATTTATTTCTTCCACTCAGGTGCTACATTTGGTTTAAGTGTTGTAATTTATGTTCTGTACATTGCACTACTGGCTTTGGGCAACGTGTACATTTTAAATAAACTAAATGAATAAATTAGTTTTGCTGTTCTAACTGCCTCTTACCTCCAGTATTTCTCTGAAAACACATTGATTGCCTAAAGGAATATCTGAAACCCTATTTAGTTAGCAATTCTTAGTAAACAATAGGAGGCGATTGCAAAATATTTATGAAATATATTTAGATTGAAAATATTTGTCATAATTTATTTTACACTTACTGACATTTCAAATATATAAAATTAAGGGACTGTATAAGGAGGAAAAAAACCCCACAACTTTGAAAGCCATCATACGTGGGGCATGAGGTAAGACAAAATGGAGTAATATTGTGGATAAAAATGGATAAAAATCTCTTTTTACATTTCATGTCACTATAACTATTTGAAATGTAACTGTGGAAAGACAAAGAATTATGTTGAAATATTTGTAATGATTGCAACTAAATGTAATAATTGGAGCTAAACATCTTATTGCATGATATTTTACTTGTTTTCAATTATAATGAAAACTTAATTATTGTTTATGAAGGTTAATTAAGACATTAATATCATTTCAATATTATATCACTCCCAAAACACTTTCTGATGTCTTAAAGTTATTTTCCTTATTATTTGATTCTAGTTAAGAGTTTTTAAGATGTTTATCAATTGAAAAATAAAGATGTTTATCAATTGAACCACATGTTTATTGAAGACCTCTAAAATGGAAGACACTGGATGCAAAATTGGAAAAGATAGCCTGCTTTCTTTTTCAGTTAAATATTTTATATAAAAGGATACAGAAAAGCCCATAAACCATTTTTCTCAGTGGGGGGTATTTTTTTTTAAACATAGAAGTAAAATTAATTCTGAATTGGATATTACAGGAGTTTTCAAAGGGAAGGTATCCTCTGATCTGTGTCATCGAGAATTTGCATTCTGGATCTGTTAGCAAAAACACTGAACTTTGCAGTCATATTTTAGTATATGTGCTGCGGAAGTGAGCACTGAACTTTGCAGTCATAATGTAGCAAATGGATGCAAATACAATGGTAGTGGAGGCAAAGATTATTTTTACATTAGCAGATATTATCCATTTTCTAGCAAATCAGGCAAAGTGGTTTAAATGGATTTGACATTTAGATTCATCATGATTATGAAAAGTAGAAGATTGAAAAAAATCAAGTACTGCAGAAACATGAGAAACAAATTTTCGTGACATGCTGGTGATAAAGTTACACACACATAGACACACATTTAGATTTTGAAACAATATAAAAATGAACATTTCAAAAAAATTTAACATTTAAATAAAATGTATTTTGGGGAAAATTCAAGATGTTCAGGATGTAACCACATCTCTGAATGATTTGAGTATGGATGACTTTTCTCCCCATATATGTTATAAACTTCTGCAATGACAGTATTATATTGAAAACTTTCTTAAAAAGTTGGTTATCAATGTAAAGTGCTATTTAAAAGCCCAGGGAGGGGGCGCCTGAGTGGCTCAGTTAGCCAAGGCTCAGAGGTTAAAGCCTCTGCCTTCCGCTCAGGTCATGATCTCAGGGTCCTGGGATCCAGCCCTGCATCGGGCTCTCTGCTTGTCGGAGAGCCTGTTTCCCCCTCTCTCTCTGCCTGCCTCTCTGCTTTCTTGTGATCTCTCTCTCTGTCAAATAAATAAAATCTTTAAAAAAAAAAAAGCCCAGGTAGAAGAAATTAGGAATATATTAATTACAATAACAATATGCAAGAGAACATTTTCAGTAAAGGACTGAGAAAATAGAACCAAATTGTTAATGAGAGTCTTTCAGGGCACCTGGGTGGCTCAGTCAGTTAAGTGTCTGCCTTTGGCTCCCATCATGATCTCTGGGTCCTGGGATTGAGCCCTACATTGGTTCCCTGCTCAGCAGGGAGTCTGCTTCTCTCTCTGCCTTTCCCCTTGCCCCTGCTCATGCTCTCTCTCTCAAATAAATAAATAAAATACTTTTTTAAAAAATGAAAGTCTTGGAAATTTAAATAATTGAAAATTTTATATAAGTAAAGGTTACTGGATTATGCTGCTATACCCTATAACTTCAAATTACAAATGGCTTTACAAAATATAAATGTATTTCATACAATGTTTGTTCTGTTCTATCTCCAATTTTTCTCCAGGGCATCAATGAACAATGCATTGCCACATTTCAGGCTGGTATGATTTTATGACATTTCTATTAGACTTTGGTTCCAATATTATAATAGCGGGAACAGATATGGAAAATCATAAAATAACTCTTAAATGCTTCTACCCAGAAGTGACACTCTCCTCTTCATCTCACATTTTACTGACCTAAGTTTGTCACATATTCATATCTATTTTCAAGGGAGTAGGAAAGTGTAATTTTCCTATTTGCCTGAAAGTTAGCATTCAATTTCAAATACCAGTTGGAAACCTTACAGTCTACATCAAATTCTTTTTAAAGAACTTGACATGTAGGAAAAAAATGAAATAATGAAACATAACAAATTATGGCGTAGTCTGCATTCCTTAGGATTATTCGGTATCTTGGATTTTTTGTTTGGGAGGTGTTGCAAAGATTGAAGTTCACTTGTAATGTTCATTTCTCTGGGTTTTGATAAATACATAAAACAATGATTCCATCTGCACAATACTATCTAGAATAATTCCCTCACCTGAAAATTTCTCCTGTGTATGCCCTTTACAGTAACTACTCTCTGTCTTCCAACCTTTGGCAATCATAGATGTCTTTTTGTCTCTATTATTTTGTCTTTTCCAGAAGGTCAACTATATGGAATCCTACAATATTCAGCCTTTGGGGGTCTAGCTTCTTTCATTTAGTAAAATGCATTTAACTTTCATCCATATTGTAGCATAAATCAATACCATGTTCCTTTTTTATAACACTAGCTTTCCATTTTATAGATGTGCCACAGTTTTGTCTATTCCTTTGTTGAAATTTTAATAGTTATGAATCAAGCTTCTATAATCATTCACCTATGAGTTTTAGTGTGAACATGCAATTTGAATTCTGGTGCATATATTCAGTCTTTCAAAGTGTTAGTATCATTTAGCAATCCCACCAGTAATGAGAATTCTTGTTGCTTTACATGCTCATTAACATTTGATGTCAAGCTTTGCATTTTAGGCAGTCTAAAAAGTATGTAGTGATAGTATCAATGGGGGGTTTAAATTACAATTCTTTAATGAGAAATGATGTGTTTATTTTCAAATATTTATTTGCCATCTTTATGCCTTTTGTCTGTCCAGTTCTTTTGCCTATTTTTTTACTGGATTTTTTTTTTTTATTATTGTTAAGAATTAAGTGTTCTCTCTTTATTCTGGATATAATTTCTTTGTTAGATACATGAGTTTCGAATACTTTCTCCTAGTTCTTGACTTGTCTTTTCATTCTCTTAACAGTGCCTTTTGCGAAGCACAAATGTTTAGTTTTGACAAAGTCCAATTTTTTCTTTTATGGATAGTATTTTTGATATTGTATCTAAACCTCATGGTCAAACCCAAGCCCCATACCTATTTTCTTCTATCAGTTTTAGAGTTTACATTTCACATTTAAATATATGATACATTTTGAATTAATTATGGCCTATCGCATAAGATATTATTGATCTTTTTTGTTGTTTTTGTATATGAACATCCAATTTTTAACATCTGTTGACAATAGAAATGACAAGATGAATTGCCTTATTCTTTTGTTAAAAACCCAATGATTAAATTAGTCTGAGTCTATTCCTAGTGTAACTACTCTTTTCTGTGGACTTTCCGTATAAATTTTAGGATCAGCTTATCAATATTTATAAGAAAAGTTACAGATATGTTGATTAGAATTGCATTTATTGTGTATATCATATTGATAATTTAACCTATGTCTTCTTTTATATATTTTATTGGTGTTTTCTAGTTTTCCATGTATGTATCTTGCACATATTTCGTTACATTCATACTTAAATATTTTGAATTTGGTGCTATTATAAATGATATTTTCTTCAAATTTATGGTTACAGTGGTTCATTCGTGGCATATAGGAATATAATCAACTTTTGTGTATTCTCCTTGCATCCTTCAACCTTGGTAAACTAACTTACTACTTGAAGGAGTTTTGTGTAGGTTATTTAAAATTTTCTTGGGGCACCTGGGTAACTCAGTGGGTTAAAGCCTCTACCTTCAGCCCAGGTCGCCATCTCAGGATCCTGGGATGGAGCTGGGATCAAGCCTCACATCCATTGGGCTCTCTGCTCAGCAGAGAGCTTGCTTCTGCCTCTTTCTCTGCCTGCCTCTCTGCCTACTTGAGATCTCTCTCTCTCTGTCAAATAAATAAAGTCTTTAAAAAAAATAAAAGTTTCTTAATTAGAGTTTTTCATCCCGGGCACATTGACATTTAGGGCTGGATTCTTGTTGGTTGGCGGGGGGTGTTGCTGTGCTCTGTATTGTAGGATGTTTATCCTCACTGGAATCTAACATTGGCATCTACCCACCAGATTTCAGTGGCACAGTCCCACTTGCAATGGCCAAAATTGTTTCCAGACTCTTTCTGAATATCACCTACAGGGCAAAATCACCCACAACTGAGAAATTCTCTTCTACATAGGCAAACAAGGTGTCTTAAGATAGAGATATTTCCAACCCATATGCCTTTTATTTGCTTTGCTTCATTGCACTAGCTATAACTTCTAATACAGTGCTGAATAGAAATGTTGAAGAATATTCTTGCCTTATTGAAGATCTTAGGGAGAAATCATTCATTCAGTGTCTTACCATAAAGTATGATAATATCTGTAGGAATTTTCTAGATATCATTTATTAGGTTAAGGGCATTTACTTCTAGTTTGTTGACAGGCTTATTTATCACAAAATAATTTTGCCTTTCTTGGAATGCATTTTTGACATATTAGTAATATTATGGCTTTTATTATTTTTTTGTTAAAATAATGATTGCACAAATTTATTTTCAAGTGTTGAACTGGTCTTGCATTCCTGGGGTGATACGCAATTAGTTGTGATTTATTATCCTTTTTATATATTATTGAACTTGGTGTTCAAATATTCTATTTGAAATTTTTTCATCTATGTTCATAAGAAATAATGGACTAGGGACACCTGGGTGACTCAGTGGCTTAAAGCCTCTGCCTTCAGCTTAGGTCATGGTCTCAGGGTCCTGTGATCGAGCCCCGCATCGGGCTCTCTGCTCAGCAGGGAGCCTGCGTCCCCCTCTCTCTCTGCCTGCCTCTCTGCCTACTTGTGATATCTCTTTCTGTCAAATAAATAAATAAAAAATAAAATCTTTAAAAAAAAAGAAATAATGAACTAAATTATGAACTAAATAATGAACTAAATTGCCTGTGGCTTCATTGGGGGTAAAGGGTATTTTGACTTCTTAGGGGTAGTTCCTGCTCTGGGTCGTTCTAGTTGATCTTTGAGAAGAACAAAGCTAAAGCTGCCTTTGTCTGTTATTTTATTTTTTCGAAGTTTAAATAAAGTTTACTAATTTTGGCCAAAAAAAAATTTTTTTATAAAATTTTATATACACATTATAATGTGTATATAAATATGTAGTTTTAAATATGTTTTTAAAATATGTATATATGTGTATATATATATTTTAAATACATAGATATGTATATATACACACATACTTTTACTCTTGAAAAATGTGGGAATTAAGGGAACTAATCCCTTCTTGCCCTTGAAAATCTATGTCTAACTTCTGACTCCCCCAAAACCTAACTCCTCATAATCTGCTGTTGACTAGATGCTTTACTGAAAACTGTCAGTTGACACACATTTTGTATATTGTATATATTACAAACCATATTACAATACAGTAAGCTGGAGAAAAGAAAATGTTTCTAAAATCTTCAGGAGGGTGGCTCATTCTGTTAAGTGTCTGCCTTCAGCTCAAGTCATGATTGTAGTTGGGGTCCCTGGATAAATTCCTGTATCAGGCTTCCTGCTCAGTGGGGAGTCTGCTTCTCTCACTGCCCCTCCCACTGTTTATGCTCAATCTCTCTCTCTCTCTCTCTCTCTGGATCACGTTCTCTCTGTCTCAAATAAATAAATAAAATCTTTAAAAAAATTTTCAGGAGAAAATACATTTACAGTACTGTATTGTATTTATTGAAAAAATTCACATATAAGTGGGCCCACAGTTCAAACCACACAGTTAATATTTGATATACATAGTTGGTGTGTGTGTGTGTGTGTGTGTGTGTGTGTGTGTGGCTAATGAATTATTCAAGAGTGCATTATTTAATTCCCAAATATTTGTGAAGTTTTCTGATATCTTTCTGTTTCTGAATGCTATATTACATTATGTCCAAGAATATACCTTGTAAGGTTTACATAAAAAATTTTAGTCATTTTTAGTTTAAAAATCTACTGAGTGAAGTTTCATATGCACTTAAGAAACATAGGTATATTCTGCTGATGTTTGATTGATTGTTATATAAATGTCGTTTAGGTCAAATTTAATAGTGCTATTTTGGTCCTGTATTTGCATACTGAGTTTCTGCCATTTTTTTTTATTTTTATAAGTTACTAAGGAACAGTGTTTAAGTCTCTGTAATTTGGAATTTGTCTGTTTATCCCCCTTGATCAATTAGACTTTACCTCATATATTTTTGAAGCTCTATTGTTATATGCATATTATTTCAGCTTATTATGTCCCTTGACGAATTGGCTCCTTAATCAGTTATGCATAGTTTCTTTTTATTTATTTGTTTATTTATTTTTATTTTTTTTCATCGTTTCATTTTATCCTTGATAATCTTCCTTGTAATGAGGTTAACACATTCTGAAATTGCTGTTTCAACATTTAATTTTTTTCTTAGCTTTTTCATGGTGTCTTGTTCTCTATCCCTTTTTTTTTTTTTTAAAGATTTTATTTATTTGACAGAGAGAAACACAGCGAGAGAGGGAACACAAGCAGAGGGAATGGTAGTGGGAGAAGCAGACTTCCTGCCGAGCAAGGAGCGCGATGTGGGACTCGATCCCACGACCCTGGGATCATGACCTGAGCCGAAGGCAGACGCTCAACGACTGAGCCACCCAGGTGCCCCATCTCTATCCCCTTTTTTAAACCTCTCTCATTCTTTATATTTATGTGAGTTTATTATAGAAAGCATATAGTTTTTTCTTTTGTGTATAATCTGAAAATCTGACATTTAGCTCATATATTTTAGACAATGTAACTTTAAGTGATTGTTGATATAGTGAAATGAAAATCATCCATCTTGTTAGCTGTTTACTTGTTGAATTTGTTGTTTCCTTGACTTCTATTTTGCCTTCTATGGTTTTGTTTGAGCATTATTTATGATTCATTTTATTTTCTGTTTACTCTTTTTTATCTACTTTAAGTGGTTTCCTTAGGGTTTACAATATGAATTTTTAAATATATTATTTCCACCTTCAAATGATACTTCATTGCTTCACAGGTAGTGAAACATATAATCCAATTCCTCTTCCCATTTCTTGCACTATTGTCATATATGTTACACTTATGTATACTATAATCACCACATTGTTACTATTACTGCTTTAAAGAATTGGTACAGCTTTTATAATCATTAAAATAAAAAATATAAGTATATTTCGTATTAATTTACCTTTTACTGTTCTTCGTTTCTTTGTGTAGATCTAATATTTTGTTCCATAGCGTATCCTCTATCTGAAGAACGATCTTTAACATTTCATGTAGGATAGAGCTGATAAATTCTTGAGACATTTGCTTGAAAAGGCCTTATTTCTGTCATTTTGCATAACATTTTAGTAGATATAGAATTATAAGTTGACAGTTATTTCTTTTTCTTTCCAGAATTCAAATATGTCATTCCTTTGTCTTGTTTCTATGATTTCTGATGAGAAGTCTGCTGTAATTTTTCTTTGTTCCTCTAAGAAAAAAAGAATATAAACCCTCTGCTCTTAAGATTTTCTCTCTGTCTCTGGTTTTAAGAAATTTGGATACTAAATATTACACTTAGGTGTGTGTGAGTGTGTGTTTGTGTTTTGATATTTAACTTGCTGTTCTTGAGCTTCTTACTCAGTGGTTTGGGATTTGTCACCATTTTGCAAAGTTCAAAGCATTCTTTCCTCAAATATTTTTGTTTCTGCTTGTTCTCTTTTTTCACTATCATTCATTTTTTTAAACATTTGATATTGGCCCTTAGCACTTGGATAAATTGTTCTACATGTATTGTTTTTGTTATTTCTTTTCTTCTTCTTCTCCTCCTCCTTCTTTTCCTTCTCCTCCTTCTCTTTCCTCTCTCCCACCTCCCTCTCTCTCTCCTCCTCCTTCTCTTTCCCCTTTCCCTTGCCCTTTCCCCTTTCCCTTCCCCTTCCCCTTCTCCTTCTCCTTATTCTTCACCTCTCTTTAATTTCAGTTACTTTACCTTCAAGTTCATGGACTATTTCCTTGGTTGTGACAAGCCTACTTATAAGCATTCTTCATTTCTATTACTGTGATCTTGATTTTTAGTATTTCCTTTTTGTCTTAGGGTTTCCTTTTCTCTGATGGAATCACCTAGCTGGTTTTGCATGTTGCCCACTTTTTTCCATTATAGCTCTTAATATATTAATCATAGTTATTTAAAATTCCTTTTCTAGACAATTATCACGTGATCTCTCTGATATGAAGAATCTGAGAGGCAGGGCGAGGGTTTGTGAGAGGGTGGGGGAGAGAAATGAAACAGGAAGGGATGGGGAAGGAGACAAACCATAAGAGACTCCTAAACTCACAAAACAAACTAAGGGTGGTTGGGAGGTGAGGGGGGTAGGGATAGGGTGGCTGGGTTATGGACATTGGGGAGGGTATGTACTATGGTAAGTGCTGTGAAATGTGTAAGCCTGATGATTCACAGACATGTACCCTGGGGCAAATAATACATTATATGTTAATAAAAATAAATAAATTAATTAATTAATTCAAAAAATAAAATTCCCTTTCTAATAGTGGCAACAGCTCAATCTGATCTTAATTAATGATTGATGTTTCTTTTTTAATGATTGATGTTTCTTTTCAGATAATGCCTATTCTTGCATTTTTTTGTATGTCTCAATTTTCTTGTTGAACCAGACATATTTTATGGGATAGCAGATACTGAAGTAAATATTTATTATGCATGGGGAAGAATACTTACTTTTGTTTCTACTGGAGCTATAATGTAGGGATTTTTATTATTCTAAACAGCAGTTGGTTTCTGTTTGAGGCTTTTTGTTCCTGTTGTTAGAAATTACTGTTTCTGTAGGCACAAGTAACTTCAAATTCCTCTAAGTGTGTATCTTTTTTTTTTTTTTTTCTCCTTGTTTGACTTTGGATTTTCTCTTCTTTAGCTGTTCCTCAGAGAGACCCTTTTTCTGACAGCTATTCCAACTTTCCCAAAGTCCTATTTTACTCAAGGCTTGTTTATATGGTGATGGAAATAGAGGCTTTCCTGATGTAATGATTAAATTTGTATTTGGGAAACACAATGGATTTGTATATCAGTTTTGGTGCTTGCAAGTAATCCTGCCTCTCATCAAGGTATGGACCTCCTCCACCCAATTCCTTTCCCCCAGGTCCCCTCAGCATCCTTAAGTTACAAGGTTGAGACCCTTCCTTTTGAGGATTAAGTTTTTTGTTACTTAGGTGAGATAAGATAAATGACTCAGTAGAGAACTTCCTCTCTCTCAAAGGTGAAGAAATTCCAGCAGTGCACTGAGCCAAGGGCATTGATATCCTTTATCTTACAAATAAGTTGTTCTGTGAGGGAGGTGATGGAAAGAAATCTGGTTGGAGTTCACAATGGCTGCCATTTAGCCTAAATTAAGTGGGGGGTACTTATTCATATTGTCCCTAATCTTCCTTTCAAGAGCCTAGTGAGATTCCTGGCAGGAAAGGCTGTGAATGAGTGGGAATTCTTCTATGACTAAACTCAGGAGCTTCAACTTTCCTGCTAGCCCAACAATCTGTCAGTGTTACTGGTCCAATAGTCTATCAGACTATACTGTATCCACTGATATTTCCTTCATTTAGGTAAATGCTCAGGTTCTATACCTCTAGATTTTATATGACTCTGTCCTGGGAGCTCAGTTTTCTGAAAGTTTATGAATAGTCATTAAGTTGCACTTTCCTAACTTTTTTTTTTTTTCCCTGCAGATGGGGAGACTACTTCTTCCAGCTCTCATCATCTTTGAGCTGTCATGTGTGTGTGTGTGTGTGTGTGTGTGTGTGTGTGTGTGTGTGTTTTAATTTTAATAAGGCAGAGTCATTATTTTCTGTATTTAACAATTTCTGGAACCTGGTAAAAAGGTTCACAAAATTGGGTATGCACCAAAACTGGTGATGGATATGTATTTTGGGAGACAGAATAATATAATGCCTGACTCTAATGAATTTACAAATTTTGTATTTTGGTATGTAGAAAGACATAAGTGAATGGATCATGATTAGAGTGATAAGGAAGTATATATTTTAAAATAAATAATTTGCCACTACAATCCAATGATGAAATTGTTTTTAGAGCAGATGTGTGCTATGCAGGGTGGTGCAAGGCAAGAGCTATAACATTAACATTTTTTTCTAATGTCTTTTTACATGAATTCAGGGAAATTGATACCATTCTAATGGACTTCATTTTTTCTTGAGTTTAAGAATTATAAAAAGCAAGAGATTATAGAACTAGTTCTTGGTTTTTAGAACCCTTTAATCTTTTTTCCTATCAATTTTCAATGTGTTACCTATTATTTTTCAAGGCTGTATGTTTTATTTTTTATTTAATTTTCAAGGCTGTATATTTTAATGTAAGTAAAAGTACTATTGGTTTGATTATTTTTTAACTAATTAAACATTTAAATCATTATATTAAACAGCCATTTCCTACTATCTTAAAACTATCTTACTAGTTTTGAAAATTAGTAATCAATAAATTTGTCACTTTTAGAATGAGAAATAAATTATGTCTTGAATGCTCTGGTTTATATAAATGTCTCCCAATTTTTATCATATGATCTACAATTGTAACAATCTTTTGAGCTCAAGAAGAGTTGGAAATAGAATAATTCAGATAACTTGATGTATCTACTAAGTCATAAAAAATTTCCATATTGGTCTTTTATTAAAATATTATCAGGGATGCTAACCTATATGTATTTATGTTTGTGTATCCATTTGTTAAAGTGGCAACCATTAACTATCAGCAGGTTCTAACATTCATCAAAATCTTTTCTCTCCATATTGCTTATAATGCAAAACACCTTTCAAGGATCTGTTCAAAAATAAAAGCCTACTAAAAGATCAAGAGAAGGTGCTGAATATTTAACTTAATTTATTTTTGCTTTTGTTAATACTAGATGATGTTTTAAATAAAGACATCATGTTTGGTTTTGTATATTTTGTTAGGACTTTTTTATGATTTCAAACAGAATTATTCTTTATCCCTTTAAACACTTTATTATGTTTATCTTTTGATTATAGAAAAACAGTATGAAATGCAAGAACTCCAAAATTTCAATCTCAGAACATAAAAAAAAATCATCTTCAAAGCCAACATTTTGCGAAGCAGATTTGAAAACAAACTATAATCCCTATGGAGCCATTAAACATGCCTCCTTTTTTCATGCTTAAAAAGCAAAGAAAATATCTTCCTTGATAAGCACTATTGAAAGTCATGACCGTCTGGCAGCTTATTTCATTAAAAATATCTGTAATTTCCTTTTCTTTATTTTTATAGACATCCAAGAAGCTGCAATGAACTATATACATTTATATGTGTTGATGTGAGAAAATAAGTCTTCTTTTTACGTAAAAAATATAAAAAGAGCTATTCTTATTTTAATTTTTTTCCTCTTCTTTTTATGCCATTTCAGTTCATGGTTAAACTTTTGCTAAAGTTGTCATCCTTGTGAAACCTGTATGTATGCAGCTTTAAGTTCTTATTTTTTATATTCACTGGATTTGCTACTTTTGCCTTATTTAAAAATAAGAGACATCAAAGAATTATTCTGTCATTTCACATTTCCATTACATAATTTTAAACACTCTATAGCAACTTTCTTCCAAATTTAAAAAGTGATCACTTCTCACATTTTGGGTTTTTTAAAGATTTTATTTATTTATTTATTTGTTTGTTTGTTTGTTTGTTTATTTATTTATTTATTTGAGGGAGGGAGAAGAATGGGTGAGACAGAAAGAGAGAGAGCATGAGTTGGGAGAGATGGCATGAGTGGGGGGAGAGGCAGAGGGAGAAGCAGATTCCCCACTGAGCAGGGAGCCCAATATGGGACTTGATCCTAGGACTGATACAGATACCTAACTGACAGAGTCACCTAAGTGCCCTACTTCTCACATTTTATATATATGTATATATATATATATACATACACACACACACACACACACACACACACACACATACAAACATAAATACATACAATGTATATGTGTATTCATATTTATTTAAATACATATATATGTTTGAATACATATGGAATCTTTCTGGAAACTGACTTTCATTGACTCTATTAAAGTATAGACAGTAATTAAAAATTTTTGCAAAGCCATATGAACCTTCTAAGCAACTATGAAATTAAAGATACTCTTTACTAGGTAATTAGCATATTTCTTTTCCTTTTTTTTTTGAAGGACTATTTCTATAGTCCTTTACTATATGGTCACTATTTTCTATAGGCAGTTGCATGTTTTTGTTAGGACTGGAAAAAAAAGATGAATTATCAAAAGAACTAAAACATTTATTTATACTTCTTCCTTTAGAGATATAAAGAGTTTTTAGGGTGCCTGGGTGGCTCATTGGTTGTGTCTAACTCTAGATTTTGGCCCAGGTCATGATCTCAGGGTTGTGAGATTGAACTTTATATCCAGTTCCGCTCTGGGTGTGGAGCCTGCTTAAGAGTATCTCTCTTCCTCTCCTCACTGCCCCTTCCTCTCTCCTCCATTCTCTCTCCCTCTCAAAAAAAAAAAAAGTTTTCAAAGTCAGGCAATTGTTTCAATTCAATTTTATGAAGATAAAAACATGAATATATGAACAGAACACTGAAATCAATTTAAAATTCATTTTTACAGTTAATTACTATTATAAAATTTTTCCAGTTCTCCTTATTTACTTTTTGCAAAAAAGTTTAGAATATCCAAATTTCTACACCTTTTATAGCTTAAAGTTATATTAAAACATTTAGTTGATTTATCTAATAAATGTATTTTGGAAAATACAAGACAGAAAAGAGATAGATTATTATACTCTTCATTTCCTTCACTTGTGATATTTGCTGCTTTTTCTCTGCCCTGTGATCCTATCAGAAACCAGGACCTTGACATTGCTTTATTCTTCAAGCTTGACAGGTTCTCCTGAAATGTAGACCTTGTTGTCTCTCAAGATGCCTTTCTACTGTATCTGCATTGGAATTAGTTGCTTTCCCCTTGTCTGGAATTAGCTCTCATGTAGCTCACAACTAGATTCAAGGAAATAAGCCTCATTGCACGTATCCAGTACTTACTATATGACAAAATGAGGAAAGTTGTGTTTATTTCAAGTTATTCAGGAAGATGAATCATTGAATTCATTCAGAATTCATTCATTCAGAATCATTCAGAATGATTGAATCATTTTGGAATGGAGTGTCAGAACAATGCCTACTCTCCCCTGCATTAAGATTTATGCTTTAGGGGTGCCTGGGTAGCTCAGTGGGTTAAAGCCTCTGCCTTCAGCTCAGATCATGATCTCAGGGTCCTGGGATCAAGCCCCGCATCAGGCTCTCTGCTCAGCAGGGAGCCTGCTTCCCCTCTCTCTGCCTGCCTCTCTGCCTAATTGTGATCTCTCTCTCTGTCAAATAAACAAATAAAATCTTTAAAAAAAAAAAGATTTATGCTTTAGTAAAGACAGATGGTCTCTAAATTGCCTTCTGAAGGGAAAAAATTTGAATCATGGTGATTATCTGAGTGTGATAGTCAATTTGGGTTCAGACCTGACACCAGTAATTTTCTTTTCTTTTGGCATTGCCCAGCAATAATTTCTTCTTTTAAAAATAAGCAAATATACAAATAATGTATTTGTGAAGTAAAAAATATTTTGTACACTAGCATGTTTTGGCCTGTCACACTCCCAGGAGCCCCCAAAAGAAA
>CM053603.1:155004882-155026370 GCA_028646535.1 Procyon lotor | reverse complement strand
CTTGTTGAAGAGACTGTCTTTTTTCCATTGGATATGCTTTCCTGCCTTGTCGAGGTTAGTTGACCATAGAGTTGGGGGTCCATTTCTGGTCTCTCTATTCTGTTCCATTGATCTATGTGTCTGTTTTTGTGCCAGTACCACACTGTCATAATTATTACAGCTTTGTAATAGAGCTTGAAGTCTGAAATTGTGATGCCACCAACTTTGGTTTTCTTTTTCAACATTCCTCTGGCTATTCGTGGTCTTTTCTGGTTCCATGTAAATTTTAGGATTATTTGTTCCATTTCTTTGAAATAAATGGATGGTATCTTGATGGGATTGCATTAAATGTGTAGATTGATTTAAGTAGAATAGACATTTTCACAATATTTGTTCTTCCAATCCATGAGCATGGGATATTTTTCTATTTCTTGGTGTCTTCCTCTATTTCTTTCATGAACACTTTGTAGTTTTCTGAGTACAGATTCTTTGCCTCTTTGGTTAGGCTTATTCCTAGGTATCTTATGGTTTTGGGTGCAATTGTAAATGGGATCGACTCCTTAATTTCTCTTTCTTCTGTTTTGCTGTTGGTATATAGAAATGCAACTGATTTATGTGCATTAATTTTATATACTGACACTTGACTGAATTCCTGTATGAGTTCTAGCAGTCTTGGGGTGGACTCTTTTGGACTTTCCACATAAAGTATCATATCATCTGCAAAGAGTGAGAGCTTGACTTCTTCTTTGCCAATTTGGATGCCTTTTTATTTCTTTTTGTTGTCTGATTTCTGAGGCTAGGACTTCTAGTACTATGTTGAATAGCAGTGGAGATGGTGGGCATCCTGCCGTGTTCCTGAGAATGCTATTTGCTGTGGGTTTTCATAGATGGCTTTGATGATGTTGAGGAATGTAACCTCTGTGCCTTAACTGTGAAGGGTTTTGATCAAGAAAGGATATTGTACTTTGTCTAATGCCTTTTCAGCATCAATTGAGAGTATCCTATGGTTCTTGTTCTTTTTTTTTATAAAAGTATTATATCACATTGATTGATTTGCGGTTGTTGAACCAACCTTGCATCCCAGGAAAAAATTCCACTTGATTGTGATGAATAATCCTTTTAATGTAATGTTGGATCCTATTGGCTGGTATTTTGGGGAGAATTTTTTACATCCGTGTTCATCAAGGATATTGGTCTGTAATTCTCCTTTTTGATGGGGTCTTTTCTGGTTTTGGGATCAAGGTAATGCTTGCCTCATAAAATGAGTTTGGAAGTTTCCCTTCCAATTCTCTTTTTTGGAACAATTTCAGTAGCATAGGTATGAGTTCTTCTTTAAATGTTTGGTAGAATTTCCCTGGGAAGCCATCTGGCCCTGGGCTCTTGTTTGTTAGGAGATTTTTGATGACTGCTTCAATCTCCTTGTTGCTTATGGGTCTGTTCAGGTTTTCTATTTCTTCCTGGTTCAGTTTTGGTAGTTTGTGTGTCTCTAGGAATGCATTTATTTCCTCCAGATTGTCTAAGTTGCTGGAGTATAGTTGCTCATAATATGTTCTTATAATTGTTTTTATTTCTTTGGTGTTGGTTGTGATTTCTCCTTTCTCATTCATTTTTTTTATTAACTTGGGTCCTTTCTCTTTTCTCTTTGATAAATCTGGCCATGGGTTTATCAATTTTATTAATTCTTTCAAAGAACCAGCTCCTAGTTTCGTTGATTTGTTCTACTGTTCTTTTGGTTTCTATTTCATTGATTTCTGCTCTGATCTTTATTATTTCTCTTCTTCTGCTGAGTTTAGGCTTTCTTTGCTGTTCTTTCTCTAGCTCCTTAATGTGTAGGGTTAAGTTATGTATTTGAGATCTTTCTTGTTTCTTGAGAAAGGCTTGTATTGCTATACAATTTCCTCTTAGGACCACCTTTGATGTGTCCCAAAGATTTTGAACAGTTCTGTTTTCATTCTCATTTGTTTCCATGAATTTTTTAAATTCTTCTTTAATGTCCCGGTTTACCCATTAGTTCTTTAGTAGGATGCTCTTTAGCCCCCATATATTTGAGTTCTTTCCAACTTTCCTCTTGTGATTGAGTTCTAGTTTCATGGCATTGTGGTCTGAAAATATGCAGGGAATGATCCCAATCTTTTGGTACCGATTGAGACCTGATTTGTGTCCCAGGATGTGATCTATTCTGGAGAATGTTCCATGTACACTAGAGAAGAATGTATATTCTCTGGATTTGGGATGGAATATTCTGAATGTATCTGTGATGTACATCTGGTCCTGTGTGTCATTTAGAAGCTTTATTTCATTTTTGATCTTAAGCTTAGATGATCTGTCCATTTCGGTGAGGGGGGGGTATTAAAGTCCCCTACTATTATTGTGTTATTGTTGATGTGTTTCTTTGACTTTGTTATTAATTGGTTTATATAATTGGCTGCTCCCATGTTCCCATGTTAGGGTATAGATATTTACAATTGTTAGATCTTCTTGTTGGACAGTCCCTTTAATATGATATAGTGTCCTTCCTCATCTCTTACTATAGTCTTTGGCTTAAAATCTAATTTATCTTATATAAGGATTGCCACCCCAGCTTTATTTTGATGTCCATTAGCATGAAAAATTGTTTTCCACCCCTCACTTAAAATCTGGAAGTGTCTTTGGGTCTAAGATAAGTTTCTTGTAGACAGCATATCGATGGGTCTTGTTTTTTCTATCCATTCTGATACTCTGTGTCTTTTGACTAGGGCATTTAGCCCATTTACATTCAGGGTAACTATTGACAGATATGAATTTATTGCCATTTTATTGCTTGTTAGGTGACTGTTAACTGTATATTGTCTCTGTTTCTTTCTTGTCTATGTTCCTTTTAGTCTCTCTCTTTGCTTAGAGGGCCCCTTTCAATATTTCCTGTAGGGCTGGTTTGGTGCTTGCAAATTCTTTCAGTTTTTGTTTGTCCTGGAATCTTTTTATCTCTCCATCTATTTTCAATGACAGCCTAGCTGGATATAGTATTCTTGGCTGCATATTTTTCTCATTTGTGCTCTGAATATATCATGCCAGTCCTTTCTGACCTGCCAGGTCTCTGTGGATAGGTATGCTTCCAATCTAGCATTTCTGCCTTTGTATGTTATAGACTTCTTATCCTGAGCTGCTTTCAGGATTTTCTCTTTTTCACTGAGACTTGTAAGTTTTACTATTAGATGATGGGGTGTAGACCTATTTTTATTGATTTTAAGGGGAGTTCTTTATGCCTCCTGGATTTTGATGCTTGTTCCCTTTGCCATATAAGGGAAATTCTCTATAGTAATTTTATCCAATACACCTTCCTCCCCTGTCTCTCTTTCTTCTTCTTCTGGGATCCCAATTATTCTAGTATTGTTGCATCTTATGGTATCACTTATTTCTTGAATTCTCCCCTCATAGTCCAGTAGTTGTTTGTCTCTCTTTTTCTCAGCTTCTTTATTCTCCATCATTTGGTCTTCTATATTACTAATTCTTTCTTCAGCCTCATTTATTCTACCAGTGAGAGCCTCCATTTTTATTGTACCTCATTAATAGCTTCTTTAATTTCAACTTGGTTAGATTTTATTTCTTTTACTTCTCCAGAAAGGGATTTTATTTCTCCAGAAAGGGATTCTCTAATATTTTCCATGCTTTTATTGAGCCCAGTTAGCATCTTGATAACTGTTATTTTAAACTCTATTTCTGACATATTACTAATGTTCGAGTTGACTAGGTCTCTAGCCATCAGTCCTATCTCTTCTTTTTTTTGTGGTGAGTTTTTCCACCTTGTCCTTTTATCAAGATAAAGGTAGATGAGTGAGAGAGAAAAATACTCTGGAGTTAAGCAGTTTTCACTGAATGATTAACTAGGTCTTGGCTGGATATTCTTGCTGATCTTCTGGGGGAGGGGCCTGTTGCTGTGATTCTCAAATGTCTTTGAGGAATAATTGCACTGCCCTTGCCAGAGTCAAGCACTTTGCTCAGGTTTGCTTTTGGTAGTCTTTTTTCTCTGAGCTCTTTCCGTACAACCCTGGAGGCCAGGAATGAAATGGCGGCCTTGCAGTCTCTGGCTCAGTGGAGCCGAGTGCTGGGTGCACTGCTTCTCAGCACACCCTCAGAGGAAAGCGGTCAATCACTCCTGTCTCCCTTGTCTGCTGTTCACGCTCTGTGCTCAGCTAGCCCATAGCAGAGTACCTCTATCTGTGGTGCATGTGGTCCCGTCTGGAGTCTCCAAACCCAGCAGATTCCTGCTGAGCACTCCTGCACCACTCCTCCCAGAGGAGGAAGGAGAGGGTGTCTCCGGAGCTGCCTCCTGTGGGGTCCCCATTCAAAGAGCAGTAGTCCAATTGTATCTCATTTCACGGTCTAAGGGGAGTTCTTTGTGCCTCCTGGATTTGTGCCCTATGCTGATAGGGTGCTGCACGGCTCCTTCTCTGCCGCTGGCTTATCTGCCCCAATACCTGGGAGCTCTGCTGCACGAGGATGCCCCTGGTCCCTCTGTGACCCCACGGGTCCTGAAACCACACTGTTCCTGCAAGGGTTAAATCCCCCACTTATCCTCTGGAGTGATGTCCCTCAGCAGAGCATACTAAAAGTTCCTATTTTGTGCTCCACAGCTCTGCGGCTGCTGGGAGCCAACCCCTCCCCCTGGGGTCTCTCTTCCCATTGCTTTGGATTCACTTTTTCCACAGGTCCTACCTTTCAGAATGTGGTTGATTTTCTGTTTCTAGAATTGCTGTTCTTCCTCTCTTCTCTCTCCTGTTGAGTGTGCCAGCTTTTAGAATGGTTTGATACCTATCTAGCTGAACTTCTGGGATCCAATGCTATCTCAGCATCCTACACGTCCACCATCTTGCCTCCCTCCCCTAAGAAAGCATATTAAAGGAAATATTAAATTGCAATTAGGAGTATAATGGGATTCAGACATTTTTCTCTCTCTTCTCGGAATTCTTATAAAGATGTACAACATTTTTTAAACTCCATTTTGAAAATTTTGATCACTGCGGTAGGAGAGAACAGTGTAGCTTTAAATTTCCCTAAAGTACTTTCTCAGAATGATTATAAATTTCCAATTATTTTCTTAGTTGTCTCAATTTCGTTTCAAACAAATTATTCTTGAAAGTTCAGAGTGTTTTAGGAGTATCTCAACTTTTCCCCATGACTCTCTACTTCAATTTCTCTTAGTTATCTTTTTCTCCCATTCTCTTTCTTTTTACATCTCCATTTTGGAAGATTATGTGGGAAAAAGCATGAGGCATTCCATTGTTTCAGTGTCTGATTTCTTCATAGGCAGAAATCAGTATCTTAAGTAGAGTGCTTTCTTGCATTATTCATTCTACAAACATAAAAACTAGTTAAAAAAATTTTTTTAAAGATTTTATTTATTTGACATAGAGAAACACAGTGAGAGAGGGAACACAAGCAGAGGGAATGGTAGCGGGAGAAGCAGGTTTCCTGCCGAGCAGGGAGCCTGATATGGGGCTTGATCCCAGGACCCCAGGATTATGACCTGAGCCGAAGGTGGATGCTCATCGACTGAGCCACCCAGGCGCCCCTAGTTAAAAAATATTTTAAAAGTCCTTTATTTGAAGGGGTGGGAATTGTTGATAAAGTTTCTGGTTAAAACAAAAATAAAAGTGAGAAAAGCGTTGGTGTTGGTGGAGAACTGGACTATACGGCCCAATATCAGTAATAGAGATGTCTTACATTTTAAGAAGGAACATTTTAATAAATATGACAATGTAATATTAAAAATTTTTATATAATGATGAGATTTTAAAGAAAATTACAAGATAAGACACCATCTCATAGAAGTCATTTGCAACATAACAGAGAAAGCATTAGCAGTTAGACTGCGTAAAGCCTTCTCCATATCTATAACACTGTAAAAAAACCTAACCAAAAACCTTTTTTAAAGATATGGATAGGCAATTTGTATAGAGAGGAAGCGAGGATGCATGCAAATATATGACTATTTCACATACATTTGACTTGCCAATAGCTTAAATGTTGGGATTGGTGAGATTGTGATTCAATAGCAACTCATATACCTCTGGTAGAAGTATAAACTGATAAAATATTATAAGGGTATAACTGGGTAATTATCTGTCAAATTGTGAAATATGTATAAGACAGTGGCCACAGCTAATAACTGACTATATAAAGACTTTCAGTGTTCAATCTCCCTCAGCTTTTTTTTGTACAACATATAGTAGATTATACTTCCCTACCCTCCTCGTATTTAGGTTGGGCCATGTGACTTTTTCAGGCCAATGGATTGTGAATAGAAATGCCATATTATTTCAGTCCAAAATATCTAATTGTTCATATGGAAATCCAGTGTTTTCTTCCTCCCTCCACTGTAGACAAAAAAAGCTGCATGTTCCAGTTCTGAGATTCAGCTATGGAGATATATCTTGAATCACTATTGGCCATGTGAATTTTTTTAAATTTCCTGGGCTTAGCATAAAAATATATTCTTTTAAATAAATGATATTTGAGGTCTGCTACTGTAACATAATCCTAATACTAATACAAATTCTGTGGTTCATATGTAAAAACAAAACATACATTATATACTTTAGAATTATCTATATACATACATATATACTTTATAATTTCAACCAGGTAAACATGTTTGAATCATATAATGGAAAACCATGCAGCAATTAACCTAGTTTCCACATATGAAAATGGTCACTTATTGAATAATTTAGACTCGCAGGCATACAAACTAGATAACTGTTTGTTTTTTTTTTTTCCCCTTCAGAGTTTATATTTATTCTACTCAGCATTTATAACCCCTTCCAGTAAATGATAATGTGGGCAGATCTCATGCCTTGTGAATTTTTCTCAGCTAAAAAGGTGGTTTCTTTTTAAATTTCAGTCCAAACTAATGACAACTTAGAACAAACATACAATTTGAAGCTCATGTCTTGCCCCCAGTTTAGGCCTTGCCAGTGAATTGAGAACAAATATTTCTCAGTTTCTCTTCCCTGGGGAACATTCACAAATCTATTTGCCAATAGAGTGCTCTGGGAAACAGCTTTCCTAGGTGTAACCTCAGATCTGAAATTTACCTAGTAAATATTGGCACATCTAGTTCTATTCTGATTGGTCATTGCCTTGTCAATATTTGTTAAATATTTTAAAAATTTACCTCATAAAGTTTCCCTTAAGAAGTGCAAGCCCAGATGCCTTTTCTGCAAATAGTCCTTAAGAAAAACCAGTTACCTTGCCACACCGATTGTTGGATATGCAGCTTGATTGCCACCACAGCATTACATGTTCCATGCTTATATTTGCAGGCTGCTCCAACCTACACCAAATTCCAGGTGTCTCGGATTAGAACTCATGGATATTTAATTGACATAGGTACATTTCACTGATCAGGAAGATAGTCTATTGCATTACATTTGCATACCAGATACTTGATATAATCATACAGAAAGAAAATTTCATAGTTAACTTAAAAAAAAAACTAGTATATGGGGAGATACTGTCTTGCAGTAAAACATTCTTAATATTCATCAGACATTTTTAAATGACTTTAAAATTCTGTTATTAAAAGTGTTATGTCACACACTTACAAAATATAAAAATGATGAGGAATATTACTAATATGAAGATGTGATTCTAATCATGAAGAAGTCTAATAATTCAATCAGTTATAATAACTGAGGTGGGCTAAGTCTCTGACTTACATTCTTTGGAAAATACCCAAAAGCTTTTCCTCAAATCTGAGTAGTTGTGATACTTTCGCAGGAGATTTTTTTTTTTCAATTTGACAGAGAGAGATCACAAGTAGGCTGAGAGGCAGAGCAAAGAGAGAGGAGGAAGCAGGCTCCCTAGTGAGCAGAAAGCCCTGATCCATGGCTCCATCCTAGGACCCTGAGATCATGACCTGAGCTGAAGGCAGAGGCTTTAACCCACTGAGCCACCCAGGTGCCCCAGGAGATTTTTGTTCCCTTTTTCATTCACAGCAACTGTTTAAAAATATCTTTATTTCTTATCATGGTCCTTTGACAGAATTTACCTCAGTCTTTGTAAAATATAGGTAACTCACCATCTTCAAAGCACAATTTAGAATTTAGGAGTAGAGGGTGCCTGGGTGGCTCAGCGGGTTAAAGCCTCTGTCTTCAGCTTGTATGATCTCAGGGTCCTGGTATTGAGCCCCACATCTGGCTCTCTGCTTGGCAGGAAGTCCGCTTTCTCCTCTCTCTCTCTGCCTGCCTCTTGGCCTACTTATGATCTTTCTCCTCTCTGTCAAATAAATAAATAAAATCTTTAAAAAATAAATAAATAAAAATAGAATTTAGGAGTAGAATTTAAAATTCTCACATATTGACATTGAAGAAAACATTTCTGGATAGGTTTACATCATAAACTTTCCTTATGAGCTCTTGTGAATTGCTGTGATGATTGGGATATAATAACAAGTTTATATTACTATGAAAGAACTTTATGAATATTCTCCCTTATGTTGGGTTTGATCGAGTCATGGTTATAACATAATGAATTATATTAAAAAAGTTCACAGAAATCACTTAAGCCAATCATTCTCCATCTTGTGTAAGTAAAACATGAAATCAAACGGTGCTGAAAGATTGAAAAATTATATACATTTATTTTAATAACATGTTAATTGTTTTCCTTGATGTAATTTTGTGAGAATAGCATCCTTCTATATTTTAATCTTTATTTTTTAAAGATTTATTTATTTATTTATTTGACAGAGAGAGAGAGAGAGAGATCACAAGTAGGTAGAGAGGCAGGCAGAGAGAGAGGGGGAAGCTGGCTCCCCACTGAGCAGAGCCCAATGCAGGGATTGATCCCAGGACCCCAAGATCATGACCCGAGCTGAAGGAAGAGGCTTTAACCCACTGAGCCATCCAGGCACCCCTCTATATTTTAATCTAAATATGCTCACCTAACTGTGTTCTGTCAATGTTATGTTCTGCCATCATATTATAATGTTGAAAGCTTTCTGTTGGTAACAAAATTTGGAAAACACTATTCCATAGTACTTTAGACTCATAAAATATTTAGAAAGAATATTCTTTTGTCACCTTTACCAGTAACTCTTTTTCTCCTTTCCTTTAAGCAACCTATTTCTCCAAATATTTTTGAGTTTCATTCTTCTGCATCAACGTGGTTGCTTGTTGTTTGTCATTCAAGTTTTATGGCATTGAGCATCTTTTCTTCCAATTTTAGTATATGTGCTGCCGAAGCGAGCACTTGAGCATCTTTTCTACGTTGTTAAATTACCCTAGATTTAATTATCCCCAGGAATAGTTTTCTAAACTACTCCTGATTAATTCAGTTTACCAGTCCTTTTTTCCTTTGCTTTGTTTGGTTCCTTTCCATTTCTTCCCTTCCCTTCCCTCTGCTTTTTCCTTCCTTCTTCTTTTCCCTTCCTTTCCCTTTCCTTCTTTTCTTCTCCTTCCTTCCTTCCTTCCTTCCTCCCTCCCTCCCTCCCTCCTTCCCTCCCTCCCTTCCTCCCTCCTGCCCTCCCACCCTTCCTTCCTTTCCTCCTCCTCCTCCTTTTTCTTCCTTCCTTCCTTCCTTCCTTCCTTCCTTCCTTCCTTCCTTCCTTCCTTCCTTTCTCTCTGTTTCTCTTCCTTTTCTCTCTCTTTCTCTCACTTATTTACCTATCTACCTACTTTAGTTCTATATTGCTTTCCCCAAAAAACAATGAACATTTTTGGAGTCAGGAAGTGTGTCTTCATTTAAAATGAAGAACATCAAATGTTTATTTTGTAAAAATTTACAAAAGAAAGTTATGGTAGGTTAGAGAGAGAGAGAGAGAAAGAATACACATTAAGAAAAATATAAAACTTTAAAAGAACATGAATTCATAAAAAGTTTAATATTTCTAAGCATATAAAAGAGTATTAGAAATATGATACACTAATTATTTGCTCAATTAAAAATAGAAAAATTGTGAACATACTTGAAAACTTAGAAGACAAATTATGAAATTTCTAGAAACATACCAGTTATCAAAATTCACTTAAATAAAATTTAGAAAACTGATTAGTTTCAAGAATATGAGACATTAAATTATAGCAAAGAAAAAATTCCCCTTAAAGCCATTACCTAAACACAGGTGAGTTTTCCAAAATTCAAGGTATAAATAACTCCTAGTTTTTACAAGCCATTTCAGAAAATTAAAAAAAAAGAGCAAAACATATTCAAGTCAGTTCATAAGGTACTAACATACTACGAGTAGAATTACATAGCACTTCATAAGAAAAGAATGATATAAGCTAATTTCTCTTAAAAATTTAGAAAGAAAAATCCCTTAAGTGTTAATAAATTCTACATATCAAAAATTTTAAACCATTATAAACAAGAACTTATTCTAGGCAAGCAACGATAGCTTGGTTTTGAAAACTCTATTAATTTATCTACCTACATTAAGTTATTTAAGTAAAAGAAGCATTTTTTAATAGTTATAGAAAAAATTAAAAAAAAATTCAAAATCAGTCCATAGTACTATGACTTTAAAATTATTAAAGGATGGAAAATTACTTGATCTATACCAAACAACATGATTAATATTCTCTCTTCTTCTCTATTTTTTAATTATTACATATATGTAAACCAGATTGTAGACCTTATTCTGTGACATAAATCTATATAAAACATTCTAGGACATAGTTCTATTAGGTTATGGATAACTAAAGTGGAGAAGAAAAATAGTCCTTTTCTTGAAAGTTACAATAAAATAAATTGCTAATGAATTGGGATCCAGTAGTGACATTGAAAACTGAAAAATAATTTGAAATACATATCATTATTCTTTTATACAGTAAAAGACTCAAATTTCATGAAAATAGTAATATGTTAAATAATAAAACATACAAATAATGAATTATATTTAAAGAAAAAGTGAAGAGTGGATGGAGAGATTTTCATCATCATAAATTGGGCAATAAAATTCAGAATATATGGGGACGCCTGGGTGGCTCAGTTGGTTAAGCAGCTGCCTTTGGCTCAGGTCATGATCCTGGGGTCCGAGGATTGAGTCCCACATCGGGCTCCTTGCTCGGTGGGGAGCCTGCTTCTCCCTCTGCCTCTGCCTGCCTCTCTGCCTGCTTGTGCTCTCTCTCTCTCGCTCTCTCTCTCTGACAAATAGATAAATAAAAAATCTTTAAAAAAAAATTCAGAATATATAAAAAGAAATCTCTATAAATTAGAAAAATAACATGAACAATAACCAATAAATGAATAACAAATTCATTGAATTTGTTCATTGAATTTGTTATTGAATGAGAACAATAACAATAACAAATAAGTGAGCAATAACCAAAGGTAATGCATATGAAATTCAGAAAAGAGAAAATTGAAAATGTTACAAGGTGTCAATTTTCAATTAGCAAAAAAAAAGTCAATTAAAATAAAACTAAAATATCATCACATACATATCTGTTTGGTTAAAATATAAAAATACATTTAAATAATGGCAATATAATAGGAAAATAGAAATGTGTATAAAATTACTAGTGAAAATATTCGTTAGTGCGATCTCTTAGTAAAGATACTTGGCATTTTCCAATAAAGTTGGTTATATATAACATACATCTAGCAAATTCTATTAGAGAGATGCATGAGAATCAGTATCAAGTATTTATTGAAGATCAGATATTGATTAAGTACATGAATTCCACCATGAAATGGTATTTGGAGCTTGATACAATTACTAGTTCTGTTAGGAAGCTTTTTAAATATTCTGTAATTAATTTTATAAGTTTTCTCATCTTTAAAATGCACATGTGTGTGTAGGTGCATGCATATATGTTTGTTTTATCAGCTGTACAGGAGTATGAGTGTTTATGAAAATTATAAGAACATGATTGTTTCATGATGGTAGGTGGTTTTAGAGAAGCAGGTGAGCAATGGGGTCTAGAAAGAAAAACAGAAGTTTGATTTTATCATAGTTTGTTACTTAAAAATAAAAGATACTAAGCAAATATAAAAAATATTTACATGGTATTTTTGTGGAATGTAAAGAAAGTTGTTTCCCTTATACTAACTTTTTATAATTCATGTGAACTTTTGTTAATCAAGAAAATGTATAAACAGAAAAAAAGAAGAAAAATAGATTAGTAGAAATAATAATTTACACAATGGATTTGGGTAGCATAGTTCTGCTTTGCTAAAGATAAGGGGGTTTGAACATTGATGGAGAAAGTATTCTCTTGAAGAATGAACTGATGATTCAAAAGTCAGACTATATGTTCAGGAGTAAGCTCTTGAGTACAGCCCGTGATTGAATAGCTAAGTATAGGTGGTGACTTTTTATTTGTGCATGATTCACAGGCATAAAGAATACAACCTTTGGGGCGCCTGGGTGGCTCAGTCATGAAGCGTCTGCCTTTAGCCCAGGTCAGATCCCAGGGTCCTGGGATCGAGCCCCGCATCGGGCCCTCTGCTCTGCAGGAAGCCTGCTTCTCCCGCTACCATTCCCTCTGCTTGTGTTCCCTCTCTCGCTGTGTTTCTCTCTGTCAAATAAATAAAATCTTAAAAAAAAAAAAAAAGAATACAACCTTAGACACTGGACCCAGAGGACTAAAGTGCATTAAAAAAAAAAAAAAATCCTTAAAGGAAAAAGCAAGTCTCTTCAATCTTTCCTTCAGCAAAGTATAGATTTTCTTTGTTACATTACTTATTCTTGTCATAAATAATTGTTAAATTGGTAGTTGTGTGTGTATGTGCAGCATCTCTATTTGTGTATATGTACATTGAAAGGCTTATTCATTCTAACCATGAGGGAATAAAAAAAAATAAGTCATGATGTTTAGGAGAACTTATCCAAAGGGCTTCTTTGTGACTAAATGCAATTTGGAGTTTTGTATGAAACTTATTTGTTAAACTCTATAAAAATATCTTAGTAACTGTGGTAGAAAACTATTTTGTCCTTTGTAATAAAGCTCAATTATTTGATCTATTTTACTTTTATTTATTTTTTAAAAAATATTTTTATTTATTTATTTGAAAGAGAGAAGAGATCACAAGTAGGCAGAGAGGCAGGCAGATAGAGAGGGGCATGCAGGCTCCCTGCTGAGCAGAGAGCCTGATGTGGGGCTCGATCCCAGGACCCTGAGGTCATGACCTGAGCCAAAGGCAGAGGCTTTAACCCACTGAGCCACCCAGGTGACCCTCTTTTGCCTTTAATGTATTGATTTGCCAATTTGATACCAAAGGTTCAGCGAATTAAATTGCACTACCTTATTTTTTAAATTGTTTTAGTTCACAGTTCATTCTCCTACTCTTGAATTTTTTGTGCATAAATCCCACCCTAATGTTTTAGTTCATATATTTAAAAACCATGGATACAAAATGTTAAGAAAAGTAAGCAGACTGGTTGATGAATTTGTCTCTGATATATTATAACAAACAGAATGTTTCTCTGTATGCACACACACACACACACACACACACAGACACACACACACAATAGTTCCAAAAATGTGCTTGTTCTCTTGTTCTTTCTACCAAAGAAGTCAATCAATACAAAATTATTTGTTTACTACAAAATTAAGGCAGTCAAGCTAGATCATGTTAAGAAGCAAGTCAGCCTGAAAGACTTTATAAAGAAACCCTTGAGTACATGATAAATTAAACATGGCTTCACTGGACAATACTACATTTATTTTTCAACAACAAACAAAGCATACTTTTTCAATCACATGTAACAATCAGAAGCAAGATTACTGTAAGGGAATTGATTAAATCTGATGCTAAATCATCTTTAAATATTTTTCTTTCATCTTTGACTACTTTAGGAGAAACTTTTTCTGTGTCAGTGATATAAATATGGCAACAAAAAATCCCATATTAGAATTTATAAAAATAGTAAATATAGAAGTTTAAGACAAAATTAGCAATTGGTTCCTTTTAATGTGATCAATTGGATCATTTTCAATTTTTCTAGATTTCTTACAGCCTAGCTAAGCAGTATATATAATGAATTCTCACCTACATCCTGTTTTTTAACCTTAATTTAATTCATATTTAAGATAAAATATTATATTTTGGTTTACTATTTCAACTAATTAAAAGGGACTCAATAGTAATCCTCCATTATCCTCTGCAAATGCAGAACTCAGTTCGAAGAATTGTGTGTATGGGATCATTGAAGTGATCAATAAGATTGTTTTTATCCATTAATTAGAATATTGTGTATACATCAATGTATTTATGATTTACACATAATTTAGAGTAAACTCAAGTTTTTGAAAGTAAGTTTAAAATTTGCCAAGTACTTTAGAGTATATGAGCTCAGAGATAGATAATATTAATCTCTGTGTGTGCCTATTTGTCAATTTCTAAATTAATAGCAAAGTTAGTGACACAGAGAAATTTTTATTTTTAAAATATCTTTTCCTTAGACTTCATTATAATAAGATTTATATCCTTTTAAATGCAAAATATTCCTGTAAACGGTACTCTGAAAATATGGTATTACTCTGGTCATCCCACTATATTGTTTAGGCAAACCAAAGGGCATCTTGCCTTAATTAATCTTTATGATACTATACACAATAAAAATTAACAAGATAATCTTATAAAAGCTTGAAACTTGTAAATATAATTTAATGTTATATGTTATTGTCTTTAATTCAAGTGCAAAACCAAAATTTTGGAAGTACAAATACATTTTTCACGTTTAGACTGGACTTTGGATGTTCCTAAATTATTATTATTATTTTAAAGATTTTATTTATTTATTTGACAGAGAGAGATCACAAGTAGGCAGAGAGGCAGGCAGAGAGAAAGGGGAAAGCAGGCTTCCTGCTGAGCAAAGAGCCAGATGCAGGGCTCAATCCCAGGACCCTGAGATCATGACCTGAGCCAAAGGCAGAGGCTTTTACCCACTGAGCCACCCAGGCACCCCAAATGTTCCTAAATTATAATTCAAAGTAATTAAATTGGAAAATATAGTTCCATAATTAAATATAATAGCCAAGCAAATATGCAAAATACTCCAAGGCTTGGAGAAAAAAAATGAATTAGTGGTTTTAATAAGCATGTACTTCCACTAAAACATCATTATGAGTTATTTTCATGGATTATTTGTAACCATGCTTCTAGAAAATGTTTTAAAGAAGATGATAGAGAAATTGCTTTCTGTAGCACCACATTATCTTGCATTAGTTGTGGTTTCCTTTTCCATTTAGAAAATAATTTCAGCATCATCATTTTGTCTTGCTACAAACGATCAACATGTGTAAACAATGTCCAGGAATAATTTGAGAGATAGTCAAGTATTCAAGGGTGTAGTTGACACTATATTATGCCAAAGAAGCCTCTCTCTCTCTTTCTCTCATTTCTCTCTTATTCTCTGTAGCTGTAGGTAAGGTACCCTCCTCTCACCTTGTCCGATCAATTAATGTGTCATAATGTAATAGTGCCTGCTTTGAAATATAGCATATACATGTTTTGAAAAAGTATATCTTCCTTATTTTAAACTTAGCTCGAGGGGTGCCTGGGTGGCGCAGTTGTTAAGCAGCTGCCTTCAGCTCAGTTCATTATCCCTGTGTCCTGGGATCCAGACATCAGGCTCTCTGCTCGGCGGGAAACCTGCTTCTTCCTTTCCCACTCCACCTGCTTGTGTTCTCTCTCTCTCTCTCTCTCTCTGTCAAATAAATAAATAAATCTTAAAAATAAAACAAAATAAAACAGCTTGGCTTTTGGCTAAAGGCCAATTTTTTTTAAAGGCCAATTTTTTGAGTGGGACAAATTTAATATCCTTTTTTTAAAATTGCTGAGCATGAAATAATATTCTAAACCATGATTGGCATTTCATGACAACTACAAACAAGCTTTCTAGCATGACAAAATAGTTTCCTAGGTTGAAGATCACCTTTGATCTTTTTTATAGACCTTTGCTATAATGTTGCATAGAATTATGAAAAAGAGCTTAAAATGCCATCTCCCTTTCATCAAACAATTGTGTTGTGGAAAGATGCATAGTACAAAGGAACTTCTAGAAAATTAAACAGATTCATCTTCCTAAATGCTATATGGTCACCCACATTTTTATCAGATTATATCTCTTTCAAATCTTTCAAAACAATTGCCAATATATGGAAACAAGTATATAATATGTCAACAATTATGGTTTTTACACAGTGGAATGAAAATGAGCTCATGGAAAAATGTAATGCATTTAATAATGGCTCTAGAGCTATGATAAAAAGCAAATACTCAGAGTCTACACAATGTGTTCTTGGACACTCATAGGCCACATCTAGAAACATGTAATTATCTCCAAAATATAGATGGAATCTAAAAATTATGTCTGAGACTGAAATAGTACAAACCATCAATTTAAGATCAAAGAGCTTAAAATATTATGATATTAATTTATAAAGAAATATCCAATAGATGACATAAAATCAGGATGTACCTGATCTAAATTAATACCAATTCTTCATGTACTATTAAAGTAAATATTTTAATGGGATTTTGGAATGAACTACCAGAATGCTCAATAAAAATACACTGACCTTTAAAAGCCATCACTTTCCTGCTACTATACATTTTTGCTATCTTCATTTAATTTTTTTTCATTTTTCTTGTTTGAATAAGCAAAATGGCAATCTTTTAAAACTAATTTTCCCATTTACCAACCAGAAACCCTCCACATTCTTCTTTTTTTTTTTTTTAAAGATTTTATTTATTTATTTGACAGAGAGACATAACAAGAGAGGGAACACAAGCAGGGGGAGTGGCAGAGGGAGAAAGCAGGCTTCCTGCTGAGTGGGGAGCCTATTCAGGGCTGGATCCCAGGACACAGGGATCATGACCTGAGCAGAAGGCAGACACTTAATGACTGAGCCACCCAGGCGCCCCCCTCCACTGCTCTTAATGGCATCTTCTATCTACCACTTCCTTCTTTTCTGATCAGTGCATCTCTCCTTACTAGCTTCTCTCCATAAGAATTTATCCCTGATCAGGGGCACCTGGGTGGCTCAGTCGTTAAGCGTCTGCCTTCAGCCCAGGTCATGATCCCAGGGTCCTGGGATCAAGCCCCGCATCGGGCTCTCTGCTCAGCAGGAAGCCTGCTTCTCCCGCTACCATTCCCTCTGCTTGTGTTCCCTCTCTTGCTGTGTTTCTCTCTGTCAAATAAATAAAATCTTAAAAAAAAAAAAAAAAAAGAATTTATCCCTGATCAAGCCTCTTTACACTGAAAACAAAGAACAAAAACACAGCAAAATCCACAAGTTAAGGTCTCCCTCCAATTACCACTCTGATTTTACTTCTGCCATCAAAGCTTGCAAGATATTATACAATGATAATAAAATTCACTCTCCTTTCTTTCATGTCTTTTATTTACTCTGGAGGCCACTGTTTTACTATTTCCTAAAAACAATTTGTCTTCCATACCTTGTGTAAAATCCATAGGACAACTTCTTTTCACTTGATCATATTCAGTATGTGACTTTGTAATTACTTACTTCTTGAAATACTCTTTCATATGCATTCATATTGGCATACTTTCTGGTTTTCCAGTATCTCTTCCTCACATGCCTTCTCATTAAGCACCTTTTTCCTTCTCCATGCAACCCTCCATATAGCCATTTCTTAGGAATCACTCCTTACCTATCTTCTCTAGCTATATGTTATCCCTAAACAAACACATCATGTTCTACATTTATAGCCATTAGAATATCCTAATTTTTGTACACTGAATATGATCTAGACTTTGTTGGAGTTTAGCTGTCTTTAATACATAATTGTTAATTTTCCCCAAATCTAACCAATCACAGTATCCTTTCAAGACAATTTCCTAATTGTTTCTAATTTGCCTATTTGTTACCCCATTCACTGTTAACTCTTATATAAAGTCCACATCAATTTTTATTTGAATTATGAGTTTCTTAATTTATACCCTTGATTAAGTCCCTGCCTTCTACAATTTCTTTCATAACATTCATGCAGAGTGCTCTTTCTCTAGCTTAAATCTGATTCTGATCATTTCTCTGATCAAAATATTTCATTGAGTTTTCATTACATTTAGAATCATATTCCATATTCATGGAACTCATTCATGGAATGAACCCATATTCATTAACATGACTCCTATAAGGTTTCTGTTGGTCTGGTTCTTATGTATTCTTTAGCCATGTTTCACCCTACTTTGCAAATGATAAATCATTCTTAATGAACTGTCTCTAATACTGAGAGATACCGTAGTACATTTCAGTCAACATGGTATTTTTTCTTCAAATTTTTGTTTAAATTCTAGTTAGTTAACATAGAGTGCAATATTGATTTCAAGAGTAGACTTTAGTGATTCATCACTTACATTTAATACCCTGTGCTCAACATGACAAGTCCCCTTCTTAATACCCATCACCCATTTAGCCCATTACCCACCCACCTCCCTCCATCAACCTTCAGTTTGTTCTCTATCATAAAGAATCTCTATGGTTTGTTCCCCTCTCTTTTTTCTCCTCATATGTTCATCTGTTTTATTTCTTAAATTCCACATATAAGTGAATCATACAATATTTGTCTTTGTCTGACTTACTTTGTTTAGCATAATATATGCTGGCTCCATCCATATCATTACAAATGGCAAGGTTTCATTCCTTTTGATGGCTCAGTAATATTCCATTGTATATACCACCTCTTCTTTATCCATTCATCAGTGAATAGACATTTGGGCTCTTTCCATAATTTGGTTATTTTTGGTAATACTGTGATAAGCAGGAGAGTACATTTATCCCTTCAAATCTGTATTTTTGTATCCTTTGGGTAAATACCTAGTAGGGCAATAGCTAGATCATAGGGTAGTTCTATTTTTAACTTTTTGAGGAATCACCATGCTGTTCTCCGAATGGCTGTACCAGTTTTCATTTCCACCAACAGTGTAAGAGGGTTCCCCTTTCTTCACACCTTGTCAATACCTGTTTTTTCCTATGTTGTTAATTTTGCCATTCTGAGTGGTATGAGGTGATATCTCATTGTGGCGTTTATGTGTATTTCTCTGATGATGAGTGATGTTGAACATCTTTTCATGTGTCTGTTAGCCATCTGGATGTCTTTGAAAAAAAGTCTATTCATATCTTCTGCCCATTTCTTAGCTGGATTATTTTTTGAGGGGGTGTTGAATTCGATACATTCTTTATAGATATAGGGTACTAGCCCTTTATCAAATATGTCATTTGCAAATATATTCTCCAATTCTTCACACTGCCTTTTAGTTTTGTTGATCATTTCCTCCACTGTGCAGAAGCTTTTTATCTTGATGACAGCAAATATTTTTAAAACATATTTTTTATTCTGCCAGGAGCACCTTTTTCCTCACTTTACCAAACTCACACTTGTATGCACACAAATCTTTGTCAGGAAAGCTTTGCTCAAGTCTCCAAGACTAGGTTAGGAGTCTCTCCTGCATATTTCCAGGGTACTCTTTTAGCACTTAATAATATGTTTTGTAATTTTCAGTTTGGTTTTATCTCTTATATATTAGATTTACATTTCATGAAGCAAGGACTGTATCTGACTTATTATATCCTCAATGCTTAACATTTCGTTGTTTCTCCATAAACATCTGTTCAATTAGTTAATGAATTATCAAAAGTATATATTTTTTCTCAATATTGTTTCACGAATCTGTTTTCATTTTGATGTATCCCACCTTCTACTATAGATCACATTATTTTCTTTTGCAAATGTTCAGTTGTATCCCCAAGGTTATAAAGTTGCCAGATTCACTTCTATATGGTTGAAAGAATAATGGTAATATTTACAGAAATCTGAAAGCTGAAGGAAATAAGCATTGAGAAAAATGTTAGAGATGGCTAAAATTGTCTCACAATTTTTGAGTTTGTGGAACTATGAAAGTATTTGGAAAGCAATTTCTGTAAGTAATAGAATTTGAAAGCCTGAAGCTTAGGAGAGAAGCTAGAGCTAAAGATCTGAAATTAATCTGCATAGAGTTAATATATAAACCTGGGGTTTTGATGATATGATTAAATAAAATGACTAAGAGAAATGAGACTATGAATCACTACCTGAGTTTCTCCCTCATCTCTCAATATTTAAGGTATGGAAATAAGAATAGAAGAAATGGAAGCAGAGAAGAAAAAGTCATAAAATTCAGGGTAGAACTAGAAATACATAAAACAAGAAAGGAACCTTATAAGAGGAGTGATGTTTCCTTCCAGTATGATGCTGAAGAAATATCAAAATGGTAGAGTGTGAAAAATAACTTTTGAATTTGTTTGTCAGGAGGACAACTGTGACTTTTGGTCAAGAAAATTCTGTTTGCAAAGCATTAATTTATTTAAAAAATAAATATATATTTATTGAACAATGGTTATGTGAAAAAGTCGAAGTGCAATAAGGAAGGTTAAAATGAAAAATCTTAAGACTTATTCCTTAACACTAAAAGCTTCAAATTTATTGGAAAAAATAATCATAATAATGCTAATGTTTATTAAGCCATACCACGTCTTAAGTATTGTATTGAATACTCCCTGCATTATGTGTCTTCATAACAAGCCTATGAGATGGGTACTGAATTAGCCATGATTTACAGAAATATGAACTTCATGAATATAAAATACCTTTCCCAAAGTTACAAAGGTAATGAATAATCTAGGCTTTATTTGAAAAGTAATATGACTTCAACTCTGTTCTTGCCATCACACTTAATTACAGAACTGTAATACTGATGGCAATAAGAAGTCTCTTTTATATGGAACAAATTGGTCTAAGGAAGTTTCTATAACTATATAAAAACGTGTGAGTATTCTGATCATTTAAGAGGTTAAAAGTCATGAACATCTATTGATTGTCTGCCTAGGATGATATAATATCCTACTAAACATAACTATGTGTGAACTACTAGAGATAACTTTTGGTAGACAACTTAAACAATATCAGTCTTTATTTCAGATCTTCATTCACAAAGACAATATTACCTGATCTAAGTTAATGATAACATCCCTTATGAATTTAGACTTGGGGATAACAAATTTTTTCTAGTCTTTTTTTTAATAGTTGCTTATAAAACTTTGATGCTCTAATAGCAATTTTATTCCACATGATTAGTGAAGCAAAGAATGCTGATTTGTAATAAGAAAAATAAAGCAGATGTCCAGAGATGAGAAAATATATAGAGAAAAAGAGTTCTGAGACCACGCTTTTTCAGTGTTCTACTCCATTCCTTAATTATGGATGCATTCCAGCTATTTTATTGTAAGAAACAATTTGTAACTTTGAGGAAATTTCCCCTACTTACTTATAGTAGTGCCAGTGTGTATGCTACATATAATCAAAGTGTCCTAACTACTATAATTTTATTTATTTAGCCAACTGAGCCATCTAGGGGCCCCTATTATAATTTTAGATATGGAATATATTGCAAAGAGAGAATTAGCAATACTAGAAAATTTATTGACCTTAGAGGCTGTGAGAGATGATATTTAGACTTTTTTATCTGATCAAAGGAGAAGATAATAATGAAATGAGCAAGGTAAGACAATGAAATG
>CM053603.1:154975188-155004382 GCA_028646535.1 Procyon lotor | reverse complement strand
AATTACTCTAAAAAAATTAAATATTTTTACTGTATCTGTTACAGATTTCTTCAAATAAAAGGCACATTAAATTATAAAAGTAAATTTTGATTATTGTTGATAATACATTGATGATTTTATTATAGATTACTTTGTATCATGTATGTTTTATATCCATATACATTTATATTTACACATATTTATATATTTATCTTTTCTACTAATCTGTAAAACGGAGTAAAGAGGGATGCTCCACTAACATCTAAAAGATAATGCCTAAAAGAGAGGAAAAATCCGCAAAATATCGACATAACGTATGATAGTGAACAAATATCACTGTGAAGATTCTATTGGAAAGTCACTGAATATTCATGGCTTATTAAAGTCTATATGTAGATAAAATTTCTTAGAAAGTATGTACATAAAATAACTGGGACTATGTTTAACTCTAAAACATATGGGGAACCAGCAGTCACATTTATGCAAATAGTTCCTTCTATTAAGTGATTTAATATAATTAAAATGTAGAACTATGGGTTATAGGATAAATCTGATAACCACCTTCCAACAGAATTTTGCCGAAAACATCAGACTAATATAAATGTGGAGAGATATGAATCTCTGAAGGAAAGCAGGGAAATGTATCTACCACTATAAAGATATTTTGAGTCCTGTTGCTAGATACAATGCAGGCAGTACACAGCAATACCAGTCCTGAGAGATATAAAATGGAGATCAAACACAATGCTAAATATGGAAATTTGCCTTTGTGTACATTGACTTCAAAGAACCACACAGAAACCACACAGAACTGGGCTGGTCTGTGACCCTTTATTTTTCTCCAAACCCCTTAGCCTTCAGATTACTAAACTATAAATATAAACTTACATCAACCAGCCATCCAACTTATGTTCCAGAAAAAGGTTTTATAAACAATATTGAAAGACAAGAAATATATATACATAGGATTTTTGAGCAAATGTCACAATTGAATAAACCAATACTCATTCAAAGATGAGTAAAGAAAAAGCAACCAAAAATTTAAAAGTCAATGTATCCTCTTGTTTAATTGGATTTGATTTTGAAATATAGGTTTGTGTTGAGTTCTAGCATGGTTACATTGTTACTGTGTGACATTGGTCCAAATACTTAAAAGTTTTCTTTAGTTTTCTAATGTCTAAAATTAAAATAATTATACTTCTATTGTAAAAGTTGCTTTAATAATAAATAACATAAAATCTAAGACATAAAAAAATCATAATATATATAAGTGGAGCCTCCTTAAGTCCACAATGGTCTAAACTTACATAAAGTTTTATGTTCAAATGTAATATTAAATTTCTACTCAAAATTTAAAGTAAAAGTGTATCTTAAAAAATTTACTCTCAATATTTAAAGTATTTTTGACATTATTTGCACCAATAAAGTTCAAAAAATATGAATTGTTTAATATACTGATGAAGAATAAAATGATGGAATAAAATATTTAAGAGATATAATTTCCAAGAAGAAAATCCAAAAAAACTTAGAGAAATACAAAAATTTTACTTTATTTTATTTATTTATTTATTTATTTTTATTTATTTATTTTTTTTTTAAAGATTTTTTATTTATTTCCTTGACAAAGAGAGAGAGAGATCACAAGCAGGCAGAGACAAGCAGAGAGAGAGGGGGAAGCAGGCTCCCCGCTGAGCAGAGAGCCCGATGCGGGACTCGATCCCAGGACCCTGAGATCTGACCTGAGCCGAAGGCAGAGGCTTTAACCCACTGAGCCACCCAGGCGCCCCTTTATTTATTTATTTTTAAGATTTTATTTATTCATTCGGCAGAAAAAGAGATCACAAGTAGACAAAGAGGCAAGGCAGGCAGAGGGAGAGGGGGAAGCAAGCTCCCCACTGAGCAGAGAGCCCAATGCGGGGCTCGATCCCAGGACCCTGAGATCATGAGCTGAGCCGAAGGCAGAGGCTTTAACCCACTGAGCCACCCAGGCGCCCCAATACAAAAATTTTAAAGCTAGCAATATTAACTGTTAAACAGGTAAAGACCTCAAAATATGACTATTTCTAGGAGTGACATGAGCAAGGTAACAAAGTAAGAAGCAAAAGTATATGTTCCTCAAGAGAAGCATTGAAATTGAAAAAGCAATTATATATTTATTTGTTTATTTATTTAATATTTATTTTTAATTTCTAATTTTTTATTTTTATTTTCTTTCTTTCTAACTTTTTTCTATTTATCAAATTCTCTTAACAAGCAGACCAAAACAGACCTAGGATCTGGCTGCCTTTATTTATTTTTTTAATTAATTTTTAAAATTTTTAATTTAACTTTATTTTGCTCTTTTTTTTTCCTCCAAAATGACCAGATGGAGGAATTTACATCAACAGAAAGAAAGGAGGAAAGGAGGGCCAGATATTTAATCAATATAGATATAAGTAAGATATTCAAACTAGAATTTAAAGAACAGTTATAGGGATACTAGCTGGACTTGAGAAAAGCATAGAAAATAGTAGAGCATCCCTACTGCAGAAATAAAATAACTAAAATTTAGTCAGGCCAAAATTAAAAATGCTACAACCAAGATGCAAACCTGAATGGATGCCATAAAAATGAGCATGGATGAAGCAGAAGAATGAATCAGTGATATAGACAATAAATTATGAAAAAAAATGAAGCTAACAAAGGTTGACTTAGGGAACTCAGTGACTAATTAAAATAGAATAACATTCATATCATAAGAGTCCGAGAAAATGAAGAGAGAGAAAAAAGGGCAGAAGGTTTATTCAAGCAAATTATACTTGAAACCTTCCCTAATCTGGGGAAGGACACAGATATCAAGAAACCAAAAAGCACAGAGAACTCCCATTAAATGCAACAAAAGCTTACCATTGCTAAGACATATCATAGCCAAATTCATAAAATACATAGACAAAGAAAGAATTCTGAAAGCAGCAAGTGAAAAAAAATCTTTTTTTTTTTTCAAAAAGGGAAAACAGATCATATTCACAACAGAGCTATCCACAGAAACATGGCAGGCCAGAAGAGAATGGCAAGATATATTCAATGCACTGAATGGGAAAAATATGCCCCCCAGGAATACCATATCTAGCAAGGTTGTCATTCAGAATAGGGAAGATAAAGATTTTCCAGAACAAACAAAATCTAAAGAGATCATGATCATTAAACCAGCCCTAAAAGGAATTTAAAGTGAGATTCCTTCCATATGGAAAAAAGACATGAAAAGATGCTCAACATTACTTTTCATCAGGGAAAAACAGATCAAAACCACAATAAGATACCACCTCACACTTGTTAAGTGGCTAAAAATGATTTTATTCATTCATTCGACAGAGAGAGAGATCACAAGTAGGAAACAACAGGTGTTGGCAACGGTGTGGAGAAAGTGGAACCCTCTTGCTCTATTGGTGGGAGTGCAAACTGATACAACAACTCTGGAGAACAGTATGGAGGGTCCTCAAAAAGATAAAAATAGAATTTCCCTACAATCCAGCAATTGCATTACCAGGTATTTACCCAAAAGATATAAAAATTCAAAGGGGTATGTGCCCTCTGATGTTATAGCAACATTATCAACAATAGGCACACTATGGAGAGAGCCCAAAAGTCCATTGACTGATCAATGGATAAAGAATAGCTGGTATATGTATATATAGTAATATTACTCAGCCCTTAAAAAGAATTAAATCTCGCCATTTGCATTGATATGGATGGAGCTAGAGTGTATTATAGTAAGTAAAATATGTCAGAGAAAGACAAATACCATATGATTTCACTCATATGTGGAATTGAAGAAACAAACATATGAATATATTGAAAGGGGGATAAAAAAAGAGAGAGAGAAACAAGCTATAAGAGACTCTTAAGGATACAGAACAAACTGAGGATTGATGGAGAGAGGTAGGTGGAGCTGGGATAGATGGGTGATAGATATTAAAGAGGACCCTTGTTGGGATGAGCACTGGGTGTTGTATGTAAGTGATGAATGAGTGAATTCTACTCCTGAAACCAATATTGCACTGTAGGTTAACTAACTAAAATCGAAAGAAAGAAAGAGATGAAAGAAAGAGAAAGAAAGAAAGAAAGAGAGAGAGAGAGAGAGAAAGAGAGAGAAAGAAAGAAAGAAAGAAAGAAAGAAAGAAAGAAAGAAAGAAAGAAAGAAAGAAAGAAAGAAAGGGAAAGAAAGAGGGAAAGAAGGAAAGAAAGAGGGAAAGAAGGAAAGAAAGAGGGAAAGAAGGAAAGAAAAGAGAAAGAAAAAACAAGACTAACCAGGAAGCAAAAATATATATATTATATATTATAATATAACAATATGATATATAAATTATAATATAATTATAATATATTATTAATATATTATATATAATATTATATACATATATATGCAAGGAAACCATCTTGAGTTATATAGATTTGCTTTAGTTAGATCTTAGATGTGTGATTTTCCCTAACTCAGAAAAGTAACACAGTAGGCAAGCTGTTAAATTTTGCATGCGCTAAAGCATATTTTTGCTCTCCTAAGCCATACCTGTGCATATAGTTAAGTTTTGCAGGTAATTACTTCCAGGTGCTTGCCTATAGGAATTCATTGCAATGCTATGAAATCGGAGTAATAAACTCATCAGCAAAAATTAACCCATAGGCATGTTACAGAGACACGTATATTTAAATGGCATCAGTATTATAATTTGTGAATTCTAGATGTTTATGTTCTTGATGGAGACAATCTCCTCCTAGGTAATTAGGGAGATCTACATACAACTAGTTATGTTTGGCATTATCCTAAGCTCATTAGAATATTATTCATGCCCAATTTTTAAATGGGGCATTTAGATTTTTATCATTTACCATAGAGAAATTTTTATGATTTGATTGTCCCATTGTTACAGTTAAGGAAAAGACAATGCATCTTTCTGTTTACTATCTCTTCTCATTGATTAACATTCTATTAACTGTCAAAGCATATTATGTTAAATATTAAAATTATTTGGTGAAGAGAACTGAACCACTTTCCACATACTTTCTATTTTACAATTTTCTTAAAAAAAAAAAATCTGTCTTAGATCACTGAGTTGCCTTAATCACATATAAGAAAGATAAATTCCCAGGGCACCTGGGTGGCTCAGTAGGTTAAAGCCTCTACCTTCATCTCAGTGTTCTGGGATCGAACCCCACATCAGGCTCTCTGCTCAGTGGGGAGCCTACTTCCCCCCTCTCTCTGCCTGCCTCTCTGCCTACTTGTGATCTCTCTCTGTCAAATAAATAAATAAAATCTTCAAAAAAAAAAGAAAGATAAATTCCCATCCATTTCAAGTGATTAGCTGTAGTACTTACTTAATGTTATTGCATTTGAAAATGTTGAAAATGTTGAAAATGAAAATAAAATTGATTCCTGATAAAATCTCACAAAATTAAATTTAATTTCTATATCATATATTATACATTATATTGTATGTGAAATTATTTAATAATTCCTGCTATTATAACCTCCCCCAACTTGTAAATGATGAAATTAGAATACTCATATCAGATAATATCTTGAAATTTAAGTTTATACATATAAATAGATTTATCAAACACAAAATTCTGAAGATTCTGAAAGACTACAGAGACTTTACATGCCATTTATGTTGAAATAAGGTAAATCATTTCCATTCTTATAAAGTCTAAGTAAATAATTATAAAAGTAAAAGTAAATAAGAATAAAATTATATACTTCTATGTGTAATTTTCATTTTCAAAGATTTTTTCTCATATTTTTGAGTTGTATTCTATTTTTTTTAAGATTCTTTATTTATTTATTTGTCAGAGAGAGAGAGAGAGCACAAGCAGGCAAAGAGGCAGGCAGAGGCAGAGGGAGAAGCAGGCTCCCTGCTGAGCAAGGAGCCCAATGTGGGACTCGATCCCAGGACCCTGGGATCATGACCCGAGCCAAAGGCAGCTGCTTAACCAACTGAGCCACCCAGGCGTCCCTGAGTTGTATTCTATTTTTTATTCAAGTCATTACAAAGTTCTTATAAAATAGTATTACTGAGCAATACTCAGGTAAGAAGACAACTTTAGTGGAGATATTTATCTTCATTTTTCCCAGCTCCCCCATTTCCACTTAACATGCAGTAAGGAGCATTTAAAAGGATGAGGGATGACTAATGGAATCCAACTCTTCCAGAACATTTGGAAAGAATGAAAACTACATGCTAGAAACACAAATGGTTCTTGAAGTCACTTTGGTAAAAAATAAAATTTTCAAAAAGTATAAAATTGAATTATTATAAAGAATTTAGGAAAAAGGTAGAATTTATTTAATTTCCAAGAACTGTGAGGCTTGATGAGGTTAAGTTTTGAATTAAAATAGACTTGAAAAGAATATTTTGATTCCACCAGTGCCTACAAGAAGTATATCACATAGTAAAGACCACCTAAGCACACATGATAGTCCTTACTATAGGTTTAGTAGCCACTTTTTTGGAAAAAGAAGATTAAGGTTACCATAGAGAAGGCACTATTTTAGGTACCATGAGTATTAGTTATTAATGATTTAGACGAAAACAATCCAAAACTTAGCATAGCAACAGATTTGTACTATTGTGTTTACTTGAAAGTAGATCAGCTGGGAAATCTCTGGTTTAGATTCTGGGTCTACATGTTGTTGATCAGCTTTGCTTTGAGCAATAGCTCTGAGATAGGTTGGGGTGTTGTTGTTCCATGTGACTTGCTTTCTGGAATAAGTAAGAAATATGAATACTGTTTTTATTATAGCAATGTCAGAGTATAAGAGACAAATAGAAATATATGCTTTTGAAAGGATTAGGCTCAGAAATGACAATCTGTTCTTTCACTTACAAACTAAACAAAATAAGAGAAATCGTCTCTTATATCAGAGACATAGGGATATACATTCTGTGTTTCATATGAGGCACATTAATCACATCAAAGATATTAAGAATATCTAATTATGGAGGATTAAGAAAAGGTCAGGGGCATCTGGGTGGCTCAGGCGGTTAAGCAACCAACTATTGGTTTCAGCTCAGGTTATGAACTTGGGTTATGAGATTGTGCTCAGCAGGGAGTCTGCTTGAAGATTATCTCCCTCTGCCCCTCCCCCCACCCTAAGGTGCACTCTTTAAAATAAATAAATAAATCTTTTAAAAAGGTCAGATTCTAAAGCTTCAACTAGTGTCTGTGTCCATGTATGTAGGAAAGAGTGGAGCTGAGTACTTTCGTAAGTTAAATATCTATAATATGATATTATCACCTGTTTATCCAATAATAGTTGAATAGTATCCACCTGAACTGACTCCTCCATAAATATCATCTATATCTTCTGGACGTAATAGGAAAAAAAAAACAAGTATCTGAAGGCAGTGGAGACTGCAGAGGAGTGGTCATTTTGATAGGGATTTCACTTTCAGAATGGGATATACATAAAAAACCTAGGTGCCTTGGTGGGTCTGGGTGGCTCAGTTGGTCATCGTCCCACTCTTGATCTTGGCTCAGGTCATGATCTCAGGGTCCTGGGATCAAGCTCCATGTCAAGCTCTGGGCTGGGCATGGGACCTGCTTAAGATCCTCTCTTTCTGTCTCCCTTCTTGCTTCCACTTGTACTCTCTCAAAACAAAATGTATGCCTCTTTTTATTGTTTCCAAGGTGGGGGAAGTTGTAGTCATTGCAGAGTGATGGGATAGAAGAACTGCAAGCTTTCTGTCCATGTGAATCAGACAACTGATTTGGAGCAACAATGGACACTGGAGGTACAGAAACAAAAAAAAAAAATTAGAGTCAGAGAGGGGATGTCAAGTTCTGTCTGACAACACTGGACTGATCTCTGAAACACAACATGCAGAAAAGACTCAAAAAAACTCGACTAGAGATAAAAAATATATATGAAACTTGGTGCTGCTTTGCAAGAATCATACTTTGCAGTTCATGTTCAACAAAGTGAATTGCCTACTAAAACAACAACAAAATCATTAATTGTAAGAAAATAAAAAATCAGAATCTTCAAAACATAAAATTTAAAATGTTCAAAATACATTCAAAATAATTTGACGTTTGAGGAACAAGGTAAATGGGAAAAAAGACAGTCAATATGAGCCACCCTATGATGATCCAAATAGGAAGTATAATGTAAAAATAAACACATTTTATTTTTCCCCCAATATGTTTATTTTTTCAGTGTTACAAGATTAATTTTTCATGCACCACACCCATTATTTTAAAAATATGTTCTCAAGGATGATGAGATAGTATATCTCAATAAAGAAATAAAACTATAGCACAGGTGGCATGGAGCACTGGTGTTATACTCAAACAATGAATCATAAAACACTACATCAAAAACTAATGATGTGGGGCACTTGGGTGGCTCAGTGGGTTAAACCCTCTGCCTTCTGCTCAGGTCGTGATCTCAGGGTCCTGGGATTGAGCCCCGCATCAGGCTCTCTGCTCAGTGGGGAGCCTGCTTCCTCCTCTCTCTCTGCCTGCCTCTCTGCCTACTTGTGATCTCTCTCTCTGTCAAATAAACAAATAAAATCTTAAAAAAAATTTAAAAACAAAACAAAACAAAACAAAAAACTAATGATGTACTGTATGGTGACTAATATAACATAATAAAAAAAAGAAGTAAAACTATAAAAAGGACCAAATGGAAGTTTTTGAAATTAAAAAACAGGAGAAATATTATTTCATGTACTTAATAATAGAATTGTGATATTGAAGGATAGCTAATGAACTTCATGATAATTCAATAAATACTATACAATCTGAGAAATGGAGAAAAATTTTTGAAAAATATAAACAGAATCACAGAAGTATTAACTATTTTGAAAGAGTCTAAAAAAGGTAATTAGACATTTAGGAGAAGAAAAAGAATAGAAAAGATAATCATTTACTAAATACTGGAAAATTAACATATTTGATGTAAAGTATAAACTTATATAATTAGATGTTCAATAAATACCAAGAAAGCTTCCCTTTAAAAAAAAACAAAAAACTGTGCCAACTCAAAATTAGATTCAAGCTCTTAAAAGCCAAAGGTAAAGCATTAGTTTTGAAAGCAGCAACAGAAAAAGTGTTTTGACTACTCTAGGTACGCATTTCCTACTACACACTGAATAACAAAGTTGTAGTACCAACACTCTGATTTCAAAGCTTATTATGAAACTGAAATAATCAAAATACTGCAGTATTTCTAGTTAGATAAATAATCCAATGTATAATTAACACATACTGGAAAACTGATTTTAACAAGGTACAAATGCAATTCCATGGAGATGGGATCATCATTTTAAATAAATGGGCTTGTGACAATTGGATATCCAGATGCAAAATAAAAGGAGCTCAATCCATATGTTACATTTCATACAGACATTGACTCAAATTTGACTATCAATCTAAATGTAAAACTTAAACTATAAGATGCCTAGAACAACAACAAAAAGGATACTTTTGTAATTTTTACAAAATTACTTTTATAATTCTGGCTAGGCAAAGCTTTCTTAGATATGACACCAAAAACATGGTTTATAAGATATTTATAAACTGTCAATGATTCCATAAAAAAATTTGACTATGGTTAACTTTCTTCAAACATCCTTGAATTAGGAAAGAAAAAATCACATCAGAGTTGTTAACTACTTAAACAACAACAAAATAAACAACCCAAAAAGAAGCCTAACTTTAGAAATCAGAAATAAAACACATCCAATCCAGAGTTGTGGTAACTTTTGAAAGGGAGGCAGTATAATGAGTTGTGGAGTAACACAGTAAGACTGTACGAATACTAGTTCTCCTTGTGTGGGTGGTAGGTTCATGAGTGTACATTATATGATAAAAATATAAGATTAATGGATGAAAACAAAATAATATATAAAGTAAATGAGTGAATCAGACATAAATTAATACTTAAAAATTAATGGAATTTTACATACTTGAAATTTGTAGTAAATGAGAGCACTTTTTATCTTTTTTATGAAATATTACAGAAAAATAATAGATATACTGTTCGAGCTAAATATTGCTTTGCAGAGAAATTAAGAAAGAGAAAATATATATTTTGTTACATCAGCAACATCCAAGCTACTCAAAATTTGTTTTTTTTTAATTTTTTTCCCCAATTACCCAATTAGCTGGAATTCTTAGGAGTTAGGAAGTCTAATTATAGCAAATGTAAGCTATTTTATATCTTGTTTGGTTTAACTTTTAAATAATTTACCATTACAAACTACTAATAGTATTTCATGAGTGATTTTCTAGACACCATACTTTGCATGGGTTATGTTATTTTAACCTCATTATATATAAGATGGAAATTTTAAATGTTCATTTTACACATGAAGAAATTAAGGTTACATTAGATAATACACTAAACTAAGTTGTTCACAAAGCTTGAAGTTATCAGGAATTTATCCCATTCAGTTTGTAGAATTCACATCATCATGACTAATTGAACCTGGTCAAGAATCAATGTCTTTCCTTGGTAATGGGAGAAACATAAATAGTATATTTACATATGTATATATGATTTCTTATTCTGTTCATGCCTGAACTTGGATGTATAACTCCCATATACTAGATTGCTATTGAAAAAGCTCATTTTTTTAAATAATAATAATAATAAATTTAATAAATTTAAAATTTAAAATAATAATTTTTAAATAATAAAATAAAAATAAATAAAAAATAATAATTTTTAGTCTTTAAAATGTTTTTCACTTTTTTCACTTTACTTTTCTTTCATAAAAGTTAGTATTATATTTTTTGCTGTATATGTATCATCCATATCTATTTTTTCAATTATTTCATTATTTTATAAGGACATATTTATTTGGAGGGCTTCTGGGTATCTCAGTCAGTTAACATCCAACTCTTGATTTCAGCTCAGGACATGATCTCAGCATTGTAAGATTGAGCCCCACATTGGACTCCAGCTGGTCATAGAGCCTGCCTAAGCTTCTCTCTCTCCCTATCCCTCTTCCCCTCCCCTCCACTGAAGGAAGGAAGGAAGGAAGGAAGGAAGGAAGAGAGGGAGGGAGGGTGAAAGGAAAGAAAGGAAAGGAAAGGAAAGGAAAGGAAAGGAAAGGAAAGGAAAGGTAAAGGAAAGGAAAGGAAAGCTTATATGTATATTTTTAACATGGAAACTTTTATCTCATACTATTTTTATTATTACCTTATTTTTTAAAACATACTTTTTATATTAAATAATTTTAGGAAAGCTTGACATATATCTGCAATCACAATAATACTAACTGGTAGATCACTTAGGTTGCTTGTCACAATCTTATAATCATTATGGCATAAAACATTCCTACCACTAAGACTACAGTGCTTTGTTTTGCCAGACTTAGAACCAGCTAATAAAGAAAAAAAGTATCTTCTATAAAGAAAAACTCTGCCTCCTTTTCATTGTGGCTCATTTTGCTGCTAATATGGCAAACAGAATATGTCACTTTCTATGAAGGGTCTTTCAGGCCATTCTTCTTAGATTCTCACTTTCAGCCTGATGATGACTACCATCCTCTCTAAGGTGCCAAATTAGGATGTTCAACAAATAAGGGGTGCTGGGCTGGCATCAGAAGAGAACGGAACAACTCTTGATCTCAGGGTTATTAGTTTGAGCCCAATGTTGTGTGTAGAGATTCCTAAAATAAATAAGTTAAAAACAATTTTAAAGGATGTTCTACAAATATATAAAATGTAAACACTGTGAGAAAACAACAATAAACACACACACACACCTTTATTGTGTACTATTTAAAAAAAATCGATGTCGACATATTAAAAACACATCAGCAAATGTTTATATATCAAGATATCATCATTAGTTATAAATTATCAGGAAAACAATTCTGTCCCATGGCTACTGACATCAAATATCGTGTTCTTTTAAATACGAAACAAGTAATATTTCAATAACTCTTTGGGGTGCCTAAGTGGCTCAGCTGGCTGTGTGTCAGATTCTCGATTTTTCCTCAGGTCATGATCTCAGTGTCCTGGGATCATGCCTTGAGTCCCTACACAGTGGGGAGTCTGCCTGAGGATTCTCTCTCCCTCTCTCCTTCCCCCTTCCTGAACTCTCTCTCTCTCTCTCCCCCTCTAAAGTAAATAAATTTTAAAAAGAAAAAAAGAAAAAAGAAAATCTTAAATATATATTTTGAAATGGATTTATTAAGCCTAAAGTCTGTATACTTTCCAATGTAAACACTACACTTTGAGTCTTTTGTAGATGTCATTCATATCTATCCTTAAAGTCCCCAAGCATTTTGAACTCCCAATATCTTCAGTATGCAAACAATTCTGATGTGTAGAAAGAGGCTTCCCATAAGACCCAGACTGAGACACACAGTTGTAAACAAATCGATTGATTTTCACTAATACAGATACACAAATTATAACTGCTGCTTTTAAAATATACTTTTTCTTAAATGTTGACATAGACTGATGACATGCTGTGTTCATGTTAAATAATAAACAGGAATGGTTTTGGTTTCATTGATTTTTCCTAATCCCTCTTTCAGAATTGCCCATGGTATTATTAAATTGTGGTCCTTAGATGGTACTGTGTTGCAGTATATAGCCAAAGCATATTGGCCACTGATTCATTTCTCTTCTACTTTATAAACTTCTCTGTAAGTAAGGAAGATACATATCTTCAATAAACCCGATGGAGGAAATAAAATGTTTCTCTTTCATCTTTGGGCTTTATGAAACACCTAATAAAGAGTTCGTATGTATTAAAAAGCAGGAAGAATTATCTAATGTTTAGCTTTTTTGGTCAGGTTTTCCCCAGCTTACAGTTATGTACACATGTATATGTATATTCCACTATACTTTAATCATTGTACTTCAAAATTACACACATCTTTACTGAACATATTTTCTTTCTGAGTTATCCTAAAGCATAGTCTTTTAAGATATTATCAAATTATCAACTCCTATTGAAAACTAAAACTTTCTTTTTAAGATTTTATTTATTTACTTGAAAGAGAGAGAGACACAGCGAGAGAGAGAACAGAAGCAGGGGGAGCAGGAGAGGGAGAAGCAGGCTTCCTGCGGAGCAGGGAGTCCGATGCAGGGCTCGATCCCAGGACCCTGAGATCATGACCTGAGCCAAAGGCAGCCACTTAACAACTGAGCCACCCAGGTGCCTCAAGAATTAAAACATCAATCCAAGAGAGAACATATGTTAGAATCTTAAAACATAACTATAAATTTTTAGAAGTGCATGATGATATTACATTCTCTTAAACATGAATTAAAAATACAAAAAAATATTAAAATCTACATGCATAGTGTGGTTGTAGTATATGAAAATAGGTGGATATTTTCAGGATAAGAAACTGAGAGATAAATGCCTTAGCAATACTCATTTCTAATCTATTGTGAGTTCATTTGTATGAATTAATTTACTATTGAATACCTTAATTGGAAATTTGAAAAATGGTGAAATATATAGGCCTCAAAAAATGCAGAATATTTCAGAAACACATTCATGAAATACATTAATATATTTCTTTGTATTTGTTCCACCAAATGCTGAGGAACTTTACTTATGTTTATATTTTACATATATTATTTTATATATTATTTGTATATGTACATTTTTATATATTTCATACACAAAATCTCATTTGTAAAAAAATTTATTCTCTCTTTATATCTTTTATTGGGTATAAACTTCTGGGTTAAGTCTCCTTTTCCTCTGATTCAATTGATGCTACTGCGTTGTATTCTGGCCTCTGACCCTTCTTATGATAACTTGGCTGACACCTTATTATAATCCTTTTGTATAAGCTGATTTTTTATTAGTTTTATTGAGTTGTAAATTACCCTGAGTAAAATTCATCCTTTTTAGTCTACCATTAAATGAATTTCGATAAACTGATACAGTTATGTAACCATCATAACACAGATTAGAAATTTCTCATTACTCAAAAACCCATTTTTTCCAGTAATTCAAATAAAAGGAAGAATACAAAATGTAATTGAGTTTGACTTCACTTACTCACTATAATGCATGTAAAAATCATTGATGGTATTGTGTATGGTTGGTTTCTTTTTACTGCCAAGTAGAGTTGCATTGTATGGAAGTATTATAATGTATTTATTCATTACTAGTTAAAAGATATTTTTATTGTTTTCAGATTCTGTTAATTATGAAACAGGCCCTCTAAATATTTGCATATAGGCTTTAGTATGAACATATATTTTCATTTCTGTTGGACTAATCTATTTCATTTGCTCCTTAAGTATATTTCATTTTTTTTTTACATTTTTAAAGATTTTATTTATTTTATTTGACAGAGAGGAGAGAAATCATAAGTAGGCAGAGAGGCAGGCAGAGAGAGAGGGGGGAAAGCAGGCTCCCTGCTGAGCAGAGAGCCCCATGCGGGGCCTGATCTCAGGACCCTGAGATCATGACCTCAGCCAAAGGCAGAGACTTTAACCCACTGAGCCACCCAGGCATCCCATCCTTATGCATATTTTAAAAATAATCTTGATTTCTACAAAATATCTTGTTGGGGTTTTAAGATTATACTGAATTTCTAAATCTGTTTGGAGAGAACTCACAACTTAAAAATTCTAAATTCCATTTATACTTTCACTTCTCTCAACAGTTTTTTCCACTTTTCCATATACAGACCTTGTTATACATTTGTTAGAATTACACATAGCTTTTAAATGATTTCATGTGCTTTAGTAAATGATACTTCTTTCAATTTTAATTTTCAATTATTATCTGTATTGAGGAATACCATTACTTTTTGTGTATTGACCTTATATTCTCTGATCTTGCTAAATTCACTTATTAAAAAAGGTTTACATATTTGTTTGAAAATTTATGAGATTAGTTGTTTCTTCTGTTGCAGCTTTCTTGTTTTCTTTCAATCTCTATTTTTTTCTTTCTTACCGTATTGAATTCATGATGATCTAAAGCTATTAACTAAGAGGGCTGACAATAAACATACTGGCTTTGTTCCTAACTGTAAGGGCAAAAAGAATAAGTGTTTCATCATTAAATATGATATTATCTATAGAGATTATAAATGTCTCTTAATTATGTTAAAGAAGTTTCATTTAATTCTGAATTTGCTGAGCTTCTTTTTAGGATTAATGAATATTCAGTCATGCAAGAGCTCTTACTGCATCTATTGGTACTTTACATATTTTCTCTCAAATTTGGATATTTTTTTTCATTTTCATTCCATGGGAAATACTTTCCCATTTCACTTGTAATACAAATTTTGTACTTGACCCATTAGTTATATATAAATGTGACTAATTTCCAAATATTTATGAATATCAAAGTTATCATTTTACTGTAATGTACATGTATTCCATGTAATCAAAGAACATTCTTTGTATAATTTAAAGTCTTTTTAATTTATTGAGATGTGTTTATCACATAGAATATGATCTACCTGAGTGAACCATCCACATTTAAAAAGAATGTGTATTCTGCTGTTGTTAGGGTTTTCTATTAAGTCTACTGCTGAGCTTGTACTGTACTTGTACTGTAAAGCTTGTCTAAGGCATGCTTTATTTTATTACTATGTTATTTGCTTTCTAGAAATTCTATTTGAGTCTTATAGATTTTATTTATTGGCTTAAATTTACCACCTGTTACTGTATGGTGTCTACCTTTGCACCTAGAGCACTTGATTACTAGAGTAATCAAGTCAGAAAAAATTACTAGAGTAATCAAGTCAGAAAAAATTCCTTGATGATAATGTCAACATGAGAGACATCTGTGAGCTTTGGTTCAGAGTCAGTCTTTTGATTGCTTTGAATCTTAATAGTAGATTATTGGGCTCATGCCACAGGGGTGGTCCCTCTCCACTCTTTTGTTTTCTCCCCTAGTATTGGGCCAGTTTTGCTGTTAGTTGGCACTTTGTAGCCTGATAGCAAGGTTGGGGGCAATTCTCTGTGTTCTGCATCAAAACTTGTGCTTAAGTCTCAAAAAAGGGGAATTCTCAACCCTGCCTATTTTCTTTACCGGCAGCCAACAACTAATTTGTATCTTGGTAATCACTGTAGAAGAAACTATTTCTAGTTCCCTCAACGTTCCCCCCAGCAGTAGGAGACTTCTAACTGTATTAGCATGAATCTCTGGTATTCTTTCCTATCTCACCTCTATGAGTAAATGCTTATTTTTCTCTCACATTCCCCCTCCTACAATTGGTCTTCACCCTGGTCCCCACAGCAACAGGATTTCCACCCTCTTCTCTCGTGGTATTAGGCTTGACTCATTATAATAAGTCAGGATCTGTGTTGAATGTATTTCCTGTCCTAAAAGTTGATTCACTCCTTTTACAAGTGAAACGGGTCCTTTTTGTGAGCACCACATGGAAGTTCACAGAGAAAATGGATGACTGTATCTCTGGTTTCAGGTGCTTTTATACTTTTATGCTAGTCTATACTTGCCCTTTAGCGATTTATAAAAAAATTCACTGGATTATTTTGACCCACTTTTATGCCACCCAGCCACTTCCCGCTCCTCCCCCCCAAACCCAAGCTTCTCCACATATGAACAATTGCTTGTGCCTTCTCTCTTCTAGAGGGGCTTTTCATTTCTTAGGTTTCAGACTACTTTATTGACCTGCAACTCTCATGGGTTCAAGAAAATTTATGATGGATTTATCCATTTTTTTTTCTTGTTATTATGCTGAGAGCATTACCCTTTCAAGCTATATGTACCTTAAGCAGAAGTGGAATAAGTTGTGACTATAAGGTACTCTCTGTTTTTAAATTGCAATATATAACCGTGATGTGGCTATGATTAATTTTTTGTATTTATTATGCTTAGAGATGGGCTATATTCTTGTATTTGTGGCTTCATATAGTTCATCATTTTTTCAAAATCTGCAGTTATCTTCAAATTATACTTCTGTCATCCTAACTTTTTGCCTTCTGAGTTCTAATTAAATATGTTAGACTATGTCCCACACATCCCTTCCACTCTTTGTACCTATTACTCATTCTCTTTGTTTCTGTTTGAATATAATATAGGTATGTCTTCTCTTTTGTTTTGTTCAATATGCTGTTAATAGGATATAAATATTAATTATAGTTTTTTCAATAAATTTAGGATTTCCAAATGATATTTTTCATCTTTTCCTTTCTTATTTTCTCAAAATATCAATCATATTTGTCAATATCTGCCAATTCTAATATTTGGGTCACTTACACATACTTTTCCATATCCTATTTTTTTTAGTTTTCTAACATATGGTTGTGTTCCTACATGTTTTGAAAGTATTACATGAATGTTAATATTTGTAAATTGCATTACTTTTTTAGCATATGTAATTGGCTTTTAGTTCCTCCCACTAGAAGTAAAGCATATTTCTCTGATATTGAAATTGGAATTGATCATGTTGCTGATTTGACCAATAAACATTAGTGGATCTGGTATGAGTTTATGTTTTCAAAGTCATTTTGTATGTAATTTACTGTTTTTTGCTTCTGTCATCATGAGTGTACTCTAGACAGACCACTAGCCACAAAAGAATATACATAAAGCTTGAATCTCACTAATGGTCAGGAGTAGGAGTCAAGCCCAGCCGAACCAAGCTTAGATAACACCAAACTATAGACATTAAAACCTGTGAATATAAAAACAAATGGTTGTTGTTCAAGCCACTGAATCTTGGTGTGTTTTATTACACAAAATTGTTGGAATAATAGTTGACTTTTCCACAAAACATATTTAAAGAAAAAAAATAGTAATTCTTAACTGTTATCTTTCTATAAAGAGTACTTACGTTTCTTATGAAAGGTTGATAGAAAATATTACCTCAATCTAGCCTGACATGCTTGCACTCATTAGGTATGGTTCTTCAGAATCTTACATGAAAAATAGACATTTTTCTTAGGGCTCATTATCCCTAGCTAATTATTGTCTTCCTGTCAAGAAAAACTACTAGAATTCTGATTTTCAAAAAAAAAAAAATTACAGCAGCTTCTTTATGCTGGATTTCCTTTAGCACTGACCCCCTTAAGCATACACACACACACACACACACCCACACACACGCACACACAGCTTTGGAGAGGATAGATGCTTCAGGAAGATTATGCTCTGAATGATGGAACTGTTGTCATGCAGCTGTCTTTCCCCTAGGATTTGGGCCTCTGATCCCCGGCTATGTCTTACTTTCCAATTTATGTCCTAAATTTCAATGTATGTCTCCCAGGCCATTATAATCTCTCCAAATTCTAGGTTGCTATTTTCTGTTTAGCTACTATTCCCTATACAAATAATCAGCAAATATTAAAACAAACAGACAACGACAACAAAAAATACTAGCAGAAAAATGTAAGGTTCATCTCATTTAGTTTCCCTTATGTTCTGGTCCCCCAAGTTCTCTCTGACTTGGATGCCTTCCAATACCTTAAAGAGGGTTGGGTTTTTTTTATGTTTTTGTTTTTGTTTTGGTTGTTTTTGTTGTAAATAATGGTGATGATGATGATGATGGTGATGATAACAACCACCAGAATTTTAGCTTTTCTAAGTAGACAGATTAGTTTGATATTAGCTGAGAGTAGTAATCTGTCTTCTTTTTTAGGTAATGTTTATTTCCTTCCTGTGGCTAATGGGCTTTTGTCACTTTTTCTAGATGTACTGTGATTTCACTACACCAGTATCAAGCTGAGAATTTATTTTTATTTACCTTGTTTGGAAATCAGTACGCATTTATTTTAAAAACACAGGTCTCTCCTCAATTCTAGAAATTTAGTAATTATCATTTTTGTATTTTTTATCTTCCATGTTATGTATTTTATTCCACTGAAACCACATTTGGACCAATTATATAGTATCTTTCTTCACTGCTTCATTTCTTTTATGATTCGTAACACTTATATAAATCACTGTTGCCAATGTTGGTAATAAAGATCTTTAAGACAGCTTTATGTTTCTTTTGGATAAGTTGACTAGAGTATACAGTGCCTAATATATAAAGTATGCAATGTCTGTGTGTGTGTATGTGAATGTGCACTATAATATTTAGTAGGACAGTAAAACACTTTTAACGAAAGAATGTAACTGATAGAAGTGCCTGCCATATTCAGATACCATAAAAACTACAATGGCAGTATCTACATAAAGACAACAGAAAAGTTTGGCAAGGAACACAAAACCACAGATGGTTGTAGGTGGCAGTCTCTTAGCAGCAGAAACAGATTTTCCTGAGAAAACATTTCATCAAAACTTTGCTTTGAACCAGTCTGTTCTGCCATATTGAGGGCAATATTCAGGAAAAAAAATCTTTGCTAACATACAATCAGAAGTTGAATTTTTTAATGTGTTGGTTATACTCTAAAAAGGAAATAAGATAAATGGATAGTACTAATCTCATTTCCATCATACGATCTTGAACAGGTCCAGACCTAACCCAAATAGTATATTAAGTAAAGTAATTTTAGAGACTATAGCTTCTCTGCCAATGTCCTACTATTCCTGCAGTTGTTCTCATTTGCTGTAAGCCCTCAAGTGTCTCCAAACCTCCATGAAGTATCTATAGCCTTCAAAAGAGAAGTCCATGCTCACAAGCTTTCTTTTTTACCTTCTTCATGAGGTCTTGGCATTTGAAATAAGATAAACTCTTACACTAATTGACTAAATCCCACTGATTCACTTTGGAAAATCAGATATAAGCCAAAATAAATTATTTTTGTCTCTAGAAATACTATACTGCTGGCAATATTTTATTGTACAAATGCTTGTTTTGACCGTTGAAATGTTTAATTTATTCTTTAGAATAATCATTATAGAAAACTGTGCAAACATTACCAACAATTAGTAAATAAGAGTACAGTGACTGTTAAATACGGGCTTTAATTATCAGATAATATTCTTAGCATTTTGTCTAGCTTTTAACTTTACGTGTTTTTGGTGTGCATTATTTTCTATTTGATTAAAATAAAAGGCCACTGTATTTTAGTAGTTAAGAGCATACACCCTTCCTAGGTGTATTCTGTAAACATCAGTTTACTCATCTGTAAAATAAACATAATTTCTGTCTCATGAGTTTTTTATAAGAAAAAAATAGAATGTGTAAAGCACTTAGAATAACATCAAGCTCTAATTACTCCAAAAATATTAGCTATTAGAGCTAATATTCTTAAAGTAATGGAAAATAAAAAATATTTAAAAGTTTTACATGCAGGATGATAGTATCTCTGATATCAAATTACTGATCTTCAATATTTTTCGACAACTACTGTTATGATCAATTCCACTTTAGTAGCTTAAATTTATATAAGATATATATGTTTACTGCTTAATAAATACCAGTAGAGCATTTTCCATATTGTGTATTTATCTTGGAAGAAATTAATTTCTTCTTCTTCAAATATATTCCTTAGTATTAGACCTATTTCCTTGTTTAGAAAACTATTCCATAAAAAATTTGTATTTTTTTTAATGTTCTCCTTTACAATTTTATGCAGGAGCATACATCTTAAATATATCCATTATCATTAAAAAGCTATTGAAATGCATGCATATTTACAAATTATTTATATAAATAAGGAGGGGTGATAAAGAAGTAAAAAGTGATATTTATACTCACAGAGTTTAGCAAGGTTAAACACATTTGCTTTATATTTAAGATAAAGATAAGTTTAAAATGTCATCTTCAATAACAACAAAATGTAACAATAATTAAAATTCAAAATAGAAAGGATTTAACCATGGCTATTCATAACTGACAAAAATGAGTTATGGAGAAAAGGCTAGGAAAGCCAGCTTGGTGATTTATAAGTAGAAGAGAGACCTTGCCCAGTGGAAAAAATGGACAGAGAAATTGGAAAGTATCTTCCTTCGAGATGGAGATACAAAAAGTAAGGCAAAGGCTGAACTAGTCAAGAGAAGGTAACTCCAAACTAAAAGGCTGAAAGAGAACTTTCAGGAAGATTTTATTAGTTCCAGTGTTATAAGTCAGAGTAAGGAGAAAGCATTGAAAAACTACACTACTATCTTTGGACACTAATCTTCCTTAAGTGTCAGTGCCTTAAAGGGAAAAAAAAAATAAATATGTTTTCAGTTCTAATAATTTAAATAGATGTTATTGTCTAAATAATAAGATAATACAGCACAGTTTTAAGGGAATACTAAATCTGTAGTTCTTTTTTCCTCCAAATGTTCATGGAAAATGACTATTTTCATTCAGCACATAATGTCCCACAAAAAAATATTTTTAAGGGGCACCTGGGTGGCTCAGTGGGTTAAAGCCTCTGCCTTCGGCTCAGGTCATGATCTCAGGGTCCTGGGATCAAGTCCTACAACAGGCTCTCTGCTCAGCAGGGAACCTGCTTCCCCCACTCTCTGCCTGTTTCTCTGCCTAATTATGATCTCTCTCTCTCTCTCTGCCAAAAAAATAAATAAAGTCTTTAAAAAAAAGTGTTTTTAAAAGGAAAAATGTTTGGTCATATTGCACTCATATTTCATTTAAACATTTTTTCCATTACAAAATTTTATATATTTCATCTGTCTGTATACTATCAATATGTTTCTATAACATAACATTTAGTTTCTTTTGTTGACTTTCTTACAGAATGTTTTTTCTGATTGATCACAGTAAGAAGTTAAAAGTTTAAAACAACCAAATTAACCCTCTGTGCAAAATGATCTCAAAAAAGAATAATATAGATAGGAAAACACATACCAAACATAAACTTTTTCCATAACAGCAGCTGAGAAAAAAAGAACAATCAATTAGAGAATATATGACTTTACAATTTTCTGGTGAAAAAAATGTATATTATCTCTGAGTTCTTTTTTTTTTTTTAAGATTTTATTTATTTGACAGAGAGAGATCACAAGTAGGCAGAGAGGCAGGCAGGGAGAGGGGGAGGAAGCAGGCTCCCTGCTGAGCAGATGCAGATGTGGGGCCTCTATCCCAGGACCCTGAGATCTTGACCTGAGCTGAAGGCAGAGGCTTTAACCCACTGAGCCACCCAGGTGCCTCTATTATCTCTGAGTTCTAATGGAAGTAAAATAAAACCTCTGTGACATTATGGTTAATACTCAAATGTATAAGTTTTGGTTGTAGGAAGCAATAATCCATTTACCCAGAGAAGAGTTTCAAAAATCACATTTGTAGGGCACCTGGGAGGCTTAGTCAGTTAAGTGATTGTTTGTCTTCAGCTTGGGTCATGATCTCAGGGTCCTAGGATCAAGCCAGCCTCCAAATGGGGCTCCCTGTTCAGTGAGGAGTCTGCTTCTCCCTCTCCCTTTGCCCCTACTCGCCTCATGTTCTCTCTCTCATACTCTCTCTGTGCTCTCTCTCTCTCAACTAAATAAATAAAATCTTGAAAAAAAATTGCATTTGCTCCTCATCTTTTCAATTGTGACACACCATCCTGGGATATTATTTATTGACAAAACAAGGAGAAACTTCCTTCCCTAATTATGCCCAACACACTAGGAAATTACAAAGGTATATTGTTAAAATAATAATCATTAAAAATGTTTGGCTGTTATACACAAAATCAAAAGGAAAAAGGAAGGAAGGAAGGAAGGAAGGAAGGAAGGAAGGAAGGAAGGAAGGAAGGAAGGAAGGGAGGAAAGAAGGAAAGGAGGGACGGAGGAGAAGGGAACAGTCTCTTCAGAATCTTGAGAACAATCTGAACAAAAGAAAACTGAATATTAGTCTAATAAAAAATTTAAAAACAGAATGCAAATATGTCACTCCTACCAAATTATTGATTTCATGAAAATATCTTCTACAACAATGGGAATTAAAAAAAATAATTACTTTATATTTGAGAGCACAAAAAAAGTTCAGTCTTGTAATTTCCATCAAGTATCACCTTGTCTGATCATTAATGGCAAAATGTTAGTAATGAAAGAGAAGTAAGCCAAGTGACAGCTTTCCTTATGTTCACTCAGCAAATACATGCTTAGCCATTTTATACCATCTGGTACACAAGTGTTAGAGCAGTGAATGACTGGTGGAAAAATCAGTGGTGGGATATCAGTGGGAAGAGTCAACTAAAAAAGAGAAAGTTTTCCAACTGTGACAAGAGATATAAACAAAGGACCTGAGTGGTCATTCCCCATGAAGTACAGATAGCTAAGAGAGAAATTGGAGTCAATGGGAAGTTAGAGTTGATAATCTTGGTTGGAGGCCCCACTGCTACATCCTTTAGTCTGCTGTACTTTAAGAAATAAACACTGTAAAAATAACACTTGGATGAAAACCAAGCTGCCTTCCAACACACAAATCAATGCTGTTTGTAAAGGAGGAATTTTTGCTGAGAGCTGTGTCTCATGAATGTTGTTGCATGCGTGACTATTTGGTTGGTTGGTTTTAATACTTTAATCGCAGTTAATTGTGGCAGGTATCAGCAAAGATAGAATTTATGATCCTGCCTTATTTTGCCATAATTACTTCTGGGTAGTTGAAAAATACTTCTCAAAAAAGGTGCTATAACTATTCTTAGTATAGATAACATGACAAGAAAAGTCTAGGGGTACTGGTGCTCAACCAAATGGTGGAAATTTAAAATATCAGAGGAAAACAATAAGCTATGTAACTTTATAAAATATAATTTCCAAATTTCAGTGTTTTAGTGTAATTATTAGGGTCTTCCCACTCCACAATGCGGAAATAACACTTCAGAAACTTAAAGTGATATGTTAAATCTAAATTACATTTGAGGTTTGTATCATTTTCCAAAATCTGGGATACCATTTTATGTGCCTGGTTATGCTGCCCACTAAACTCTAAAGTGAAACCTCTATTACAGCTACGCTCATTTTTATTTTTCATGGTTCACATGTAGTGTTTGCTTCGGCATCACATACACTAAAATTTTCATTGTTCACATGAAAATACTTCCAGTATATACAGTATCTTTTTCTCTGATTTAGCCTAACTTGGCATTTCTCCAAGTTTGGCTTCCTCAGGAATGTTTCCCTAATGATGGATGCCTATAAAGAGAATTTCTATTAAATGAAGCTCTGGACAAGACTTATAACTTACTATCATGTTCTCTAATGGTATCAGTATAATTTGGCATACTTATCCTATGACTTTTCAGGGTTATTTCATATTCCATTTTTTTTCTACAATTTATGTGTACAATTAATCTCTTCAAGTGTATTATAAATTATTTTTGAGCAGGGAGTGAAATATAGCACCAGATCCAAATTCATTTTAGTTAGAGTTTCATGACAAACAAAAAGACAATTTTAGAATTCCTGTTTACTTAGTGTGAGATTAAGCGCAAGAATTTGATGCTTCAAAATTACTGAATACCCTGGAAGAGCAAAGACAAACATGAATGCCTCTAACTTCCTGCTTTACCTACAGTTTTCAGAGAATTAGAAAGATGTTCCTCTCATTAAGGTAAGGAATTGGAGGATTTCACTATTAATATGCACAGCTTCCTGTCTTATTCAAGCAGGTGATTCAGAAGGGAATACTTCAAAATCATTGCAGAAATTCTTTTTCCCAAGTTTATCTGTTTGATGATGTTGAACGAAAAATAGTAATTCTTCAATATTTCCTCTAACTTGCAACTTTCCCATGATTCCATCTCATTGATGGAACAAAAATGAGGAGTCTCTGTAAGCACAGGAGTCTGGGAAATGTAGTTCCTAGACTTACAACTTCAGCAAGAGAATGAAGAGTGCAATATGAGAGAAGGGTGGTTAAGAGATTTTTCTAAATTGTACCCAGGTGTTGACTGCATATTTACATAGAAATGTGTCAATTACTTGAAGTCATTTATCTCAAAAAAAAATCCTTTCAATAAATTGGTTAATTCTTATAAATTCACTATTTTAAGATTAAAACTACTATTTATCTGTATAAGAGTCCCTTGATTAGGAAGAGCTGATGAGAACAGAGTTTTGTAGTGCCCCGTACAGACAGAATAACCACCCTACTTTTCAGACAGAACAGCTGGTGGCAGCAATACACCAGGAGAAACTAGTTGGAGATGCATTCACGATCCCCATAGGTAGATGGGACTATGAGCAGTAAGTCACTGAACCTAAAGTTTTATGATAACTTAAGATGATTTAAATTTTTAAAAATTACTCAAGGAACATAGCAACTACACTCCATCCCCAAAGCATCCACACCACATGAGTTTCTTGTAACCTTACCACAGCCCCCAGGGTAGTGTGACATGATGAGTAAAGTTCAAATTAAGGTTTTCCAGTAGTTCAGCCACTCATTTGGGATGGCAACCCAAAATGAAATTTTAAATGAGGTATAGAATCTTGAAAAGTTCTATTTCTGCCATAGTGAAGCATAAATTAAGATTAATACTCCCTAGAGAAGGATAGCAATCTTGATTAGATTTTGAGTTTATGAAGCTAAAGGAAGAATTTTATGGGATTCCACATTTATATTTTTGTGCCTAGAAAACTATGTTTAAAGAGTGAAGGTGAAAATGTGTCTCTAAGGCAAAAATGTTAGATGCTTCTACTCATATAGCTTTGGAAAACATGTCTACATCTTCATTCTTTTCATACTTTTTCTTCTGTTTGTGTTTATATAAATGCATAGCCCTGGAAAAATACAGGGGCTCCCACTGATTTACTTATAGATTTACTTACATTTCCAGATAGCAAAGATAGAAATTTCTTTCTCTTTTCCTGGAGAAACTTCAATTGCATTCCAGAATATTAAGAAAATGTCTCTTCTCTACCATGGGAGAAATAGGCAAGTTTTTGAACAGTCTCCATAATAAAATCAGGGATTCTTAATCTTAGGGTTTATCTCTTGTAATGCGCCCCATTGTATGCATAGATGATTCATTCTTTAATATGTCACCATGGGAAAATTAGGGCTTGCAGAATAGACGAAAGATGTTATTCTTACCCATTACTATGATCAATAGACTGTCTTTTGTCTCTGATTCAAAGGCCTTGTATTTGTCTGTCTGGGTCTATAAAACTGTGATGGACTAACTTTTGAGCTCATTATTAAGGTAAAATTTCAGAACCTTCAAACCTTTTGACTTTTTAACATGTGAATATAACATATATCAAAAGACCAATTAAAAATAATGATATTAATGGACTTAATATCATAATTGTAACATATAATGTATATGGTATATAATACGTAACATGTAACACATAATACATAAATATAAATCCTGGATAATTTATATATATATAAATTGTCTATATATATATAGTCTATATATTATCTCTATATATAATCTATATATACATATTCTCTATTCTTTCTATTTTTTTTTCTCTATTCTTTCTAATTGAAGGACTCATACAGATAAATAGTAGTTTTAGTCTTAAAATAGTTATAAGAATTAACTAATTTATTGAAAGATTTTTTTTAGATAAATTATCCAGGATTTATATTTATTTATATATATACATATATAAAACATGTGTAATATAATGATAGAGTGTAAAATGTAAATTATCCACAAAGATATAGGGCTTGAGTTCAAATGTAGAAGAAAAATGGGATACTTCATCTATTCCAACATATTACAGATATCTAGCAAATACTGTAAATTTACCTTTTATTCTTTCACCTACTTTTACTAACCTTTTTTGTTAGTATCATTTGATTGAGGTATAATGGCAACAGATTCAGAATAACTGATACTGTACAGTTCATATAACAAATCTAATAGAACATTAGGCAAAAAAGTGAAGCTATATAAACATGAATATGATAACTCTTAATATCCATAATAAAATTTAAAAATAATTCCCAGTGTAATATTCCTTAATAGACTAGTGAAATGTTGATCAAAAATGCTTTGGAAGGGAGACATCACCACTCTGGAAAGGACCTAAGAGGGGGAATTGCTTATGACTTATAACTGTATAGCTATACATAGAAATTCATAGCAGCGGGGAGCCTGCTTCACCTTCTCTCTCTGCCTACCTCTCTGCCTACTTGTGATCTCTTTCTGTCAAATAAATAAAATATTTTTAAAAAAAGTCTAAAAATCTCTTCATTTTACTCAAAATTATTTTTAAAAATATTGGTTAATGTTAATATGATATGGTAAACTCAATTTCATTGTGTACATTAAATAAATAAATATCTTCAAACTAGGTTACCAAAAACATACAGAAATGATTGTATACACTCTTGATGTTCCTTAATTTCTTGCTTGAATCAGAATTACTAGTCTGAATCTAAACCGCAAGTGAGAATTCACATCTGAGAGCCTTTTATTGAGCCTGAATAGTGTGAATAGTCAGTCTAGATAGTTATTTTCTTTGGTCCTGCTGTTCTCCATATGCTTCATTGCGAGGATCCAATTCTTGTTGTGAGGATTATCATCTGTTGCCAGGATATCATGAATGAGTAGATGATTCTAATCAACCCCAAATACTTCATATTTATAACCCATTCTGCATTAGTAAAACTGACCACATGAAATTATTTCACTCTGGTTTTCAAAAAGTAAAATGTGTACAAATTTATTTTGTGCATTTGTATTGAAAGTAGCTCCAGAAATTTCTTAAAACTTACATTCACCTACATAATTATTTCCCATACTATTAGAATCACTCACTCTCCTTTTCCACTCAGCATAATTCTAAATCTAAATTATCACTCATGTAGATTAAGGTAATTATAAAAATTAAATTTGTACATTTGCCACAAGTCATTATTCTAATGAATACATTTGTCTTTTTAAAATCTGGTGGGCTAAACCATTTTCCAGGTCAGCTTAAGCACTTTAAACAAAATCTACTGAAGAAGCAATATCCAATCATGTCTTTAGTATAAATGCACAAATTTAGAAAGGTTGGGGTGCAGAGCTAAGCTTGGAGAGCACTAAAGTAAGGAAACTGAGCAGGGTAAGCATTGGATCAGAACAAAGTGATGCTGAAACAAGAGTGAGCAAAGCTCAGCTGGGTTAGAAGCCCAGCTAAGCAAATAGAGAACAGTGCTGTGCTCAAAAGAAGAGTAAAAACTCTAGGGAAAGCTTTGAGGCAGTTAACAAAATTCATTATGAGTTCTTCTACCTATAAATGGACTTTAGCTATTCCAATCCCATCTGTGAACTGTCTGGACATACAGAGAGGCATCGCCAAAAACATAATAGTGATGGGTTAATTAGGGGAAAAATCAGTACGCTACTTTAACTGAACTGTTGTTATCTCAATTTGTTTTTCAAAAATAAGTTATGGAGAACTACTTCCATTTATAACAGATTAAGTACTACTTGATCAGCCCTACCATTGTAAATCATGTTAAAATAGGTAAAATATGAGGCAGTTCTTTTCCAGGTATTGGATAACAGGAAATTCAAGTTTATTATTCATGATAGAAAAAAACATGAGGTAAACCACATGATTAGCCTTTCTTCAAGCTGAATACATTTGTCTGGAGTCCAGACATTGGACTCCAATGGAGAATACATTGAGCTGGAGTCCAAAAAATCATGGTGATTCCCTGCACAAAATGATCAGATCAGAAGAAACATCTAGAATTTTCAGAGTAAGTCCTTGGAAAGTAGATGTGTACGTGGAAGGGGAGCATCAGAAATCATTGTGAAAGTTCCCCCATAAATCCTTAGATGATAGCAAGGCTGTGTATGCACAGGGTAAAACTCAAAGCTTATCAGAGAGGGTATTCATTTGTCAGACCTACTACAGTTTTGAGAGACAAGTATTACAGGAGTGGTCAAACAGTGTTCAGAGATTTTAGATATTAGTTCATCCAAAGTAAAGCAATTTGTTTATCACAAAAGACATCTGACTGAGATGCCAGGATTACATGTAAGAATCACAACAACTACCCCATGTGAGGAGAATTCCTCTTCTAACCTACTCTAACAAAGTTGAAATCAAGGGTTGACAAGATCTTCACTGAATGCAGAGATTGAATTGGATTGCTAAATCATGCCAAGTTAGAAGGGCTTGAAAACACTTTAGATCTTTAATTATACATTTGTATAATTTAAAAATCTTGAATTTAAAGAGTACAAAAGATCCAAATGATTAGCCAGTAACTCAAGTATCTCCTTGATACTTTAATCGGCACAACACATGCCAGAGGAAGATAGTTCAACCAGAGTCTCTACAGTAGTTAATCCATAATATAAAGCACACAATTAAAAATTATTAGATATGCAAAGAAACCAGAAAATGTGATTCACCAAGATTCAAACCGTCAACAGAAAGACTTAGACAAAAATAATGAAACTAGCAGACAATGATTTAAAAGCAACTATTTAT
>CM053603.1:154957804-154974688 GCA_028646535.1 Procyon lotor | reverse complement strand
GCCAAACTGTGGAAGGAGCTGAGAGGCCCTTCAATAGATGAATGGATAAAAAAGATGTGTATATACAATGGAATATTACTCAGCCATCGGAAAGAATGAATACCTACCATTTGCATCAACATGGATGGAACTGGAGGGGATTATGCTAAGTCAAATAAGTCAAGCAGAGAAACAGGGATGGAAGGGATGGAAACCTGAAAGGGGAGAAATTGGAGATGGAGATGAACCATGAGAGACTGTGGACTCTGGGAAACAAACTGAAGGTTTCATAGGGGAGGGGTTGGGGGCATGGGATTGCCGGGTGATGGGCACTAAGGAGGGCACTTTTGTGATGAGCCCTGGGTGTTATATGCAACTAATGAATCACTGAACACTACATCAAATCTAATGATGTACTATATAGTGGCTAAGTGGACATAATAAAAAAAAGTGAAAAAAAAATTGTCCTTTTTAATGCTTCCATGTTATTATCTTCAGAATATTCTTTTCATGTGTAATGTCTCTAGAATTCGCCTTGACTCCAATGCATAACTCTAGGAAAAAATTATTTGGGGTGTTGGCAAATTGCTATGTAAGTGAAATTTATGGGAAGTAATCAGGTTTCAAAATAGATGAGGGTGTTACCTGGGTTTGGTAAACATTTTATAAACTCTTAAGAACTATTGCCAATAGTTATTAAGAATGGAAGGGGAGCTGCTAAAATTGGAAAGAAGGTGATAAAACTTTCCATCTAAAATCAATTTTTGGAATTATATGGCCACAGATACTGTATATCTGGGTACATGTATTCCTGTGATACCATTACCATAAAAGCAAGAAATCTATCCCTAAGAAGTTTAAAATTTAATAACATTAATAATCTAATAAAAAGAAAGTCATAACAATCTAGAATGAAGTTACCTGCAGTGTTACCCCAATTGTTTACACATTTCAGGTAGAATAAAGAGATAATTTATTCTTTTTTTTTTTTTTTAAAGGTTTTATTTATTTGACAGACAGAGAGATCACAAGTAGGCAGAGAGACAGGCAGAGAGAGGGGGGGAAGCAGGCTCCTTGCCAAGTAGAGAGCCCGATGCAGGGCTTGATCCCAGGACCCTGAGATCATGACCTGAGCTGAAGGCAGAGGCTTTATCCCACTGAGCCACCCAGGCACCCCAACAATTTATTCTTCTCAAAATTCCCTTTGTTCCCATATAAAAATGGACAGAAATAAATTGAGAATTTTATCCTTCTGCTTTTCCTCATAAGGTGTGTTTTCAGTGCTTCTAAGAATTAAATGAAGGCAAAAGTAGATATAACTAGAAGCTTATTAAAATTTCATCTTCAGAGTAATCTCATTCATCTAGAGTTTAAATGAAATAGGAAAAAAAGATAAATTTAAAGCAAGCAAAGTAGAAAGGCTTAAACAAATAAAACAGAATAACATGAAATATTTAACTTTTCTTATTGTGAGTACTGAGTTTGGCTGCCAAAACTATTTCATTTAACTGATGAGAGGCTGTCGAGTTAAATATAAAGGGCCATGCTTTTAATATTAGTAGGTTTTTTGTTATGACATATTCTGAGTTATAGTTAAAAGATCCAAGTCCCTAGATTTGTTGTTAGTAAGTTAAAGAGCTTGATATTCTAGCTTGTGCTTATAAGTTTTAATTAGATAAGAATTGAAATAACATAGAATATTGGAATTAATGTGTTTCACACGTAAATCAGGATCCCTCTACCATGTGTAAGATCATGATCCTTGCTAAGAAAAAGAACAGATAAAAGCCTTTATTCTTCCTCCTAACAATAATGTTTCAGTGTCTCCTCTACTAATAACATAAAGCATAATCAAATGAAATTAAACCTGTTTAGATAGTTGCTTTCAGTCATTTAAATTAAACAATTTTCCTTCTTGCTATTATCTTTTCCAGGTAAATTTCTAGCATCCTTAGATTACTGATCATGACATTAAACCTCACTATCAAGTCCATTTGTACAATTGCCTAAATATATGAAAGAAAAGAAATATAGATACAATGTTTTTAAATTTAAACATTCAAGATATTGCACAATTATCACAATGTTGGTTTATGGAACATTCCAGAGCTGAAATTTGAAAGCTAAATTGCAGTTTAGAGCACTAGTGATCAATCCAGGGTCCTTCACAGGTGTGCAAACAAATTTCCCACCTCATGTATATTTATCTTTACCCATTTTTCAAATATTTAAACAATAAAATGCTACAACTAGTAGACACACTAGTCAGGGAGATGTTCAGAACATAGAATTTGAGCTGAGCAAGTTATAGAATGTGGTGTAGAAAGAGACTTAAAGTATCAAAAAAACTTACCAAGTTTATCAGCAAACAATCATTGTTCATGTTATAACCAGAACATAAGATTGTGGTCAGGGTTGTAAAATTGCCTCTCAGAAGGTTATAAAGTACTCCAGAGAATAAAGAGAAGAATGGGTACCCAGGAACATTTGTGGCAGTCTATTTGTGCATTATTATCACTGCCTTGATTATCTTGAACCATTTAGTTGTTTTATAAATAACTAAATAATCCTAGTATTTGAAATTGTACTAAATAGACAAGAAAGGTATGACAAACTGATATAGAATCTGCAATTTTCAGCTTCATTTTCCACATTTATTTCCTAGAAATATAACTATATTTTCTTGTACACAATTGCATAAATGAGGGTTTATGTTGGAGGTGACAGAAAGCCCAATGTTAACTAGATGACTAAAAATAATTTATCTTAAACTATATCTGAAGGTTCAAGACACCAACCATGACTTTAGGATTTATTTTGTCTGCCTCTAAGATTTCCAGGTCTTATCTTTATTCTCATACTAACTCTTGTAACATCAATAAGACTCACTTACATTCTCACACTCCACCCCACCAAGATTACAGCAAATGACTCTTTTCTTCTTCAAGTTGATGTCCTGACTTTGCCTCCCTCCTATCATTTCAGGGCTGATAATGTGTTTTTCCCCCCTCATGTATATTTATCTTTACCTATTTTTCAAATATTTGAAAGAGATGTTAGAACCCTGCATATATCCTGTAATATTTTTGGGATAAGTATTAATAGTTATAAAAATGATGTTGAATGCATGTTGAATGAATGTTATACATACATTCAGGAAGCTGTAAATGACTGCTTTATGAATAAAATTAAAGTTCAAGAAGCTAATTGTCTTCTTAGGTCTTATACTTAAATGATGAAAAAAGTATTAAACTATGTAAGTGTTTACTTGATATGCATTTTTCATTTCAGTTGAAGATATGCAGTTCTTTCAAATATAAGTTAAAAGGATTTGAGATATAAAATGAGGATTGACTAATCCTTTAAATTATAAAAATTTTCTACCTAGTGGATTTCATGGATCATGATTATTTTCCCAATATACTGTCTACACCATTTTTGATTATGAAATTTTAGAATATTATTTTGCTGGAAGTTCCTTTTCTATTATCCTAGTGTTGTATATACAGTTTTGTTCATCATTCGACATGTTATTTTCTCTCAACACTATTTGCAGAAAACAACTATCAAGTGTTCCTACTCTACTAACTAGATAATTACTACTTAACACTGACCTGTCTTTTCATTAAATACCTACTCATTTTCTTAATGTAAAAAGCATCATGGAAATTAAAGATGTAATTTTCTTAAAAAAATTAATGTACTAGGACAACAAATTAAGACCAAACAAAATAGCATAGCTAATATGTTGAATTATTGTTGAATAATAATTCAACAATTATTGAATTCTCAGTGAATGATCTTTTTTCCTGAATCATGAAATTTCTTTAATGATTTTATTTATTTATTTGAGAGAGAGAGACAGAGAGAGAGAACATGAGTGGGGAGAGGGGCAGAGGGAGAAGCAGACTCCCTACTCAGCAGGGAACCTAATGCAAGTCTTGATCCAGGGACTCTGGGATCATGACCTAGAGCCAAAGCAGAAGTTTAACTGCCTGGGCCACCCAGGCAACCCCCTAAATCATGAAATTTAAGATAAGACATAGCTCTACAAATTCCACCCTTCTTTTAATTAACATATTCTTTGTTTTCCTTACATATTAATGAGAGAATAATTAAATAATATGTATCATTTGAGAAGTAACTTACATATTATAACATAATATATATATCATAACATAATATATACATACATATTTCCTAATATTCTACAACTGAGAATGAGCAATAGGCTAAAAAATAATTTAACTATCAGTATCCCATTTTTAATTTGCTGAGTTTTTTACTCAGCAAATTATAATTATCAAGTACTTGTAATTTTTTTTTTCTGCACCAAAATAACTTTTGACAATTTTTCCTGTTCTTTTTTAGTGGATACATGCTTCAAGTGTACTTTGATCGAAAGAAATGGCTAATATAATGACAAGGCAATCTTTTGTAAAAGATAAAAAAACTATTGTAGTCAAACAACTCCTCTGTGTTAGATGGCCATCTAATTTATTATCCTTGTGCTATGCATAGTAAAGGAATGCATAGACTTACAGCTTATGTTTAGTTTTCAACACAGTATTGCAATATTGTTAACCATTTATTTTAAATTTTCCATATAAATGGATACACACAAACAATATTATGTTGTGTTTTGGGTTTTTTTTTTTTTTCCTAAATCCATATTCTAGTTACCACTACTGAGCTACAAATTTGTACTTTACAAAGCCCCTGAATTTTTAGTCCAATCACATTGGGCAGGCTTCCATATTCTTTAGGACAGCAAGAAGATAGATTTGAATATGCTTCTAAAGTGACCAATATATTTATCAGTCAATTTCCATATTCCTCAACTTTTCCAGCTTGTTTAGGAGTATTACCATATTCACTAATATAGGAAATCTTTTGTACTCAAATACTAGCACTGTTAAACAGTTGTATTATTCCTCTCATTATAAAAAGGACTGTAGTCATATGTCAATTACAAGTAGTTGGGAATGCACAATAAACAATTCATAGTTTATATGTACATGCATACTAGAAAAACTAGTTATATAACAAAGATATGTTTAGGCTAAAAAAATATTTCACACAGGAATCATAGGAGCTATTCTCTAAACAACAAGAATAAAATTGGGTTTAAGATATTTATTTTTGAATATTGATTGGCACTCATGTAGAAAATTTGTTCTTTATGGAAATATATATATCCATATATAGATTATAAAGCTCTTCATAAAGTTCCTGAAATATAATACATATTCGAAAATATTAATTTTTACTATTTATAATTACTCAGTGAAAATTCTATGTGCATACACAGGTGATATGTGGGGAAAGAAAAATATTTGTTAAAACTTTTAGGAATATTCTGTGATTCATGTACCTGTCACATTTTAAATAATAAACATCACATTTTAAAATTATAGCTAATGATTTATTTTTCTTTCAAAGAATATATACTATTCTTATTAGAATAAATGTAATAATCATTTGACTGGAGAAAAATTTTCCATATTCTATAAATGAAAAATTTCAAAGTAAATATTCACATGTATGTCCGAATAGCTTCAGTCCACCAGAGAATATATTCAAGAGAAGAAGGGATTTATTTTTCCCTTTCCAGTAATAATAGAAACAATGTTTCCTCATTAATTATGATAGCTAGACTTACCTGGAGTATCTGTCCAACCTAGCTTTTATAAGCATTTCTCTTAAACTAGTATTTCTTTTTTTACTCATCAATTGAGAATTATTTACCAGTATTTATAAAGTGTTATATTAGAAAGTTCATCTCCCCTCAAATTTTTAACAAATGGCAATAACAACAGAATGGATCTGGGCAGCCACAATTAGGTCTTCAGATCTTTCCTGTCAGCCTCCTAGTCATGAGAAAATGACCCCTACATCACTTCTACTTTCTATATTCACTTAAGTGCTTCTTGTCAAAACCAACTTAAATTGCTCTTACCTATATAGAGATCTGACAAACGTGATTGTTTAAACATGGTTGTCCTGTTGTAAGGGAAGAAATGTACAAGGTGAGAGAAGAGATGCTGAGTAACCATAAACAATATTCATCTCTATTCCAACATGGAGTAACACAGCAAAACCATAAAATATAGGGAAAATAATTAAAACTGAAAAAACTAGTTATATTAACATTTTATTCCACTGCATTGTAATTATCTAAAATACTTAATGCCGGGGTGCCTGGGTGGCTCAGTGGGTTAAAGCCTCTGCCTTCAGCTCAGGTCATGATCTCAGGGTCCTGGGATCGAGCCCCCAATCGGGCTCTCTGCTTGGCGGGGAGCCTGCTTCCACTCCCCCACTGCCTGCCTCTCTGCTTACTTGTGATCTCTCTCTCTCTGTGTCAAATAAATAAATAAAATCTTTAAAAAAAAATAAAAATAAATAAAATAAAATAAGATAAAATACTTAATGCCAAGCCACAAGATCTTTTTCATTCACATGTATGGAAAAATTCTGGATACATAATATACATATCAAATTTCATTGATATACCTTATAGTAGTAGACTTACTCTATCTCAATCATAGTATTTAATATTAGGCATAATTAAGACCACAGTAAAGGTAATACATATTTGAAAATCAAAAAAGACTATAAATATATTTTCAACTGTACACAGGTGAAAATGTAATATAGAGTGTGTTACCAAAATAAAAGGTAAAAATACAAAATGGAAAAAAGTAAATAAATCAAATCTAATGTGGGCATTCCAATAACCAGGAAGAAGACAATTTTTAGGCAGACTTGCAAAACCACATTTTGAGTGTAATTTTCCCTCCATATTTTTTTAATAAGTGTTACTTTATTGGTGGAATGATTTTTTTTTTGCTAAAAAATTCCCTGCTTTATTTCTGCTCAATTGTTCTTACATTATATAACTAGATAGTTTCTTTTTTCTTTTTTTAAAGATTTTTATTTATTTATTTGGCACAGAGAGAGATCACAAGTAGGCAAAGAGGCAGGCAGAGAGAGAAAGGGAAGCAGGCTCCCTGCTGAGCAGAGAGCCCAATGTGGGGCTTGATTCTAGGACCCTGAGATCATGACCTGAGCTGAAGACAGAGGCTTTAACCCACTGAGACACCCAGGTGCCCCAACTAGACGGTTTCTTAAATGTTCACTTATTGGTCATAGCAATGCTTTGTCTAACTTTACATGTACCAGTTTCACTTTAGAAACTGCTACGTGTCAGGTAAACTGATACTTGATTTCTATGGGCAGTAAGTGTTAAATAGACACAGAAATGCAAACAATAATGTACAAAATCAGAATCTTGGAATCACAGACTTAACTGTCTAGAAGCGACTTCCAGGAACAGAGATTTAGCTGTCCGGGTTCTTCCGTGTGTTAGCTCTGGTGGCTAAGAGTCAAGCTTCTATAATGGGATTATTCATAGCTGTTCTCAAATTTGAGTGAGCATCAGAATCACCTGGGGGTTTATCAAACTACAGATGGCTTGGCTCCACCACCAGTTTCTGATTTGTAGGTCTGAACAAGGTCTAAGAATTTGCATTTCTAATAAGTTCGCAGGGGATGAAAATTATGCTGGTACAGGGCCACACTTCAAGATCTACATTAAACTCCTCTTTTGAGATGGAGAAGCAGGCCTAGCCAGTGAGATTAGAAGTAACCTGCCCAGGGGGCACCTGGGGGGAGTGTTGGTTCAGCTTCTGACTCTTGGTTTCAGCTCAGGGTCATGATCTCTGCAAGGTCATGAGATCAAGCCCCAGGTCCAGCTGTGCTCAGTGAGGAGTCTGCTTGAGATTTTCTCTCTCCCTCTGCTTCTGCCCTTACCGCTCTGGCACTCTCATGCTCTCTCCCTTTCTCTCTCTCAAATAAATCTTAAAAAAAACACAACAGTGAATTGCCCGGAATCACACTCTCGGTTTTTGACACAGCCAGAAGTTCTTCCCATCAAATTTATATATATGATATATATATTCATATTATATATAATATATATTATTATATTACACATATGCATATTATATATTTATATTAGTTTTTCCTTTAAAACAACAGACAGCTTGTCCCTCACCAGAATCAGTGTTAAGACCGAGGAAATGATTACATTGAAAAATACAGTAGGACCATGCTTCTGCAATAAACTATCTCAAAGTAAAACAAAACAAAACAAAAAACAAAAACCTCCAAATTCAATAGTTTAAAAGAACAAAAGTTTAAATTTTTCACTTACTCTGCATTATCATTAAGGGACAGCTGGTTTTTCAAATCTGGTTCACCCATGCATCCAAGCGAAAGAAGTTATCATTGAGTTTATTGTTAGCTACAGAGAGAAGGGACGACATATAAAAATGCATAGTGGTTCTGAGTATTTCCACCTGGAAGGGGTATAGTTCACCTCCACTCATTTTATTATCTAGAGAAAGTCAGTCAACCACACCTGAAGTGTGACATCCTTAATGCTTCATCTCAAAACCTCTCAGCCCTCCTTTTGGCTTTGACTTTTGCCCTAGGGAACCAACAATATATGTATAGCCTTACAGCACCATGCCTTAGTGGCGGGATGCGTATCTTTCTTTCTGCATAAAGGTTTCCCACCCAGCCATTCAAAGGCATTTGGATGGGGGCTCACTCAGCCATCCTGGAATGTGCAAAAATTCGTCTGTGAAAGGATAATATCCCCTAGATCAATTTTAAAAGATATAGGGGATGAAAATAACCCCCTTTTCCTTCTTCCCAGGTAGTCGGTTCCATGTTTGACTGCCTCATTTCTCAGAGGGTTTTCAGAGTCTGAGTCCCAGTTATGCACTAGAAAAATCGAACAGCTCAGTAACTCATCTCTGAATTAACTTTCCCCCTTTTCTTGTTTTATTCATCCTTGTTTCTTCATTCCTCTCCTCTGAAATTTGTTCCCCAAATAAAATACCTACATGAACACCCATCTCTCAAGCTCTGTTAAGACACCTATCTTCAAAAGGGTTAGGAAAGCACATTTGTACAATATTGCCAGAAGAAAGAAAGCCAGAAATATTTATTGACCATCATTATTAATATAATTAGTAAATGAATTATACCAACATATCAAAAGTAAAATATATTTTGATGAAATGAAATTTATATCAGGGATGCCAGGTTAGATAAACACAAGGAAAACTATCAATATACATACACATTGTTTTAATAGAGCAAAAGATAAAAACACATAATCATCTACATAAATGATGAAAAGGCATTTGTAAAGTTATTAAAAACTATAACCACTTCTCCTTCCCTTACAAATATTTATTCTTCCTAGTTAAGAAGCTATTTTTTCCTTGTGGATAAGAATCATGAATAATGACAAGATTCTGTAATATAAGTACATTTTTATTTTAGGGAAAGAAGTATAATAGATATTGTATTACTCTGAAGAAAAATTTTTAAAACTTTTTTAAAAATATTGGTTATTTTCTTTTCTTTTTTTTTTTAAAGATTTTATTTATTTGACAGAGAGAAACACAGCGAGAGAGGGAACACAAGCAGAAGGAATGATAGCGGGAGAAGCAGGCTTCCTGCAGAGCAAAGAGCCCGATGCGGGGCTCGATCCCAGGCCCCTCGGATCTGACCTGGGCCGAAGGCAGACGCTTAACGACTGAGCCACCCAGGTGCCCCAATATTGGTTATTTTCAAATCCAAAACATTTTTCTAGGAAAACCACACTGAATTATAACTATGTGATCACTCTAATGTATTGATGATTCACTTTATTGAATTCACCATACATATTTGAATAATTTACATTACAAGGTGTTACCCTGAAGTAGCTTTTTAATTAAATTTTAAAGATACGTATATATGGTGTACACAAATTAATAATTAAGTGCTTAAAAATGTTTAACTCAAGATCACTTAGTTGTAAACTGCTATGGAATTTTTGTTAAGTATACAAAGGGAAAACAAGATGTATAGCTTTAAGTTGATTTTAACCGATAGAAAATATATGATGTGCACATAAAAAGTGAAGCTTTTATCTCATTAGAGTAGCTAGGAGGAATAAATAATGAAATAAAGTTCAGAACTTTTCAAGCTCTTTACAGATTTATAGCATGTCATATTTATCAGGTAAAGAGAATATTAGAACTACCATATTTCAACAAAATCATACCTTGTGTTTCATTATCAGAAGAAAATCTAAGGAGTATGAACAAGTAACTAGTGAGACTATCTATTTTTAATGACTTTACAGGTAGGGCTGGACACATTTCTACTTAAAAAATGTTTTGGCTGATACTGCCAAATATCACTGTCACCATGGCAATAGTCACTTTAAAAAATGATTTAAAATAGAAAGGGCAAAAGACAAAGTAATTCTCCAACATATGAAATATAATTGTATGAAATCTTCTGCTGATTTATTGAGGAAAAAAATTCACAGATAAAACTACAATCACTTTCAGAGAATACAAGCAGAGGGAATACTTCCTGAACATCTGTAAGGCCGGCAACACTCTAATATCAAAACCGAAGACATTTTGGGAAAAGAAAACTACAGACCAATTATATCTCTCATGAACATAGATACAATAGTTCTCAATGAAATACTAGCAAATTAGGGGCGCCTGGGTGCCTCAGTGGGTTAAAGCCTTTGCCTTAAGCTTGGGTTGTGATCTCAGGGTCCTGGGATTGAGCCCCCGCATCAGGCTCTCTGCTCAGTGAGGAGCCTGCTTCCCCCCCGCACCCCCCGCCTGCCTCTCTGCCTACTTGTGATCTCTCTCTCTCTGTCAAATAAATAAATAAAATCTTTAAAAAAAAAAGAAATATTAGCAAATTAGAGATTCAATAGTGTATAAAAAGAATCATACATCATGATTAGGTAGGATTTATCCCATGCATATAAGGCTATATTGCTATTCCAAAATCAATTAATATAATCCATCACATTAACAGGCTATAGAAGAATAATCACATGATCATATAAATGGAAGGCAAAAAAGCATCTGACAAATTCCAACAACCATTTATGACAAAGACTCTCAGAAAACAATGAATATTAGGGAATATTCTCAGCTGGTAATATCTATAAAATTTATCTATAAAAATTATAAAAATCATAGATTTTTTCTAAAATTTTTATCTAAAATTATAAATATTTACCGATAATATCTATAAAAACTGACAGCTCACATCATCTTTTATGATGATACATTATGAACTTTTTTACTAAGATCAGGGACACAGCAAGGATGTTCCTTTTAACCAGTTCTATTCAATAACATTCGATAAGTCCTAGCTAATTCAATAAAACAGGAAAATAAAATACAAAGTATGATGATTGGGAAGGAAGAAATAAAAACAGTTTTTATTCGCAAGTGACATGAATGAATATGTATATAATCAGAAAGAATCAACAAAAATTCCTGGAACTTAGAAAAACTTATAGCAATATTGCAGATACAAGATAAATATATAAAAGTCATTCATTTTCCTATCTAAGAAAATGAAGAGGTAAAATTTGAAATTAAAACATAATACTGGGGTACTTGGGAGGCTCAGACAGTTAAGCGTCTGCCTTCTGCTCAGGGTCCTGGGATCGAGTTTCACTTTTCTCTCTCCCACTCCACCTGCTTGTGCCCAATTAATCTTAAAAAATTTTTAAAAAATTATAATACATTTACATTAGCACATCCTCAAATGTAAGGGTATATTGAACAAAACATTTAGGAGATCTATGTTAAAAAAAACTATAAGATGTGTTTAAAGAAATCAAAAATATTTCATATTCATGGGTAGGTAAACTCAATAGTATTAAAATGTCAGTTCTGGGGGTGCCTGGGTGGCTCAGTGGGTTAAAGCCTCTGCCATCAGCTCAGGTCATGATCTCAGGGTCCTGGGATCAACAAGCCCTATATCGGGCTCTCTGCTCCGCAGGGAGACTGCTAAACTCTCTTTCTGCCTGCCTCTCTGCCTACTTGTGATCTCTCTTCTCTGTCAAATAAATAAATAAAATCTTAAAAAAAAAAAAAATATCACTTCTCAGGGTGCCTGGGTGGCTCCATTGGTTAAGCATCTGCCTTCTACTTGGGTCATGATCCAGGATCGTGGGATCGAGCTCCACATCAGGCTTTCTGCTCAGCAGCAAGTCTGTTTCTCCCTCTCCCTCTGTGCTCTCTCTATCTCTCAAATAAGTAAATAAAATCTTTAAAAAAAGAAGATATCAGTTCTCCCCTACTTGACTTGCAGATGCAATGAAATTCTAATCAAAGTCCCAGGAAGTTATTTAGTAGTTTTGATAAACTAATTTCTAAAATTATATGGAGAAGCAAAAGACCCAGAATAGCTAACATAGGGGCACCTGGGTGGCTCAGTCATTAAGCATCTGCCTTCGGCTCAGGTCATGATCCCAGAGTCCTGGGATCGAGCCTCGCATTAGGCTCTATGCTCGGAGATAAGCCTGCTTCTCCATCTCCCACCTCCCCCCCCCACTTGTGTTCTCCCTCTCTGTATCTCTCTCTCTGTCAAATAATAAATAAAATCTTTATGGGGCACCTGGATGGCTCAGTGGGTTAAAGCTTCTGCCTTCGGCTCAGGTCATGATCTCAGGGTCCTGGGTTTGAGCCCTGCATAGGGCTCTCTGCTCAGCAGGGAGCCTGCTTCCCCTTCTCTCTCTGCCTACTTGTGATCTCTCTCCTTTCTGTCGAATAAATAAATAAAATCTTTAATAAATAAATAAATAAATAAAATCTTTAAAAAAATAAAAGAATAGCTAACACAGTATTGAAGAACAAAGTTGGACTGACACTACCCAAATTCAAGATGTAATATAAAACTAATCAAGATAGCCTGGAATTGGGGAAAGAAGGGACAATTAGATCATTGAACAGATTCAAAAGGCCAGAAATAGACTCACGTAAATATAATCTACTGATCTTTGACAAAGGAGCAAAGGAATACAATGAAGCAAAAATGGTTTCTTCAATAAATGGTGTTAGGAGAATTAGACATTCACATGCATGCATAAAAAATTGAATCTAATTAACCTTACCTCCTTCATAAAAATTAACTTGAAATGAATCATAAGCATAAATGTAAGACAAAATTATAAAATTCCTAGAAGACAGCATAAGAGAGAGTCTAGATGACCTTGGATTTTGCAGTTACTTTTTACATATGACATCAAAGGCATGATAATGATCCATGAAAGAAAGAATTGATAAACTGAACTGCTCTGTGTAAAGACATTGTGAAGAAAATAAAAAATACAATGCACTGCCTGGAAGGAAATATGTGCAAAAGACTCGTCTGATAAAAACTATTATCTGTAATACAAAAGAACTCTTAAAACTAAACAATAGGAAAACAAATAATTTGATTAAAAATGGCCAAAGACCTTAACAAATATCTCACCAAAGAAGATTTACAAATGGCAAATAAACATAAGACAAGGTGCTCCACATCATGTGTCATTAGGAAAATGCAAATTAAAGCTATGAGATACCAGAACACACTTATTAGAATGGCCAAAGTCCAGAATATTGACAAAAGCAAATGCTGCTGAGACCTTGTAGCAACAGAACTCTCATATTCATTGCTAGTGGGAATACAAAATGGTAGAGCAACTTTGAAAGTGGTGGTTTCCTACAAAACTAAATATAATAATTTCTATATGATCCAGCAGTCATACTCTTTGGTATTTACCACAAAGAGCTGAAAACTTGTGTCCACATAGAAACCTGCATATGGATGTTTATAGCAACTTTATTTAAAAATGTCAGGATTTGGAAGCAACCAAAATGTCCTTCAGTAGGTAAACTGGATAAATAAACTGTAGTACATTTAGACAATGGAATCTTATTCAGTGCCATAAAGAAATAAGTTCAAGCTATGAAAAGGCATGGTGGACTCTTAAATGCATATTACTAAGCAAAGTAAGCAAATCAGAGAAAACTAAGTATTGTATGATTCCAACCATGTGTCATTCTGGAAAAGGCAAAGTTATGAAGACACTGAAAATACCTGGTTGTCAGAGGTGTGGTAGGGAGAGATGAACTGATGGAACACAGGGGAGTTTAAAGCAATGAAAATACTCTGTACAATTATGATGAATACATTATAAATATATCCAAACCCACTGAATGTGCAACACCAAGAATGAAACCTAATTTACTCTATCAACTTGGTGACAAAGAGGTGTCAATATAGGTTCATTAATCACGGATAATAAGGGAGCCTAAGACATGTGAGTGCAGGGTGTATGGGATATCTCTGTTTCTTTCCCACTTAAAATTGGTCCTAAAACAAAATAAAGCTCTTTTCTGAGATAATTTCAAGTTCAAATATCAGTTCTATGGAAGCTGAATGCTTACCATTCTCCCAGCTGAGATTCCAAGAACTGTGCCCAAGCACGTATAGGGTAGGGATAATTGAAGGGCTGAAAAGCAAACTATTCTAGGTAGGAAACACATTTTGAAATAGAAATTCATATGCAGGCAGTTAATGGTGACAGTGCCATCTGGGAAAAGTTATAAGGGATTGATGGAATTAGGATTAAGCAGAGGGGAATGTTTAATTTGATAGAATAACAATTGAGGCCTTAGGAAATTCTACAGGAATCACTGCAGAATTCTTCTGATTGGGACTAGAGAGTCAGAGGTGTGTTTTTGAATCCCCATATTAATCACACATTGAATTCAACTGCCCCTAATGAGGAATCTAAGATTGGGTGAAGCAGTTCTTTTCTTTTCTCTTTTTTTCTCTTTTCTTTTCCTGTTTTCTTTTCTTATTTTCTTTTCTTTTTTTCTTTATTTTCTTTTTAAGATTTTTATTTATTTACTTGTCAGAGAAAGTGAGAGCACAAGCTAGGGGAACAGCAAGCAGAGAGAGAAGCAGACTTCTTGCTGAGCAAAGAGCCAGATGCTGGACTCAATCCCAGGACCCTGGGATCATGAACTGAGCCAAAGTCAGATGCTTAACCAACTGTGCCACCCAAACATCTTAAGGCAGTTATTTTCATCCATGTGCAATTCAACATTCTAATGATTTTAAAAAATTCTACATATTTTTGTGAGTCAACAACTCCCCTTTGTTCATAATTATATCTTTTTAAGGATGTTTGTATAATGAGCCTATTTGGAAGATAGAGCTAGTAGCTCCCTCCAGAACCAAAGGCAGGATGCTTATTATTCAGTGTAATGAAGACAATGCCTCCAGCTAGAGCCAAGAGTGAGCATGCTACCACCTATTAAAAAAATTCAAATTCCCTTAGTTAAAGGTCACTCATGTGATGTAACCCAACACATGTATACACATCATCTTTCACTCTTTATGTTACTCTTTGGGAAATGGTGCTGATAAACTGATTTCTATAACTGTACTCAATTAGGAGTCTTATGTCTTCTACTAGCATTCATCACACTCTAGCAGCTGTTATGTCCGGATCCAGACCCTCCCAAAAGAACCCACAAAAGGCAGGCTAGATGCAACAGCAAAGGATTTATTTCCAGCTAGCTGGGGCTCTCACTGGCACATAGGACGCAGTGCAGTGCTAAGGTGGGAAGCCCCGCCTCTCCCCTTCCCAGCATTCTTATGCACTCGAGTAAACAAGCACCTACTTCACTACGCACACACGTAGGCGAGTTCCTTATTCTGTATATGGCAATTACCTAAATCTATGCATTTCACTGGTGCATTTGAACAACTCAGGGGCTAGGCGTCACACAGGGCTAAATTCCAGGAATAGTTTCATACCCGTACCCTTAGGCCTGTCTTAAAACTGAACTCCACAGCAGCCAAGTTGTTAACCTGCAAGTAGAGTAAAATCTCAGATTCTTCATAGTTCTGGACAACCATTAGCAGCAAGCACACCTTCAGCCACTGAGAGGAGTACCTGGAGGAGGTACCTGGCTAGTGCATCTTGACACTCATCCAGAGAACATGGAAATCTGCAAGAAAATATTCAGAAAAGAATCAAGACTTTGGACTCAGTCTACTAACATGAGAAAACATCAAACAAAGAGAGAAAGAGAGAGAGAAAGAGAAAGAGAAAGCTAGCACAACAGAGCTCACCTAAAAAGTATTGGTATGCAGAATTGGAAAGCATTCATTAGAAAAACATAAGAGATTCTCCAGTAATTAAATACTTGTTAGAATGCTGTTATAAAATTATGGTGTGGGAATGGTTTTGTGTAGGGAACTCTGGACATCCTTAAGCATAAAGAGAATATTGTAAAGCCAGAGTGTTCTCTGAGAATCATGCAATATTTTAGAATACTTCGAACCTATGACATATAATTAATACCATATATAAATAAGAAGTACATTTTTAGCAGAAAACTGTGACTATCTTACAGGTTACATAAACTTTAACACAGTATTGTCATAATAAACACAAAGAAAACAAACAAAAAAATAAAGGATATGTTATGGTTTAGCTAATTTTTTTCCCTATGTATATGTTACAGACCTCAATTATTTAATTTCTGCAGTGATACACTACTAATTAATTTATAAAGCAGCAGTGTTATTTTGAAAAGAATTTGATAACTACTGAATTAACCCCAAAACATCATTTTTTAGATTTCAATACTCATTCTTTTTGCTTTTTCCCCAAATGTCAGTTAAGAGCTCTCTAGTTGCCAGTGATCTACTTGATGTAAGACATAAATGAGAAAGTATGACATAAAGCTCACTCACAAGATATGGCTTTAAGTGAGGAAACAATTGTTATTCCATGTGAAAAACTCACTAAGAAGATCTAAAGCAACAGAGCAAATCAAAGATTTGCTGTGGTTACGTAGCTGATAATCCAAACTGATACAATGACTTACACATAATCAAAAATTCAAAAATTAAAATACATTAAGTAATTTTAAAGCGGTTGTATTATTAAATAGGATGCCAGAAAAGGGGTTAGTTGTAATACAATACATTGCCAATTTTTTTTTTTTT
>CM053603.1:154931840-154957304 GCA_028646535.1 Procyon lotor | reverse complement strand
AAGATTTTTTATTTATTTGACAGAGAGAAACACAGCGAGAGAGGGAACACAAGCAGAGGGAACGGTAGCAGGAGAAGCAGGCTTCCCGCAGAGCAGAGAGCCCGATGCGGGGCTCGATCCCAGGACCCTGGGATCTGACCTGGGCCGAAGGCAGACGCTTAACGGCTGAGCCACCCAGGCGCCCCTACATTGCCAATTTTATTGAACTATTTTTTAATCTCACTTTTTTCTCTATTTGAAATAAATGTTTTGGTTTCGTTGTTTTCTTAATGAATTTTTTAAGAAGTTAAGATATTAATATCCATATAAGGAGAAAGAATATCTGCATTAATATTTGCTAAATAATTTTTTTTAATGTAGTATTTTAAGTGACCTTGGATTTAAGCTGAAGTATGGGGAAAGAATACAAAGATCTCTGAGGAAAAGTAATTTGAACCTAAGGAAAACCATTTGTCATTTCAATAGTGAAAATTAGTTCATGATTACCAAATCAAAATTTACAAAACCTTACAATGGTTAATTTTACAACTTGACTGAGCCATCCAGTGCTGAAGCTGTGCTTCAGTCACAGCTTATTCTGGGTGTGTTTATGAGGGTGTTTCTAGATGGGATTAACATTTAAAATGGTAACTGATAAGGCCCTCCTGAATATGGGTGGGGCTCACCCAACCCACTGAAGACCTGAATGGAAACAAAAGAATGGGTAAGAAAGGAGCTCTTTCTGCTAAGTGTTTGAGCTTGGACAGTACCTTTCCCTTACCCTCAGACTGGAACCCCATCAGCTCTCCAGGTTCTCAGACCTTGTGACTTGGACTAAAATTACACCACAGGCATCTTCTGTATCTCTGGATTTTTAAGTGTAGATCTTAGGACTTGTTAGCCTCCAGAATCATGTGAGCCAATTCTTTAAAATAATCTTTCTATCATCTATCTATCTATCTATCTATCTATCTATCTATCTATCTATCTATCATCTATCCATCCATCTAATTAAAAGCTAGATAGGAGCAGTGGAAGAACACCCTGAGGCAGAGTCCCAAGTCCTTGAAAGGGAATAACAGACCAAGGACAGTGAGAATTAAGCTACACATTAAAAGGCCTGAGGGTACAACATCCTGACCTTGAAGCTTCCAAGACCTCAGGGCTGAAAGATCAAGAGCCACAGGTGAGGAGCAGGTACTCACTCTTCCACCTCTGCCAGAGTAACCCCAGAATCATTATTATGCATTTGCATTGTGGGTACACCCCTTCCCCCACCCATGGAGGAAGGCTGTTCTGACGGTTTTGGTACAAACCTTGTAGGGTCAAAAACTCCTTCGGACCTGTGGGAAGTGTCCCTCAAATGATTGGAAGCAGCCTTCCTTGGAGATCACCCTACTGTACATCACAGCTCCTCCCAGCCCAGAGGACACAGAAAATATCCAATCTCAAATCTACCTAGGGCCAATTCCATTTCTTGGAACCTGCCGGCTCTCCCAACTTGAGAAGGTACTTTCACTTTAATAAACTGCTTTGTGCTTGCTACTTTCCTTCTTGCTGTCTTTATTCAATTGTGGATCCCTTCATAAATCTTCTCGTTGAAAATCCAAAGACTGAAACCTTCATTCACACAATGCAGACTCTCACATTAGTGACATAAATACACACACACACAGATACATTTATATCCTACATCTACACTCCCCATCTTATTGAGTCTATATCTTGCAGGAAGTCTCTGCCTTTAGTGCCCAAGTTTCCTGGTCAATGAAGAGAAAGACCAGACAAAGAGTGGTGAGCAGCAAAGCAAAGTTTATTGAGCAATAGTATAAAGCTCCTGGAGTGGGGGAAAAGGGGAGTGAGGGGGCGCCAGGAGGTTTGCCCTTGTGGTTTCTAACTAAGGGTTTTTATGAGCTCTTTTGTGGAACTATCTTAAGCAGTCAGAATGTGCTGAGGAGTGCCAATCAGGTCTTTGGTCCATATCTGCCTAGGTTAAAGTCAATGTGCTGATAGTCTTTTGTGCTGTCTTCTGGGGGCTTATGTCTTAAATGTCCCTTGCTTGTGATATTGACCAATGCTTTGTGGATAATTGCCTTACTATATGACATTTTGCAGAAGTCATTTCTGCAAAGGCTGCAAAGCAGAATGCTAGTGTGGTCTTATCTAAGCAGCAAAACAGAATGTTAGTGCTGTTTTGTCTTAGTGCTGTCCTGAATCCGTATTTTCTTGTTGGGGACTCTGGCCCTAACTATCTAACTGTCCAACTAATTCCAAACACAGAATAGTCAATTAATAAATATTTTAGCCTTTGAAAATTATATTCATTTTAAACAGTATATAGTTCCTTGAAAATGACAGAAAAGTAAATATTTGACACATATGTTGGAGTCAAAGCAGTGTTGCACTGGTAAATGTTTGACAGTCAACTCTCCAACTCACCAAGAAGGTGGAGGAGCTAATCTGAAGTTTTTGCTAGTTCCCGTGGTGTAAAATCTCCCACCAAGATTAGCTTTATGTTATCAGTTAATACTCGTCAACACAAAATTTTGAGCACATATGAACAAGCCAGCTCTGACTGACATATGAGTCAAGAACCTTACCATTCAACTGTAAGAGTGGGTGTTTCAGGGAATGATAGGAGCTGCTCCTAATAGGCATATGTAAAATTAAATGTAAGACATTTCTGATTTGGGATGATTTGAAATGGTTAGTGTCAGGTAACCTGCAATTTATTTGAGTGGCTTTATCAATGAATCTGTTCTGTGAATTTGAAATATATTTTTCAATATTAATTTTTAACCTATGAAAACAATACTTGCTTGCAAGATTTTCCATTAAAAACATTTTTCAGGGGTGCCTGGGTGGCTCAGTGGGTTAAGCCTCTGCCTTCGGCCCAGGTCACGGTCTCAGGGTCCTGGGATCGAGCCCCGCATCGGGCTCTCTGCTCAGCAAGGAGCCTGCTTCCTCCTCTCTCTCTGCCTGCCTCTCTGCCTACTTGTGGTCTCTCCCTGTCAAATAAATAAATAAAATATTTAAAAAAAAACAACATTTTTCATTTTCATCATTGACTCTCTTAACTGAATCTCCAATTTTTAACTAAATATTTTCTAGAAAATTATAATATCTCCCCATAAGAAAATGTTGACAAAATATATTTTGCATCTCCATGGCTATGTCTTGTTCTTTTGACATTAAAACAGAAGGCTTTGAGAAACTCTTGGACAAAATTATTTTGCTTAATCTCTCAATTGTGACTCTAAACTATTATTTATCATAATATTATTATGATATTTTAAAAAAATTATTTACAAAATTATATGTCACATAAAATTTCGTACCAATTATTCAGTAAAAAAAAATTACTTCATTTGTAGCCAATATATAATGCTACTATTATCAACCTTAAAAATAAAATAGCCAGTTATTTAACCAGAAAAAATAAGTTTACTCAGGAATAACATAAGAATGACAATTGAAGACATGCAAACTATGGCAAACCATAGGCAAGTCTGAAGAACAAAGAAGGGGAGCATCCTTATTCTGGAAGAAAGGAGAAGCCTGGGAGGAGTTGTTTTGAACAAAAATTCACTGGAGGAGAGCAATAGTTTGGGCTTGTGGAGAACTCTCCCTGGCTTAACTGTGATGGGTTTCTTCCTAGTGGGTTTGTTGCTTGGCAAAGAGAAAAATCTTTCTTTTCCTTAGTATATGTAAAATAAGCTTCTTCCTGCTGGTATGTATGTAAAGTAAGCTTCAATGAGTGGTGTGTGAGTGAGAGCCTTCTTTTTTTTTTTAAAGATTTTATTTACTTATTTGAGGGAAAGAGAGAGTGGAGTGAGAGAGTACAGGAACCTGGGGTGGGAAGCAGCAGGCAGAGGGAGAAGCAGACTCCCCACTGAGCAGGGAGACGGAAGTGGGACTCAATCCCAGGACCCTGGGATCATGACCTGAGCTGAAGGCAGGCACTCAATCTACTGAGCCACTCAGGACTTCTTTTCATTTCTTCCCAACTCCATTTTGAATTAGGCTTCCTTTATTCATTTTCACACTACAATTGCATTAATGTAATTACAAAGAAAAAAAAAGGGTTTAATATTGTTGTTGGTTTTTTTTTTAATTTTTTTTTTTTTAAAGATTTTACTTATTTGACAGAGAGAAACACACAGAGAGAGAGAGGGAACACAAGCAGAGGGAATGGTAGCAGGAGAAGCAGGCCTCCTGCCGAGCAGGGAGCCTGATGCGGGGCTTAATCCTGGGATCATGACCTGAGCCGAAGGCAGACGCTTAATGACTGAGCCACCCAGGTGCCCCAATATTGTTTTTGAATAAAGCACATGACATCACCATATTAACCTACCTTTCAACATCACTCAGACTTCTTTGTATCATTCTCCTGTAAATAGAGATCTGACCTACTTTCAAGGCTCCACTTCACATTGCATATGCAAATGTCACCTTTGCTTTATTATGTTCATGATTTGCAAATGCTAACATGCAGATTCTCTCACACAGTGAAGAGTTTGCACTATGCATTGTACTTTAATATAATTATTTTTTTTTCTATCGGAATATATACAAAGCCTAAGATGAAGTTGAGAAAACCCAGGCACCACTAAAGAAATCAATTATAGACTTCTCTCACAGGAAAACTTTTACATTATTTGTTGGCAAATGTCCAGTTTCTATGAGGAATACACCCCTTCTCCTGACCTTGGGTAAAGGAGAGCATTCTAAGAGTGCCTCATTTGATAAGCCTGGTTATTGAAATGGTGGTTTCCTTTTTAAAATAGAAGGAGGTCTTGGTTTTAATTAAGGATTTCATATTTTCCAGGGATGCTGAGGAAATTAACAAGGGCTCAGAGATGAAGGCTCTGTCTGAAAAGCAGAGTTGGTAATAAATAACTCAGGATTACATAGCAATCCTAATTTCAAATTCCAAAGCCGTGTCCTCTGGAGATGAGTAGTGTTGCAAGTAAATTTAGTCTTGAGATTTTTTTTGTTACAGATATCTTGTATCTTACTCTAGAACACTCTGCACAGGTAATATCAATAACTCCACAAATCTCTTTTCACTTACATTGAAAGTTTGAATTTAAGCCATGTTCTCTGAGGTAAAGGGTCAGGGGTTTTATCCACTAAGCCACCAAACCCTCATTTCAAGTACTTTTGAGTCCTGGTATTTCTTTGTGACAGAAGACACTCATGAGGAATTATGCACTGTGCCTGAGGGTGAAGAAGTAAAAGAAAGACAGCCTTATTAAGAGTACATGTGCTACAGCCAGAAAGATTTTGACCTTCACAATGACACAAAGGCAGAGATGAATGCAAAAAAGCTCCACCGCTGTTAAACATTGTAACAAGACAATCTTTAGGGTATCTAAAAAAATCAAACAAAAAAACAAAAACTGAAACTGTTTATCAATACTGGGAGGATGAAAACAAATTTAGGATTGGTCTGAGATTAATAGAAAAATTCAAAGATAGAAAACTTTAGAAACTGAGAGTCAAAGAAGATACTAAGGAGATGGGATATGAAGTGATTAGTGATCTTGTTTCTTACTGTCTGATATTGTCTCCCATAAATGATTAAATGGTCAATTAAACTGCTACTCTCATTTTGAAAACAGAAATGATGATTATTCCCCAAATAAGAACTCATGGACAGAATACTTTTCAGATTACTTTTGAAAAGTATATTCTGATTAAAAGATACATATACCCAGATTTAAACACAAAAAGATATGAATACAAGAACACTCATGACTTAATTATATTTTGATGTTAAATTAAGGGGGATAAAATATTACAAAAACAGGATAGCAAAAACCCACCTGGTGCCATCAGTTCTATGTTGAGCAAATAGCATTCATACAGTAGAATAAAACCATAAAAATTCATAATGTCTAGTTGTAAGTAAAAAATATTGCCATATTGTCACATAATTTTTACTACTGAATTACACTATTCTCATGTTCTCATTAGCAGAAAGTTGTCTCCTTTTCCCTGACTTCTCACAGTTTTGCCCAAAGCATCTTGGCTTGTGTCTTGTCTAAAGATCTATTTTCATCTCAAAATAGAAAAATAATGAATAAATTACAACCACCAATACATTAAATTATTTTAGAAAAACCTAACATTCATCAAGATAACTTAATTTTAATCGATATCTTTTAATCCATGAAAGTTTCTATTATGAAAAAAAAAAAAGAAAGAAAGTTTATATTATGGAAATTCTTAAGAACACAAATGATTCTGGTTTTTCCATTTTATTTATTTATTTAAGATTTTGTTCATTTATTTGATGGAAAGAGAGAGCAAGAGAGAGAGAGAACATAAGCAGAGGGGAGGGGCAGAAGCAGAGGGAGAAGCAGACACCCTGCTGAGCAGGGAACCCAGCTCAGGACTCAATCAGGACCTGATCAGGACCAGATCAGGACCTGAGCCAAAGGCATACACTTAACTGGCTGAGCCATTCAGTTTTTTTGTTTTTGTTTTTAAAGAATTTTTTTTTTTTTTTTTAATTTGAGAGAGAGAAACACAGCGAGAGAGGGAACACAAGCAGAGGGAATGGTAGCGGGAGAAGCAGGCCCCCTGCTGAGCAGAGAGCCCAATGCGGGGCTCCATCCCAGGACCCTGGGATCTGACCTGGGCTGAAGACAGACGCTTAACGACTGAGCCACTCAGGCGCCCCTGAGCCATTCCGTTTTAAAATCACAACTATAATTATATTTAAATTTGAAATAATTTTAAGTTGTATTCTATCATAACTTGTTAATAAAATTTTTAATTATTGACATTATACTCATTAGGAGGAATTCATTTTGTATAATGCTCATTGGTCAGAATTCATGACCTTTTTTTACTGGCTGAAAATGTATCAGTTATCCTGTCATAAATATAGCAGTGATATATCTATAAATTTAAAGGGTATATATTAATGCAAGGACATACTTTCAATACATGTTTTCCAAAACTTCTATTTAAATTTGCCTGAATATATTTTTTTTCTGTTTTATTCTTTAGGTGATGTAAAAAATGGATAGATATTTCCTATTTAGTAAATAATGGCTCATAAAAGTAGCTTTAAAAAAAGTTACCAAGCTTCTGCCTTCAGCTCAGGTCATGATCTCAGAGTCCTGGGATCGAGCCCCGCATGGAGCTCTCTGCTCAGCAGGGAGTCTGCTTCCTTCTCTCTCTCTGCCTGCCTCTCTGCTTACTTGTGATCTCTCTCTGTCAAATAAATAAACAAAAAAACCTTTAAAAAAAAAAAAGTTACCAAAGTAGCTATCTATAATAGTAATCTAAAATGAATATAATTTATAAACACTAAATGTAGATACAATCTCTTTTTCTTTGATTATTAATCTCTCAGTGTTCTATATCGAAGGTAAGTGTACTTCGTTCTATGAGTTAACCCGTAGGATAATGGGTCCACATCTCTCTATAGCATTTGCATCTTTATATAGGCAGTATTTCCCACACTATCGAATTCGTTCTAAATGAGTGCTAGATAAAAAAGATAATTAAATCATCTGTGATGCAGTTCCCAAACTTTAGCCTAAAATCGGAATTATCTAAAGTGTTTAGGAAAACAGATTTCTGAGTTTCATCTCCAGAATTTATGAGTTACTCCACCTGGGGTGAGGATCAAGAATTTGTACTTCTCAAAAATTCCCAGTGATACTCATATTACTAGCAATGGGACTTCACTTTAAGAAACACTGCTCCAGAGGAACTGTGTTTTTAACACATTCTCAGGTGATTTTGCTGGTTTCCTAAGATGAGGGCAAAGTTTTTATACATGCATCTTGGCCCATCCTGCACTATTGGCACGTTTCTTTCTCCCACACTCCTCTTCATATTTGAGCATGATGTATCTATGAAATATAATTCAACACAACACATAAATTAGAATTTGAAGAGGCTAGTTACTTCTTTCTTCATTTGGCATGTAACTCTTACAATTTTTATGATTATATTCCAACTTTGGTTTAATATTCTATCTTTCTGCCCAGAAAGTCATAAATGTAAACACTTACAAGGACTAGGAAGACAAAATAAATGGGATAGGTGGGTTGGATGGAAACTGGTAAACTGGATGGTCCATGCCCTGTCTAAAGGCAAAAACAATTAACTATTACTATAAAGCATACAGGCCCAATATTAACAAGCAATTAGGATTTTTTAAGTGAAAAATCATCTAGGTGTGTATAGATGTGTAAATGTGAGCATTTAATATTTCTTGAGTGAATGAAGATGATTACAGATCTTATCTAATTAGCTATGATTTTCATAAACTTTATTTTAGATTAGTTTTAGATCTGTAGAAAAGTTGCAAAGATAGTACAGAATTCTCATATGCCCCTTATCATTTTTATTTTAAGCATTTTTTATTTTCATGGTACATTCATCACAATTCAGGAGCTAAATCTGATATAATATTATTATTAGCTAAACTTGACAATTTATTCATATTTCACTAATGTTCTTTTTCTGTTCCAGGATCCCATCCAGATGACAAAATTAATTGCTATGTCTTCTTGGACTTCCTTTGGCCGTGACATTTCTCATAATTTACTTGTTTTTGATGGCTTTAGCTGTTTTTAAGGAATACTGTTAAGGTTTCTGTTCAATTTCACTCTACTAGGGTTTTTCTGGTATTTTTTTTCTGGAGTTAAATTAAGGTTATATGATTTGTGAGAAATTACATATAGGTAAAGTAACATGTCATCACATTACCTGAAGTACTTGTTATCAAAAAGACTCAATCATTAATGATGTCAACAATTAGTTGCCTGAAGCAGTGTTTGTCAGTTTTCTTCATAGTAAAGTTACCCCACCCCTTTTTTATAATCTACTCTTTCAAAGCAAGTCACTAAACAGAACCTATACTCAAGAGTAGATAGAGCAGTTACACCTTCTTAAAAGGAGAATATCTTCATAAATTATCTGGGATTCATTTGGTGACACTTTACGGGAAAGTATACTATTCTTCATTTTATTCTAATGGAGCAATCTTTATAATTAAAATATTACTTTCTAAATTCAGATGGCCTGTAATACCTTTTACAAATGCAGCTTCTAAATTGGGTGCATATTGATCAAATATCATAATCAGAAATGACTTTCACATTGCTGAAGAAGGAGCATAAGCCTGAATGAGTTAGTAAAGCAAATTTTCTCTGGGATAAAGCAGGATAATGTACGGCTTTGTAGAGCATGTAATATACAAGGGGCAAGGATAAACAGTACATGTTGCATTTGATTGAGTCAGGCCTCCTTAATATATTAAAGACTCCAACGGCTAACCGTACTTTTAAATTTTCTTTGCTATGGCCGACAAAGAGACAAAGAACAATAATAAAGAGAAGAATAGAGTTTTAGACCAGGAAAGGAACTCAGCCATCATTAATCTGATAAACTCATTTTGTATAAAAGGAAATGTTTAACCAAGAAATGTTGAAAGACTTGCATTGTGGTATATAGCTACTTAAGGAATAAATAGCATTTTCTCCTATTTTTCAGACTTCCAAGTCAGTGTTTTATTATTACACTCTACTTTATTATGAAGAATCAAAGAAGAAAATTAACCCTTATCTGGAGAGAATGCTGAATTGCAGTTTCTTTCTTCTTGTTCTGGTTTGTTATGTGCATTTGGCTAAGGCTGAGAGCATTGCTTCTATGAATTTCCTTTCCAGGGCTTTAGATTATAGATGGCTAAGAGTAAAATTTACATGAAATTTGGAGGGTTAAAAAAATAATAATAAAGCTTTCCAAGAACTGGAAATTTCCATTTCCACAGACCTGGCTTAGAGATCCCTCTTCTCCATTGTTCTTCAGTTTCCAGATGTGTTTGACTTCTTGGATTTTCTTGCAGTTCTGATTTGTGCACTAGTACAGACTTTTTCTCTGATTCACTGACTTTCCCATTCCAGAGAATTTTTTTCCTCAAATTCTCCCTCAGCCCCTATTTTTTTTTCATTGTGTTTCATTTTATTTATGCTTCACTCCTCTAGACTACTAAATGAAGGAAAAGGGGAATATTCTTTTTGGAAATAAGGACATGCTTCACTATAAATCAGAGGACTTAAAAAACAAAGAACAATATAAATTACTATCGAATTTGTTACTTGTATTAGTATGCTCAGGCTGCCATAACAAAATGCCATAGAGAGGTGGCATAAGCAATAGGAAACTGTTTTCTCACAGTTCTGGAGGCTGGAAGTCCACGATCAAGGTGCCAGCATGATTGATTTCTGGTGGGAGATCTTTTCCTGGTTTGCAGATGGCTATCTTTTTATGTCCTCACATAGCCTTTCCTAGGTGCAAGCATGTTGACAGAGAGACAGAGAGAGAGCTGGACTTCAGGTAAGCTCCTTGAGAGAATACCAATCCTATCAGATCAAGGTGTCTCCTTAATTACTTCCTCAGAATCCCTACTGGGATTCAGGGATTCAACATATGAACTTTGTGAGTAAACAACCATTCGGTCCATACAATTACTTATTCAAATAAAAACAAGTAAAAAAGCAAATTAATGTGTAAATATGTAAACAAATAAGGACCAAAAAAATGTGAAGGACCATTGATTTGAAGGTTTTAGGTCAGATGTTTCTAAATCTGACCTTAAATGTGTGCCAGTCTGACTTCTTAAGAATTAAACGGAAGGTTGCTGGAATGGAGGGGGATGGGAGGAATGGGGTGGCTGGATGATGGACATTGGGAGGATATGTGCTTTGGTGAGCACTGTGAATTGTGTAAGACTGATGAATCACAGACCTATGCCCCTGAAACAAATAATTCATTATATGTTAATTAAAAAAAGAAATAAAAGTAATTTAAGGAGGGTCACCTGTAGCTCAGTGGGTTAAAGCCTCTGCCTTTGGCTCAGGTCATGATCTCAGGGTTCTGAGATTAAGCCCCACATTGGGCTCTCTGCTCAGCAGGGAGCCTGCTTCCCCCCTCTCTCTGCCTGCCTTTCTGCCTGCTTGTGATCTCTCTCTGTCTGTCATATAAATAAATAAAATCTTAAAAAAAAAAAGTAATTTAAGGAAAGGATAAAAACCAGCCAAGTATAAAGTTCAAAGTTGACAATGTTCTAATGAAAGCAATAAACATTGATTACTTTCTTTCAAATATTTTTCCAAATTTAAATGGCAAATGCTAAAGCCAAACAATAAACTCTCAATGAATAAAATATGGGAGGTTCTAATTTTAGAAGACAAGGATATTGTCTTTTCTGGAGATCATTGATCTATAAAACAGCATAATATATATATCCACATACCCATGTAATAAAAAACTAAAATTTCTCACCAAAAAAAAATTAATTAAGAATTTCCATCAAAATGTACATTCCCAATGTATATTATGATAACAAAACACCTTGGATGATTCCTAAGAAAACTGATTTATAACAGCTGGTTTGAAATGAAAAATCCAAGTCATGGGTAGTCTGCTTTTAGTCATATTAGAAAAAAGATTTTAAGGCCAAGTTTAACCCTAATTTGGAAGTACTATACCTGATGTAGAGCTCCTACTATGTATGCAGAAAGTTATAGTGATGGCTGTATGGCATATGTGTGTCATACTTGTTAAAAATTTAAAAAGAGAGATATGTAAGATTCATATCTGTAATGTTTTCCTTTAACTGAATATGATTTCCTAAGTTTTTGAAGTTCCTTAAAAGTAAATTTTAAGAAGTTTGAAACCTATTGTGAAACTTTATAGCAAAAGCTAAACCAAATATTCTATAAATGTCAAATGTATCTAAAGTTTTATTATATATACATAAGAAGAAAAAGATCAAAAATACAAGAAAGGTTAAATAATGGGAAATGTTTTCTTGAATAATACAAGAAGCTATAAAATTAAGTTTCTTCCATATTTAGTTATTCTTTTTTAATAGAAAAAAAAGAAATGTATATAACTGTTTTTGGCAAAAAACTAACTCCTAGAACTAATAAATGTTGGCAAAATTTAACTACACCTGTCTTTAAATGAATTCTTAAAAGAACAACTAATTGGGGTAGAATTATTTGTCTTAGAAAAAAGAAGTCTATAGGGTGAATTAATGGTTTAAAAGTACATAAAAGGTTATTACAGAGGAGTATTATACAGTTGTTTCTGTCTCCAATGAAGTTATGACATAACCACTTGCTCTATTAAAGGCAAAATCTGAAAACTCACTAAATAGCTATGTTTAGGGATGATCCAAAGAGGCAACATATCTTCTAATTTAAAAAATGCAGGAGTTAAAGGCAGGATAAGCCTGTGCAAATAAACTAGACATAGCTTGAGTGAGGGCTGAGAAATAATGATTTAAAGAAATAAGTTAAAAGTGAACAATATTAGAAGCAACTAAAAAAGCAGAACTTTATTAAGGCAAATAACTCTTCAGCTAAATTAATCTTTTTATTTTTTCCAAAGGATTATAATCCTCTTTTATATTCTAGTGTTAATATTTGAGAGCAGACAATGTAAATAAATGTGATGAAGATACTTCAGGATGATCTGAATGGGGACCAGGTGTGGAAGTTAATATTCTGCCGTTAAGATGGCAGTCTGGTCCAGAGCTTTAGAATTTTTAAATTCATCACTTTGTTCATTATTTATACATGTCCACTGGCAGCTTGCCAATCATAATATATGCACAAAGACAAAAGCCATATAATTAGCTGTGGATGACCTGTTTTGGCTAGAAACCTCTCTGTGATACGTCAGAAATATTATTTTGAGGCAAGTATTTTGAAAAAACACTTTTTAGGGTACATACAACTGTCACTAATAAACTATGTCCACATTAGAATGTGCTCATGTATTCTTTCTAAATTTATTTTTGTTTGTTGTTATAATGACATTGTCTCACTTGGGGGTTGTAAATTATTTTCTATGTAATGTTTGCTAATATTGTAGGAAAAGATATTTGCTATGTGCATGAAGATGGAGAATAATGGTGCTGACTTTCAGTAACTTAACAGTTGACAGTATTTTCCCATTTTATTTTATGTGCATTTTGCACTGCATATGTACTATATTTCATAGTTGATTTTAGCACAGGATGCAGATGTTCCTGACACATCTGTTTTCATACCTTTATATAAATGAATTTTAAAATGATACTAGCAACTCTGGGGACTGCATTAGTCACAATAAACAGTACATATTTTTGTCTTGTCTACATAGGGATCATCTATGTATAAAGTAGATGTCGAGTAGCTAGTCATTTTTTATGTGTCCTTGCAATGCAGTTATTTACATACTACTGATTTGGTATGCCTGGCCATCTGGTTATGGATGAAATGCTGCATTTACTTTTTTTTTCTTTTGCCTTTGTTTAAAAGGACTTTCTAAATGTTATCAATACCAAATGTTCTATGATTATTTATATTAATAACCTACAAAATATTTTATATTTTTCCAGATCGTTGCATAATACATTTCTTAATTTACATGCCATTTGATTTTTAGCTGATTTTGTAAAATGGTAGAACTAAATATAATGTTTTGAGAGTTTTTATAGATTTTGTATGGAGCACACTATTTCTTAATAACTATGTGAAACAGTAGATATATACCACCTGCTCTTTCACCAGTAAAGATGCTGCCGGGTAGTTAAAAGCTCAAGCAAAGCAGCCAAAGTGTTTTGTGGCAAGAATGGCTGTTGGCTTGGTTGACTGCATGAATTGGGCAAGATACAAATTTCTCTAAGTTTCAATTTCTTTATCTGTAAAATGAAGATAGTTGTAAAAGTAGTTCACACAGTTGTTGCAATAATGTATTAAATTAGATAACCTAAAGAATTTAACACAACATCAACCATATAGCAGTTACTTTCAAAGAATAACCATTAAGTTAATATGATTAAATAGAGAGTAATTAAAATATTTTATATGATTTTTGAAAGTTGAATTTATTACTACTTACTTAGTATCTGCCTTCAGCTCAGGTCATGATCCTGGAGTCCCAAGATCAAATCCAACATCAGTCTCCCTGCTTGGCAGGGAGTCTGCTTCTCCCTCTGTCCTCCACCCTGCTTGTGCTCTCTCTTGTTCTCTCTGTCTCTCTCAAATAAATAAATACAAAATCTTAATAAAAAAATGTCTAGGGGCCCCTGGGTGGCTCAGTGGGTTAAAACCTCTGCCTTCAGCTCAGGTCATAATCTCAGGGTCCTGGGATCGAACCCCACATCAGGCTCTCTGCTCAGGAGGGACCCTGCTTCCCCCTCTCTCTCTGCCTGCCTCTCTGCCTACTTGTGATCTCTTTCTCTGTGTCAAGTGAATAAATAAAATCTTTAAAAAAAAAGTCTAAAACACATTTATACACAAAATCTAAGTCTTTTTAAAAAACAGCTTTAATTAGGTATGATTAATATACAAAAACTGCATGCATTTAATATATACAATGTGGTCAGTTTAGATATATAAATACACCTGAGAAACCATAACCCCAATCAAGATAATGGACATGTCCATTATCTCCAAAAGTTTCCTTATGTGCTTCTGTGTGTGTGTGTGTTATAAGAGCAATTAACATAAGATCCATCCTTTTAACAAATTTTTGAGTGCATAATACATAATTACTGACTAGACACAGGGCTGCATGGCATGTCACCCGTCTTCTCCATGACAACATCCTCTAGTTGGAGTCTCTGTCCTCTGCAGGAATTTTGAAGTATCTTGTTAGGGCACCATAGCCGAGAGCCACGAGACTCAGTTTCTCGTCAAGAGCTGAATTTCTGCTTTTTCTAATGTGGGCCTGAGATTTGCTGTAAGTTGTAGCCCTGTCTCTTTTCATAGGCAAGAGAGCATTACCTCTTCATCAGGCTTTACGAATCAAGCCTGGGCTCCAGGCTACCCATCTTGCGTGAAACACATTTTAGTCCCCCAAAACACATTTTTTGGTCAAAAAAAGCTGAGTTCCCAGGCCCCAGTGTCTGCTTCTAGACCTCGAGGTCCCTAGTGGGCTTCACCATCCTTGCCCGATGGTTGGTTTTGTTGTGTTTGTTTGTGTTGTTTGTTTCTTCTGATCGACATTGATGTTTTAATTATTTTTCAACCTAACTATGCATTTTTATTTATGTGGATTTGGAACAAATGGTTTGGCAGGGTTTGAAATCATGTGTCTTTTTTTTTTTTTTTTTTAATATTTTATTTATTTGACAGAGAAAAACACAGCGAGAGAGGGAACACAAGCAGAGGGAATGCTAGCAGGAGAAGCAGGCTTCCCGCAGAGCAGAGAGCCCAATGTGGGGCTCGATCCCAGGTCCCTGGGATCTGACCTGGGCCGAAGGCAGACGCTTAACGACTGAGCCACCCAGGCGCCCCAATCATGTGTCTTTTGTACCAGAATTGTTTGTATCATTTTTATAGTATCATTCTTCAACCAAATTTTTGATGATGTATTGTGTACTGTAAGTTATAATCAAGTCATACTGGAGAGCTTCTACTACCCATAAATAAGTTTTGGGTTTTGCTAAAGTTTACATGAGTAGCCTAAATTTTAAATAATGGCATGACTAAAGTCTAAATTCAAAGATATCGTTTTATTTCATAGACTACCTAGAATGCAGTTTTTTAATCATCCCCAACTGACATCTTATATTCTTAAATACATATTTAAATTACATGTTTTCATTGTTCTGGTGACATTCATATTTTAAAAGATAGATGAATTTATTTATTATATTATATTAGATCTCAACCATATCCAATTTAAGAGGTTTATGATAATAACCCAGAAAAATTTAGTGAAATAGAAGGAATTCACTTAATTCTAAAGAATGAAAAGAATACAACTTTCCATGTCTGTAGACTCCCGAATATGGTGTTAATACACTGTCTTTTGTGAAAATTTTCTTCCTAATGATTATGGCAGTTATCATAATATAGATTAAATATCATGGTGGAAAAGCCAATATCATAAGGTTTTTGACTTGAGGTCTGTTTCAAGATCCTCAGATAACAAATGATGTGGAATGTGAACTTTGCACATTGATTAAAAAGGATATCAAAGATGCGAATTTAAAAAAAAGAAAGATGTGAATTTAGACACACATTTTTTTTTAAAGGCAAACATGGTTTTTTGAACTTTTTAAAATTATAACACCATATGAAATTATTGATTAGTCAATATCATTTCATCACATGGAAATTAGTGCATTTACTTTTGAAGTTCCACTTTGTTTACCCGGGTAACTATCCTCCAACTTATAATATCAGTTTATTTCCTGATATATGTTAAAAATAGCACTTCATAAGCTCCGTTACATACTTGAAGATAAAAAAACTCTTTGAAATAAAAATGAAAATTATTGTTAATACAGCTCTAGCTCTGTTTTTCTTAGGCTCTATAATTTAACACTTCCATCAATGAAGAAAAATAAATTCCTTAGTGAATATTCATCTTTAACCTATTAAACTACCTGGCCAGTATATAAAAAATATGCTATGATTACATAAATGTGTATGATAACACATAAGTAGCGTTTGCTATGCTAATTTGCCTTCAGAAATTCTGCCTTTCATTTCACTTGTCTGAGAATGTGTGACAAGGTGTGAAGTGCACTAAACTGGAGAGAAGTGCTTTTAAGTCCTCATGTTTACCCTGATTTAACAAATAGTGTGAAGTAGGGCCACTCTCCTTTTTCTCAATTGTATGATGTCTCTCATCTACAACACATCAAATATTATACATCTCTTTCTGCTTAATAAATTCTATGTATCTCTAAGCCAACTTGGAGCTTTGGAAAAAACAACAACAACAGAAAAAGTATTCAATAGGATGACCTGTTAATGAAACCAAAGTTCTTTTAAGGAAGCTTAATGCAGAGAAGAGGAAATGATAGGTGGGGAGGAAACTGAGATTGGGAATATTTCTTTTATTTGGCGTTAAGACTCCATATGAAACAATGGTTTTAGAAATCAGAATAAAATATGGCAGAATGCAGTTCTGACCGGAAGTCACATTGTGACTTAGTAGTTGTGGATGAAATTCTTAGATAGCTGATTGCGTTTCAAAGGCATAGTAAAAAATATTGTTAGTTTCCAAAATCTGCCTGCCCCAGTGAGAATTACAACCCAATTTAAATGTGTCTAATGAACCCTCCTACTGAGGAAAGAATCCGATTTCATCAACGTGGATTCAGCCTTTGGCATGCTGTGTTTGCTCGTGGCCCGAGTCTCAGCCCGCTGGGAGTGGCAGCCCCTGCCATCAGTGTCAGTCAGGGAGCAGATGTTTCTCTCTTTGTATTATCAAGGAGCTCCAGGCTCTTGTGCCGGTCAGACTGCACTGGGATGCTGACAGGGAACTGCTGCACAGACAGGGAGAGGATCTCACTCTGTATTTAAAGAGCCCAAGAGCTGCAGGAAGATAGTGTTCCTGCTTCTTCTAAGTGGCATGTGTGGAGAGATATCTGATTTAGCAGCTCTGACAGCCCACAGGAAACTCGATCCAGACAGAAACGGAATGTGAAATAACGGGAGCACTCATCCTTGAGTGTAAGGAAGAGGAGAGGAGGGGCACCTGAGTGGCTCAGCGGGTTAAAGCCTCTGCCTTTGGCTCAGGTCATGATCTTAGGGTCCTGGGATCGAACCCCACATCAGGCTCTCTGCTCAGCAGGGAGCCTGCTTCCCCTCTCTCTCTGCCTGCCTCTCTGCCTACTTGTGATCTCTCTCTCTGTCAAATAAATAAAATCTTCAAAAAAAAAAAAAAAAAAAGAAAGAAGAGAGGAGACTAAGAATTCTGAGTGTCTCTGATAAACCAGACATTATGTTGGGTGTGTTAAACTTACACTTTCACTTAATTTCCCCATGTATGCTTGTAGAGTTTAAACAATGTAACTTCGGTCACTAGTAAACAAGTAGTTGTGGGTGAAAAAAAAAACAAAACCTGATAATCTGAAGCAGTGATTCAAACACAGGGATGAAAGATGTAGGTTCTGGAATCTGGCAACTTGGTTTCAAAATTTGTTTCAACCACTTCTAGTGATGAGACTTAAAACAACTTTTCTAAATTTTTTGTACCTTGGTTCCTTATCTGCAAAGTGTAGGTAGTGTTTACATAATAGAGTTGTAAAATTCAAGTTAGATTATCTCTATTGGTTGTTTAGATAGATATCTAATGTTTAGTGATTCCCCAGAAAATGTTTGATGTTATTTTCCAATGATCTTCATATCTATGCTACTCTAAAATGTCATTCTGCTTCCTGATTTTGAGTGTGACAATCATAATAGCCATTGAAATATACCTTTCATGTTTCTATTAAAATTAATTAATCTTAATTACAGTGATAGTCTTATGTCACTTGTGTATTGGTTAAAATTCAACTTATTTTACCCTTATTGTTTGAAAGTTGCTCTTTGATGAGTTATAAGTAATACATTATTAGAAATGGAAAACTTATTGGTAACTTTGTAGCCTTAGGAATTGTGAGAGCAATAAAGACAGAAAAAAAATTTAAATAAGTGAAAAGAAAAAATGCATTAAAAGAAACAGAAAAACACAAAAAAATGATTCAAAGAAAATGTTATTTTTGTACCATTGTCTGAATGCCTCACAGATTTTTTTTTCATAAATTTTTTTTATTAACATATAATGTATTATTTACCCCAGGGGTCTCACAGATATTTTGAATTTAACATATTGAAAAGAAAACTACTTAGTTCCCATCCCCATTGCAAAATGACTTTTCAGTCTGTTTTATATGTCCTATTAAGTGAGATGGATTAGTAATCCGATAATTCATCTGTTCTTATTCAAACCAAATCTTTGTGAATTGTATAGTATTAGAGAGATATGTTCTAGAGTATATTTATTCTTATGTAGGAGCATACATTCAATAAATGTTTGACTAATGCTTTTCATACACATTCACTTTTTTTAAGTTTATAAACAATAATGAACAATATCGAGTTTATAGTCTTTGAAGAAATAGATAAATCCATGCATAATATAATTAAAAATCCTGATAATACTTAACATACATAAATACACTAACAAAACAAAACAAAATAAAAAGGAACAGTGGAAGTAGTCAGAAATTCAAGGGAAACATCCAGCTATTTCTTTTGTCTGAAACATACCTTCTCAAGTAATTATATTGTCCTCTCAAATCTTCAGGCCTCTGTTCCAAAGTTGCCTCTCCATCATCTATATAAAATATCAACCCTCCTCCAATATGAAAGGGTTAGACTTCCCTTAATAGTTTTGTTTTTTAATAATAATACATAGTGACAGCTGACTGTGTAGCATGTTAACTTGTATATTTATTTTCTCTACCACCCATCAGAATGGAAATCTGAGAAGGCATGAATTTTTTTCCTTTATTGTCATATCCCAGGGCCCAGAAGAACCAGAAGCATACTATATACTTAGTAAACATGTTTGAATAAATGAATGAGATACATTTGCCTGCAGGCTTCAAGAAAAAGACAGGCTAATGTATTGTGGGAGGAGGCAAGAACTTATTAGCAAAGGGAGCACAGTGGCTTCCTGCAGTAATATGTAAGCAACCTAACAGCTTGGAAAAATTAAGGAATTAGTGTATCTGGGATACGGGGAAAGGAGAAACTTGTCTCAAGAGAGATTGGAAATGTGCAGTGTCAATTCTTTCAAGGCTTTCTTATGAAGCGGAAGAGCTAGGTTCTTGTCTCACTGAGTCGGAGAATGAATCTTGGAAGTGAGTAAAGGGACAGAAGCTTATCAAGTAAGGAAACAGAAAAAGCTCTCAAGAATGAGAGGGGTCTCTACAGGGCTACCAAGAAGGGCCTTTAGGGTTGGTCTTTTATAGAAAGCTAACCATGGAACTTAAATCCTTACAACTCTATTGATATCACCTTCAATGGGTTACTTCCTTTTAGGGTCTGGTTATTCTTTTTGGATCACAAGTGATTATCATAAAGACACCCACCCCACAGGACCCACCCCACAGGCCTTGGGCAGGGTGTTCTGATATGTCCCCTATCTCTGGTTTTGCCACACCTCCACATTTTTGGGATTTCGGTGAGCCTGATCACAGAGTCCCCTATCTATCTCTCCCTACCTAACCCCATTTTTCCCTTACTCACTTAAGAATGTTTCAAATTTGTTTTTAATAAATTAGAGTGACTGAAGGTCTTGAAAGTAAATTAATATAATCCCATTTATTTAGTGTTCACTTAATGTGGTTCCTTAAGTATTTTTGTAAATTTTACACATAAAAAAAATCATACTGAAGTATAATCTTCATAAAATGTGTCCATTGTAGTTTTCATATACCTGTGTTCTAATAACTCTATAAATTATATAACCACAAAGTCGGTCAAGATATCAAATATTTCTATCACTCTAAAAAGAACATTGGTTGTCCTTTCTAGATAGTACACAAATGCCAATCTTAGATTGGCAATTGTGGATGTACTCTGTGACATAATTGATTTGTTTTTCCTGTTCTTGACTTTTTTAAAAAAATAAATGTAATCATACCAGATATATTCATTTCTGTCTGTCTTCTTTTGCTTACGATTATATTTTTGAGTCATCCATGTTATTGAGTGCATTAGTAGTCCATTTATTTTTTTTGCCAAGTTGCATTTCATTGTACTAACACTTCAGGAGTTTTTCTTTTTCAGCCATTCACGGGTTGGTGGACACTTGGGTTGTTTACAGTTCAGAACTATTAAGAATAGGCCTACTTATAAATAGATAACAAATACATGTGTGGACATATATTTCATAATCTTGGATAATGAGGGATTGGGATGATTAAGTCATGCAATAAATTTACTTATAAATTTATACACATTACCATAAAGTTCTCCAAGTAGTCCCATCATTTCAAATGGTACCATCAGTGTTCTGTGAGAGTCCCACTTTCTTTGCATCCTCAGCATTACTTGACAACTTGGTATGTAGTTGTGTATTATTATGGTTTTATTTTATATTTTCGTGCTGTGTAATAATGTTTATCATCTTTCATGTCCTAGAGGCTGTTAACGTATCTTCTTTCTTGAAGTGTCTATACAAGTCTTTTGCACAGTCTTAAAAAGGAATGTTTATCCTAATTGAATTTTGTTTATTTTTTCTATTTTCTAGATACAGCTCCCTTTTTATATATTTGTATTGCAAATATTTTTGATCAGTTTGCAGCTTGCCTAACACTTTCTTAATATTTTTTAAAAAACACTTTTGACCTTTTTAAATTTAAAATAATATTTTAACTATTTTAAGCTTCTTATCTTTTCAGTGTCTTTGTCTATTTCGAGGCATGGGTTGTTTTAGATCTTTAGTCTAACTTCCCAGTATTTGTAGATTTTTATATGATGTTTATGGATTTCTAAATTAACTTTTTGGTGATCAGAAAATTTCTATGATTTCAATCCAGTTACATTTTTTTTCAGATTTCTCCTATGGCCTTCTATTGTCTATGTTATAAACATTTCACATGCACTTCAATAAAATGTGTATTATGGTATTTTGGGTTATAATACCCTAAAATGTCAATTAGATCAAGTAACATTAATATTGTTCAAGTTTTTTATATTCTTAGTGAATTTTCTCTGTTGTTCTTTCTACCAATTGCTAACAGAAGAGTGCCAAAAGATCCACTTATGGTGTCCATTTCTGCTTCCAGATTTGTCACCCTTTGCTTCATATCCTATTAAGATTTAATATCATGAACACATACATTTTGAATTACTGTGTCTGTTTTATGAATTGAAGCTTTTATTATTAAAATGTCCCTTTTGTCTTTAGTAATATTCCTTTTTCTGAAATCAACTTTGTCTAATATGCATATTGCCACTTAAGCTTTTTTAAGATTATATTTTAGTGTAGTTAATTTTATATTGTGTTACCTAAGGACAGCTGATAGGCTTTGTTTATTCTTTCTTATATTTTTAGTCATTTACTTGGGAGTATTTGAGTCACTTCTATATAATGTAACTACAAGTATAGTTGGTATACTGGGCTGAATAGTTTCCCCCCAAATTAATGCCTACCTGGAATCTATATATGACTTTAACTGGAAACATGATCTTTGCAGATGTTATTGAGTTAAGATGAAGTCAGACAGGATTAGGGTAGGTGCCACATCCAGTATGTCCCTATGAAAAGAAGAAAATTTAAGCATAGAGACATACTTGGAGGGAGGATTGGCCACGTGGAGATGGAGGCGCAGATTATAGTTATCCTTCCAGAAGCCAAATATGCCAGGAATTACTGACAACCACCAGAACCCAGAAGAGGCAAGGAAAGAGTCTTCCTTAGAGCCTTTGAAGAGAGCACACCTTGCTAATTCCTTGAGTTTGGACTTCTAGCGTCCAGAATTGTAAGAGAATAAATTTCTCTTGGTTTAAGCCACATGTTTTGTGCTAATTTGTTATAGGAAAAGTGATATAATTGGTTTTAAGCCTGCTGTCTTACTATTTCTTGTGTATGTGTTTTCTTCCCTTGTTTTTTAATTAAATGTGTACTTTGTAGTTAGTACTCTATTTTTTCTCTTCTATGGGCTTACAAGCTGTATATGCCTATATTTTACAATGTGCATCTTTTGTTTCATTTTACAATATTCAGCTTTAGCTTATTAGAATCTACTTTCATTTCAAATGTACTTCCATTTCTCCCTTCCAGTCCTTTGAATTATTTTTTAATACATTCTGATTCTATGTATTTTATAAACCTCATATTATTATTCTTACTTATACTTTTCAAACCAATATAAATTGGTTATTTTCATTTATTTTATTTGATTAATTTTTATAGTTTCTATTTCATCCTGATATATCCTGTTTTTGAAGTATAATCTTAATTTGTATTATTTCTTTAAATACAGTTTCCTTTAATTTTTAAAATATATTTTTAATATCTGGATAAAGGTATTATTTGATGTGTCTAACAGATGGCTCCACTCAGAGTCAATTCCTGGTCAATATTATTTTCCTGAGTATGTGCCCTATCTTACTTTTTGCAAATCTGATAAATTTTGTTGAAAACTGGACATTTCAGGGGCCCTTGGGTGGCTCAGTGGCTTAAAGCCTCTGCCTTCTGCTCAGGTCATGATCTCAGGGTCCTGGGATCAAGCTCCGCATCTGGCTCTGTGCTCAGATGGGAGCCTGCTTCCCCCTCTTTCTCTGACTGACTCTCTGCCTACTTGTGATCTCTCTCTCTCTGTGTCAAAATAAATAAATAAAATCTTTAAAAAAAAAGAAAACTGGACATTTTGGTTATTATTTTGTAGCAATTCTGGATTTTGCCACCCTTCTTCCCTTGAAGGTAGTTGTTGCTTGCTACATTTTTATTTATTTATTTTAATTTTATTAATTAATTTATGTATTTATTTATCTATTTCAGTAACTCGCCTGGACTTTATCTGTGGAATTTGTCTCCCTTGCAGTGCACAGCTGGTTATACCATTTATGGTTTTGTTTTTTTTTAATTTTTACTTCTTTTTTCTTTCTTCCTTATTGTCAAAGATTAGCATAGCTTAGTGGTTAAACCCAGAATTGGAAAGAAGTTGTGCTTAAACAACTTGATTTTATATGATTTCTAATCTCTGCCAAAAAATCTATACATAGGTTAGAGACTGTATTCACAGTGGAGGCAGTTTTTAGCTCCTGCTCAGCACCGGCTTTTCTGGAGCCTTCTGCTGTCCCCCGCATGAAAACATAGCTTCCTACTTGGCCAAATATGTGGAAAAGTTATAAATCCTTCTATTTTCCTCTAATTTCAAAGATTCCCCACCAATTTTCTGGCTAGATTATCATTGATTCAACAGAGATGCCAATCCCAGAGTAACAGAGTCATAGGATTTCCCCATTATTTCCTATAGAGTTGGTTATCTTTATTGATGATCCAGTCAGGTATTCACTTTCTGTCCCCAATCAAGTCTGTCCCTTGGCAGTAAAGCTGTTTGTTTCCCTTTTTCCAGACCAAATACAGTAACATTACAAAATCAAGCTTGACAAGGCAGAGGTTTAGATGGTGAAAGATACTTAAGAATGGCCCCAAGCAAGAAGAATGGAGAATCCTGTTGTCTCTACCCATTATTTAATAGTTTTTCTTGAAGAAACACTTACTAATTTACAATTGGTCTTTGTTCAATTTCCGGGGATGAGAAATTATTTGTGAGATTTTTGAGGCATATTTTTTCAGTTTTTAACCCATATTTTTACATTTAAGAGGAACAATTTGCCAATCTTTTTACTGCACCATAGCTGGAAATAAAAAATCTATTGGATTTGCTTTATGCTATTTTAAATTATATCATTTTAAACTTTCTTTTTTTTTTTTAATTAACTTTACCTGGGTGCTATTTAGGAATGTTATTTATTTTTAATTATCTAATATGAAGTGAAGTTACTGAATTGACTTTTTATTTTTTTTATTTTTTTAAAGATTTATTTATTTGAGAGAAAGAGAGTGCATGTGCACAAGAGAGGGGAGCAGTCAAAGGAGAGAATCTCAAGCAGATACCCAAATCATCATGGAGCTGATGATCTCATGACCTGAGCTGAAACAAAGAGTCAGATGCTTAACTAACTGAGCCACTGAATTTGCTACTTAATTCTAATATTTCTTCAGGTTTTTCTGGATTGTGTACACGTACAATCATTTGACCATAAATAATAATAACAAAATTATTTCATTCTTTCCAGCCTTACATTTTATATTTCTTTTTTTTTTTCCCTTTTGGTTCCTTTAAGATCTCAAGTATGATTTTGAATTAAAATAGTGATTGCAAATATCTTCACCTCATTTCTATTCTTGGAGTGAAAGATTAAATACATTTTATCAGATTAAGAATGCCCCTTCTCTTCCTAGTTAGCATATACATTACCTTTGTCATTAAATTTATGCTGAATTTTATAAAATGCTTTTCCAGCACATTGAAAAAGATATAGTTTTTTTTCTTTTATCCTGTGATGTGTAGATTTATTTGGTTAATTTTATTAAAAATATTACATTCCTCAAATAAATCCAACTTCTTTATGAAGTATTGGACATCTTGTAATTTGCTGGGTTTGAATCTTTAATTTAATGTTATCGTTTACATTTCAGATCTTGTGTTTATGAGAGAGATGGGCCCACAATCAACCTTTCATGCTTTGCTCTTATTAGGGTTTTCCTAATAGGATTATACTGGTCTCATAAAATACTTGAGAAATGTAAATATATGGAAGAATTGTTAAAAACTAGTATAATTTCATACCTAAATGAAGGAATAAATTCAACCAACAAAACCATCTGGGCTTAGAGATTTCTTTGTGTTTATTTTCTTTATTGGGTATAGGATTATACTGGATTTCTATTTATTCTTGTGTCAGTTTTGTCAAATTGTGTTTTCATGAATGTTCATTATTTTCCCCTAAGTTTATTTGATAAATTTGGGCATGATATCTCTGTTATCTGTTTAATATTGAACATATAGTAGGTACTTCAAAAATGCTGACTTTTATTCAGAAAGGTATTGCTATGTATTAATCTGAAATTTTCAAAAAATGCATTTGTTCC
>CM053603.1:154887288-154931340 GCA_028646535.1 Procyon lotor | reverse complement strand
AAAAAATGCATTTGTTCCAGACATAATAGGTTCCCCAGAAATGGGTGAAAGGCAAAAATATATGTTAAGAGGTGTTTACTACTCTGAGATCAATTCATGTTTCTAACTATCACTTTAAAGATTTCCTTTCTATAAAATATAAATATGTTAATTTGAAAGATAATTGAGACACTCTTGCTAATGGCATCTTAAATCAATGTTTATATGGAGAAATAAATTATTTCTAAAACATATATTATTCATATTTAAAATAGATTCTAGCTAAGTAAAATAATATTCTTATTTATTGTCTTATTTGATTTAATTACAACTTCCCACATTGGTACTGTATTGGTACTCTATAAGGACATTTTAATTAATTAAAATCTATTTTTCTATTGCTTTGAATCATTATTTATAAATAGTTCATAAAAGAATTGAAAGTGTTTTGTAACTGCATTACTGATGAATCATCATTATGATATTTCTAAATGATTATATTATTAAAGGGTTTTTTAAAGCAATTAGAGAGTATGAGTTATTTTTTTCATATATATTATCTTTTTCTACCTCATATGAGTCTTCTGAAATTAAATCTTATTAATATTCAGGTTGTTTTATAACAAGAAACTGAGTCTCAGGCAGATTCTTATGAAATGGAGGAAATATTAACCAAGATATGTTCTTAAAACCTTTGAGAATATCCAAACTAATTACCCCCATGTAATGTGTACTTTATAATTAATAGAGGCCAAAAGAGCAGTTTGAGTTGATGATATGCTCTGCAGAATATGTTCATTCACTTCCTATGTGGTTTTCTCCTGCACATTAGCTTTGAAACATAAGCAATTAAATTTTTTACCTAACCTCAGCAAAATCACAAACTACTATGAAAAGTCGAAAACTTTCTAGGTTACCCACAGATAGCTGAAAGATAATTGTGTACTTTGAATGACAATCCTATTCAAAGTCCTATCTCCTTCTCAGTATAGTAAGTAGAGAAATCCAATTTCATTAATCAATTATTTGGTATCTCAATGTATTAGTGCATAAGCAGACTATTCCAAGTCAAAATCAATAGTACAAGAATTTAATTATATTTCATATAAAAATTACAAGCACATCTAAAATATTCACTGCATTCTTCTATTATAATGTTCTATAGGATTTATCTATGTCATGCTATTCAAATATATTTTTTTCAAATTTTTACATATGATAGTGCATATATCCTTTTATTATTTTTTCTGAATGTTTCTCTGGAAAGAAGAATTAGACACTCACTGATCCTGAATATAAATCTTCCTCTCTCTCTTTGAGGACCACAAACTAATCGATATCAATAAGATAAAAGAAAAACAAATGTATATGTCTCTTTAAGAGTTTCACATCAAATTGGGGCGCCTGGGTGGCTCAGTGGGTTAAAGCCTCTGCCTTCTGCTCAGGTCATGATCTGGTCCTGGGATCTAGCCCTGCATCTCCCTCTCTGCTCAGCAGGAAGCCTGCTTTCCCCCTCTCTCTATCTGCATGCCTCTCTGCCTACTTGTGATCTCTCTCTGTCAAATAAATAAACAAATATCTTAAAAAAAAATTCACATCAAATCAGCTCTGATGGACTTGCAGTTGCCTATCAAATAGGTAACATTTTTTACAATGATCATGAGGTGCCTGCTGTGCACTAAGAGGCATAATTACTTTTCTTTTTTTTTTTTAAGATTTTTATTTATTTATTTATTTAACAGAGAGAGAGGTCACAAGTTGGCAGAGAGGCAGGCAAAGAGAGAGGGGGAAGCAGGCTCCCCGCTGAGCAGAGAGCCTAATGCGGTGCTCCATCCCAGGACCCTGAGATCATGACCTGAGCCGAAGGCAGAGGCTTTAACCCACTGAGCCACCCAGGTGCCCTGTAATTGCTTTTATAAATTGAGCACATTGGGGCACCTGGGTGGCTCAGTTCTTAAGCGTCTGCCTTCAGCTTAGGTCAAGATCCCAGGACCCTGGGATGGGTAGATTGAGCCCCACATCGGGCTCCCTGCTCAGCAGGAAGCCTCCTTCTCCCTCTCTCACTCCCTTTGCTTATTATGTTCCCTCTCTGGCTGTGTGTCTCTCTCTGTCAAATAAATACATAAAATCTTAAAAAAAAATGAGCACATGTTTCCGACCTCAAACCTCAGGAATCTTCATCTTTACCTGAAATATTCTCAACACTCCCAATCCTGTTATCATTTTTTTGTTAATATTTATAATATAGTTAGCAATTGACAGCTAACTAAAGACAAGCATAAAAGTCTGTTACTGTTTATATTACCATATATTTAAGAATATTTTTGTATTGTGCTATACTCATTTTAATTGCACTTTCACAGAAATATTACACAGTTGCTTCTGACTCATAAAAACATCATTTGTGAATGCTTTTACCCATAAGTCATTACTGCTGCTTCTTTTCTGTTTATTCACTCTTCATGACATAACACCTTTTACCACAGTCATGGAAGCCATATAAAATCAAACAAAACAAACAGGCAAAGAAAAACAAACCAGGAAAAAAAAAAGCTGTTTTTGAAGAATCAGTGGAAAGAAGTGAAAGAAAAAATATATCAATGAAAATAAACAATATTGACAATATTTCTCAGAGTAGTCATTAGCTCTAGTTTTATCAAAATCCCATCTTGATATTAAGATGCAGATTTCCAAGTTCTCACTCAAATTTATTAAACCGGACTTTCTGAAAGTATAGCACTGGAATAAATTACAATTTCAGCTAAAACCTCATGATAATGACACACAAGAAATCTAACCTAATTTTGTGGGCCTGGACTGCTGTCCCATGAACCAGCATTACAAACAAGCATTCATTCCTTTAATGAGGTTATTCATTCAGCAAACACCTTCCTAATATTTTCCATCAGACGCAGAAAGACTGACAGAATCGGAATCCCAATTCTGAAAATGAAAAAGTAATTTTGGAACAGGGCCTTCACACAGTGATAAGGCTGGCATTGATGGAATATTACGTGCAATGTTCTGTCGAGGTTACTTTGTCACTAAAAAGATGGACATTCAAACTTGGGAGATTTGTATTAACAGAAGGTGGGTTCATAAATTGTTTTAATCTTCTGCTTATCTTTGGCTTGATGAGAAAATTAAATTTTTTTTTAATATTCTGATAAAACATGACCTCCTTTCCCAGGATACCAGACTGTTTTATTACACACAAAAATAGAAAATTGTTGCATTCTAGAAATAAAAAGAAACTGCTACTGGTGAAGAAGCATAAACTACTAAGAGTTCTAGATCATAGAAACCAGATTTTGAAAACCCATGCCAAGATAGGAATGAGAGCATAGGTTTAACACGAGACAGGGAGTTAGAGGAGGTTATTCGCATAAAGCCAGGAACTAAAACTTTGCTCCGTCATCCATAAATGAGAGCCTATCTTTGCTTGGACAACCTAAAAAGAGCTCTGAATACAATTTTAAAATGCATTTTTTGCTATAGTTGTGTAATAAATTGCCTCAAAACTTAGTGGCTTGAAACAAAATAAGCATCTCCCAGTTTCTGAGGGTCAGGAACTTACTAGTGGTTTAGCTAAGTGATACTGGCCCTGGGTTCCTTATGTTGGTGTATTAGGGTTCCCCAGAGAAACAGAACCAACAGGACCTAAATACATACATACATACACATACACTATATACTAGATTTATTATAGGAACTGGATCATGGAACTGGTTATGGAAGCTGAGAAGTCCCATGATCTACCAACTACAAGTTGGAGAACTAGGAAATCTAGAGGTATAATTTGGTTTGAGTCCAAAGGCTTGAGAAGTGGGGAGGGTGGGAGAGAGTGTTGAAACTGACAGTTTAGGTCCTGATGTGAGTCCAAAAGCCCAAAAACTAGAAACACCAATGTCTGACGGAGGATAAAACAGATGTCTTAAGTTAAGAGAGACTGATTCAACTTTCTTCCACCTTTTTGTAATATTTGGACTCTCAGCCAACTGGATGATGCCTGCCTGCATTGGGAAGGGCCATCTGCTTTGCTCAGTTCACCAATTTGAATGCTAATCCATTCTGGAAACATCCTTACAGATATCCCCAGAAATAATGTTTTACCAACTATCCGGACATCCGTTAGGCTGGTCAAGTTGACAAATAAAACTAAATATCATATGCTATAAAAAGTCACGTGTTGTACAGAGTACTGTCATCTGAATGCTTGAATGGTGTGAAACAATCTATTTCAATGTGGCTCAAACACACACCTGACAAGTTAGGCTGGTTATTGGCATGAAGTCTCAGTTCCCTACCATGTGGATGTCTCCGTGGGTCTTTCCACGTGGTGGCTGACTTCCCCCAGAGCAAGTGGTACAAGAGACCACAAAGTGGAAGCCATGATGTATTTTATGGCCTATTACTATTGGAGAGTACACACAGTCATTCTTATAATATCCTTTTGGGTAGAGGGAGACTTACACAAGGGTGTAATATGAATAACACAGTTTGGTGTATTAGATTTGCATATGTCAGAGATGTTGAGTGACGAGAGAGAGAGAGAACAGAAACACAGAGACAGACACAAAGAGAGAAAGAGACAGAAAGACACTAGATAATCTCTGAATTCTGAAAAACAAGATCTTAATGCATCTACAAAATAAAGTAGAAGCTACTGAATATCGCCTAGGATTACCAGTGCTCTCTGTTACACTGGAAACAAAACAGAAAGGAAACCAACATCATACTTCTTATTAATGGAATTTCATGAACACATTTCATCTCAATTTATATTTCATGGCATCCAGGTGCTAAGTGCAGTTTCAAGCATACTCTACCCTCCCATAAATTATACAGTAAATCATCACTTGGTAATGGGCATTTTATTTTTCATGCTGATTTCCTTAAGTGCTCCACTCAGGTCTCTCAGTCATGGCCATATGCTTTTCTTTCCTTTCACATATTTGAATATAGAGCCATACTGATAGTTCCAAGATTTTTTCTTTTTTTTTTCTTTTATGAACCCTGGGTTATTCAAAATTGTTCTTTCAGATCAAGAACAGAGTAAAAATCTTTCACAGAAAACCAACATGTAGGGAACTCTTTTTTTTTTTTTTCTTTTATCATTCCTGCTAAGATTCATTTGAAAAAGTTTTTCCTGAAAAAGATGAAAGAAAGTATGACAACTTTTGAATCAAAAATGCCTTGGAAAGTAGAAACATAGCCCAAGAAAATGTGTTTCAGTTTTTAAGAACTTTGACACATTAAAATATGTGTCATTTTATTTACTTGTTTTGCTTTGCTTTTTTTACTCTCTCGCTCTTTTATTTGAGCGTAGGTACACTTGGAGTCAGTAAGGGATAGAATATATATCATGTTTCACCAATGCATATATTTAAAACTGTCCTACTATCAGCTGATAAACTCTTCCTTTCCCTCATCTTCTTCAGGAATTCAGCACAATTAGCTCATTTGCATTGCAACAAAGGAACCCCTAGGCAGTCTTGGGCTGTTGTCTGGGCAAATGTTTCTCTGTGCTGCTAATTCCATGTACTGTTCTGCTCCATTCCCAGCTATTCTGTTTCCCTTGCCTCAGAATGTAGTTTTCATTTTTCAGAGGTTCCTAGCATTCTTCAAAACAGGTTTTCAAGAGAAAATGTTTTTTTACTTGAAAATTTTGTTACCTAATTCTCAAATATCACACCTGTTCATAATTCCTAATTATTATGGGTTGTTGTGACTTGAACTGTGGAAGATAGAATGGAAGAATTATTATATCTAATTCACTTTGGTTTTCTATAAGATGTGATTTCTTCCTGCATTTTTCCTTTTAAATTATTTCTAACACCAAGTTGAAAATTAAAATAATTCTTGTGGTGCCTGGGTGGCTCAGTTGGTTGAGTGTCTGACTTTTGATTTTGACTCAGGTCATGATCTGTTATGAGACTGAGCCCAGCATTGGCCTCTGCATTCAGTGTAGAGTCTGCCTCAGATTATCTCTCTATCTCCCTTCTGCACTCTCTCTCTCTAAAATAAACAAATAAACGAACAAAGAAAGAAAGAAATGTCTTTAAAATATTCTTTGAGTAATTTGTAAGAATTTATGCAGATATTTCTCTGTGGTCTTGGAGACCAGGGGTAGAGGAATTTTTTTTTTTTTTAAGATTTTATTTATTTGAGAGAGAGAGAGAGAGAGCACAAGCAGTGGGAGTGGAACAGAGAGAGGGAGAAGTAGGTTCTCTGCTAAACAGGGAGCCGGATATGGGGCTCAATCCCAGGACCCTGAGATCATGACCTGAGCCAAAGGCAGATACATAATGGACTGAGCCACCCAGGCACTCCATATAAATATTGGTTCTTAAGCAACCAATAGAAAATAGAAGAAAAGCAGAAAATTCCACACTTTCACAATGGCAGAGGCTTGCGCAAATATCTATCACAGTCGTTATTCAAGAACTTTTAGATTTATGGCAAAATGTCCTAAAATGAAGTGGAAATGTATTTCCAATAAATTTTATGCATATTACTGTTAAAAAATTTAACTTTAATAAAAGAAGCCATCATTTTTAAGTACATAGGTAGATTTTTAAAGTTTTACAAATAAAATGTTTTTAGTAAGCAAATTAAAGAGTAGAATAATTTATTTGGAATTTTCAGGAAAAAGAGAGGTTTTTTGTTTAAGATTTTATTTATTTATTTGAGAGAGAGAATGAAAGAGAGAGAGTGTGAGAGAAGAGAGTTCAGAGAGGGCAGCAGGCTCCCTGCTTGGCAGGGACTTGATTTGTGGGTCTTGATTTCGGATCATGACCTAAGCCAAAGGCAGTTGCTTAACCAACTGAGCCACCAGGTGCCCCCCAAAGAGCCCTTTTATTGAAGTATATTTTGTAAGTAACTCTTCAAACTTCAAATAAGTCTTCTCCTGACTTTATGGAAACATTCTAAAATATAAGATGCAATATTTTGCCTCCATAACTGAAGTATTTATATACCCTAAATCTCTGCTACCTGAATTCTCCTATCATTTTGAGCATTCTTTTGACGAAGCAAGCATTAATACCATCAAGAAATCATAAAATGCTTTAAAATGCTTGGCTATACTTTGATAGTCCCTATTAGGCTTGTTTTTTATTCCTATTGTTTTCCTTACTCAGTGTTATATTACTGCTTGCTACTCTCTATAACATTGTCAAGTCCCATTAATACCTTTAAAAGTCAGATTTTTTAATTCATCCAATCATCATGAAGGTTTCTAAACTACATGTTCATGTACCCCATAAACAAAATTTATCATTAGTAATATTGGCATGGACTGGTTAATCTTTTAATACTTTTTCTAAAGCCATGCAATAGATTGTCTTATACAACAATCTTCAGGAACAATTATTCTAATTACTACATTCTTCTTGATTGTATTATGGGAATTAGGATGATTTCATGTCATATATATTTCTCACCACTAGCCTAAAAAGAGACCATCAGTGGGATTTCAGAACAAATGTCTTTCTTCTGAAATATACTTTGGAATTTTATTCCCCTCTAACGTTCCTTGTTTCCCAGAAGTGTTAGTATGAGTTGTATGAAGACGAAAGGGAAAATAAATGTTCCTCTAAGCAATAGACTCAGTTTCTCTCTTTTTTTAAAATTTTATTTATTTATTTGAGAAAGAGAGACAGGGATAGCAAGAGAGAGGATGAGTGGGGAAGAGAGGGAGAAGCAGGCTCCTGCTGAACAGGGAGCTCGACGTGGGGCTCAACGTGGGGCTGGATCTCAAGTCTCTGGGATCATGACCTGAGCCAAAAGCAGATGCTTAACCAACTGAGCCATCCCAGTGCCCCAAGACTCAGTTGCTTCTTGTCTTACAGCTGTGAGATTCTGTACTACCTGCCATTTATATCTTATGATAATTTTTTTTTTATCATTGTTCTATTTCTATTGATAGCATCATTTTGGATCCTCTTTGCTGGTGAATGATGCCACTGCTCCTTTGTTAAATGTTGTCCACCCATATGGTCATTTTCACTAGGATCTCCACCAGGGAGTCTATAAATGTGAGATCAGGACATAGTACTATTAGCTTCAGGTTCACAGTGGCACCAGATAGTCCCATGTTCTGATCAAGAAATGCAACAAATGGTTCAATTCCCTTTTTAGTCCTGTGCTTTTGTATCTGAAGGACGCATCTTCATATTATGAGTTATAGGCTAAATATTAAGTCTCTAAATTAGTCTAAAGTATATATAAGTTTAGACGACTAGGGCTGGGAGGGCTTCCTGGAAGGGAGGGGCTTTCAGCTGCACCTAAGAACCAGCTGGAGGCTGCCCCAGGAGGAAGGGAGTGGATGGGGTACATTTTGAAGCAGAGAAAGAACTCTCAGACTCTCAGATAAACTCACCAGGAAAACAAAAAAAAAAAAAAAAAGGAGGGCTTTAGGAGAACTATTTATGTGTCTCAACTATTCATGTGTTCTTGCCTTTTTTAGAGTGTTAATGCTACAAAGCTAGTTGGTTAAAAGTCTGACCTTAGGACATACTAAATTACTATAGATTATTAATGTACAGTTCATTTCTTTGACCACTCTGCCTGCTGTAAAAATGAGTATATTTTGGGGCGCCTGGGAGGCTCAGTTGGTTAAGCTGCTGCCTTCAGCTCAGGTCATGATTCCGGGGTCCTGGGATAGAACCCCACATCAGGGACCCTACTCAGTAGAGAATTTGCTTCTCTCTCTCCCTCTGCCTGTCACTCTGCTACTTGTGCTCTCTCTCTATCTCTCTGCCAAATAAATAAATAAATAATCTTTAAAAATGAGTATATTTTTAAATATATATGCTATGATGCAATTTCTTGTTTATATATCTATATCCATGAGATTGTGAATTCTCTGATGAAGTCCACATTGTATACGTCTTTGTAATTCAGAATCTTGCCACAGCATATGTACTTAGTAGATATAGTTGTTGGATAAATCTATTACATTTATTAATTTCCTTTTATAATTTAAAATATGAGATACTGGTATTAAATGACTAAGTAGTGTAAGTAAAAACATGTATTATGAATTATTTTAATGTTACTGTTCATTGCACATTGTTGAATGAGACTGTTACTCTCTTATAGAGCTTGCACCCAATGAGGGATAATAAAAGTATCAATTAATTAATTGATATATAATCAAATAAGTTTTTAAGTATATAAGTATTTTATTAATAAATATTAATTAATATATAATCAAATAAAGATACATAATTTCAGGTATAGATTAATCCTTTGAAGAAAAATAAAACAGTCAAGGAATCAAGAATGCCCTGGGAGCAGGAATGATGAGGTCCTCTTTCAACCTTGAGGAAAGAAGCAAGTAAATAATATATGATGTCTGGGAGAAGAACAATCCAGGAAAAGAAACAGAAAAGCAAACTCTCAAAACAAACAAACAAATAATGGTAAACAAAAGCCAATATGACTGCAACAGAAATAAGCACTAGGTACAAGGGGAGGATGGGATTAAAGAGAGAACCATGAAAAATGATCACATATGACTTTACAAGTCACATAACAGTTCTGTATTTATTCTAAGGAAAAGGGTTGTGACTGGGATGGAAAATGTAAATAAATGAGATCTTCTTTTAAAAAATTTTTAAATATATAAAACGTATTACACATGTTTAGGAAAGAACTCACATGAAAGGAAAGCTTAAAGAAACTTGAAAGTGCAAAACTGATGAAAAAGTTACTGGCCTAGGAGAGAAGATCTCATGTATATAATGGGAAGAAATGAAAGAGTGATGTGTATGTAAGTGTGACAGTGTGTTTGCTAATATACTTGTGGAGATGCAATGCTCTGATCTGCCTTCAAGGAGGCATTGATTGCTGTCATCTGGGTGTCAGCATTGGTCTCAGCTACAGAGAACCACCTTGCTAAGGGAACAGTCTTCCCAGGACAGCCCTCACATATGACTGATTGAAGCTGAGGTATATTTTCCCAAAACATCAGACAACTCTGTGGGGGCATATATGTTCCAGAGTTCTCTACAGGATTGTCCAAGATCACAGTCCTAATTCTCCTCTTGCTCCATCCTGCTCTCTCCCACTTCCTTCAATAAACCTTGATCTCTAACAAATACCCAGAAAGCCAAACTCTCACAGAGACCCTAATCAGTGACAGAAAACTGAAAAAAAGTTCTTTGGTAGCCTTCTCTGAGAATGAGTAATGAAATGCATGGAGGTTTAGGAATGGTAAATTCAAAGTGGATGTAAATGTTTGAAACAATTGCCAGAGAAATATGGGGTTAAGAATAATCTAAGAAAACAGAGGAATTGCTGGTCTATCTTGGTAACCAAATTGAGGATGTAGACCAAGAGGACTGTGAGCACTCCTTCCTCTTTAAAAAGTATCTTCAGTCAACTGTTTGGAAACATATTTATGGCTTTCCTTCTGTCTGCCTCACAATCCTTTTCATCTCCTCTAATGGCTTTTTTGCTTATCCTTACTTATCCTGTTAAGTTTAATGCTATCAGAATCTGTCCTGACTCACTTAACACATTTTCCTGAACAGGTTCATCTATTTCAATGCTTCAGTTACCCTCCATATACTGATGGATCTCCACACTTTTTCTAGCCAACAAATCTTTCTTAAATATATGGCCAAATATCCAGTAGTCTAATGGTCATCTTTTTTTTTTCCCCTCTAAATTTCAGAGGTAGAATTTAGTAATTCATCAGTTGTATATAACAACCAGTGCTCATCACATCAAGTGCCCTCCTTAATGCCCATTACCCAGTTATCCCTTTCCCTCACCTACGTCCCTTCCAGCAACCCTGTTTGTTTCCTAAAGTTCACTGCTATTTGAAGTGATAGCTTTCTTATATGTATGGCAAACCTCAGTGTATAATGAATAAGTAACATTCACGTGTAAAAAGATTTCTTCCAGAAGCACCACTCTCTGAAGGAAATTGGTTTCTCAGTTGCTATGCTAGCTGCTCAAAAAGCTCATAGGGCCAGGTTAAAAAAAAAAAAAAAAGTTAAAATTCTAGGGTGAATTGTGCAGTATGGAGCTCTCAGTCTGCAACCTACCACTGCAACCTCAGGTACTACCATGCAACTTCCTCTGTTTGACCACAAAGACACCAATGGCCTGTTTTTTTCAAGCTACCAGTCCATGAGTTTGGCTAGTGCTTAGTCTGATCTGGTTTTTGAAAGAGTATCTAAAGTTCCTCTTCTGCTTCAAATGCCTCAATGCTTTCCCTATGTCCTTGAATAATTATAATTTTGAAATGTCTTAATACAGCTCAGATGGTCCTTTAACATCTAGCTCTTGCTCACTTTCCTGTCTCATCTTTTGCCAACTACCAGCTCTATTCCCAATCCCACTCTGTAGTTCTAGGTTCTAACTATACTGAATCCCTTCAGGTTCGTAGAACATATAATGTTCTCACAAAGCTTCGAGTCTTTGAGTATCAGGTATCTGTAGCCACAATAATACTGCTCCATGAAAATCACAAAGTCTTTGCAGCCTCAGTGCTAAATGTTTCACTAGTACTTGAGTCTGTGAATCTGTGATTTAAGCTGGTCTTAGTTGGATGCACTTATTGATCTACAACAGCTCTGGTTGGGATGGTAGAATGAAAAATGGCCTCCCAAAGATGTCAGGTCATAATCTCTGGCACTTGTAAATAGCTGTATTTGGAACTAGGGTCTTTGCGGATATAATTAAGGATGCTGATATGAGAAAAGATCTTGAGATGAGGACATTATTCTGGATTATCTGGTGGATCTAAAATGCAATCATATATATTCTTATAAAAGAGAAGCCAGAGCTGTGGATGCAGAGGGTAGAACCATGAGTCCAGAAGCTTCTAAGCCTCCAGCCTTAGAAGTTTATTCTTAGACCTTAAGATCTAACGGAATTTGCCCTGCTGGCTGATTTGAAGTTGCTTAGGATTGGTGATCTTTTCCTTCCTTCCATTTTCTGCATTTTGGAATAGGAGTATTTATGACTCTTCTATGACTGTCCCCCCATTGTATTTTGGAAACACATAACTTGTTTCCTAGTTTCTACAGATGGGGAGGGATTCTGCTCCAAGATGAATCGTACACTGTCTCACACATATCTGATTTAAATCATGAGATTTGAGACATTTGATCTGATGATATTTTGATGACATCTTGGAATTGAATTGATGCTATAATTAATTAAAACACTTGGGAATGTTGGGATGTGGTAAATGTATTTTGCATGTGTCATGGATGTGAATCTTTTGGACCAGAGGAAAGACTGTGGTAGATTACAAAACTGCATTAAAAGATATCAGACATTAATCCCCAGAACTTGTAAGTGTTGCCTTTTTTATTTATTTATTTATTTTATTTTATTTTTTTGTTGTTGTTGCCTTTTTTAGAAAAAGGGTCTTTGCACATATGATTGAGTTAAAGACTTTGAGGAGATGGAGAGATTATCCTGAATTATCTTGGTGGGCCTTTAATACAATTGCAAGTGTCTTTATAAGAGAGAAGCTGAGTGAGATTATACAGAGACTCACAGAAGAGTTGACAATGTGACCATGGAGGCAGACATTGGACTGATGTGGCCACAAGCCAAGAAATGTTGGCAGCCACCAGAAACTGGAAGAAATTTGAACAGATTCTCTCTTTGGCCTTTGGAGGTTATGTGACCCTTGCCAACAGCTTGACTTTAGCCCAGTGATACTGATTTCAGACTTCTGGCTACCAGAATTGTGAAAGAATAAACCTCTCATTTTAAGCCACCCGAGAAACTAATATACTTCTACATGTTTCTCTCACCTCTTGCATTCTGTCACTGAGCTTCTTTTTGTGGCAATTTCAGAAGGCAGAAACAGAATAAGAAAAGGCTAGGGCTTTTATAAGTTTTCATTTGCATATGATTTGCTGACAGCCTACAACCGGTAAAAGAAAGTCATGTGATTGTTTGGCCCAGAGTCCACAGAAGGTACTGTAAGTTGGCACAACAAATGATGTGAATGTGGGGAAAAAAGGAAGTGTCAGGAACATTTTAGCAATCTGCCATCCACAAGTTTATTTTCTCTTAATTTGATTATTATCTTTGATTTTATTTTTGACTAAATGCTATTTCAGGTGTTGCCATTCTTTTATTAAAAGATTTATTTACTTATTTGAGAGAGAGAATGCACAGAGGCATGAGCCTTGGGGAGGGGAGGTGGGAGAAGCGGGCAGAGGGAGGGACACTTCAAGCAGATTCCTTGCTGAGCCCAAAGCCTGAAAGGGGGGGCTCCATTCCATGACCCATGAGATCGTGATCTGAGCTGAAAATGAGTCAGATACTTAACCAACTGAGCCATCCAGGTGTCCCAGATGATTCCCTTTCTTAGTGCTTAAGTGTTATGTTTTACTATTGTGGCATAATTGTATTTTCATTATTACAACTACCTCAAAATTTTAATTTAACAAGTTCTCGGTAGACTGTAATCAGTGGCAGCAAGCATGCAATTCTTGTCATCTTTATATCTCTTGTAACTAATGTAGAACCTTAGACATGTTGCATGCTCAGAATATGCAGGTGGAATTAGTATACAGGTTATTAGTATACAGGTTATACTCTTACAATAGACATTCTGCCAATGCACTTAAAAAGTGTTAATTTTTTATTTCAATGGATTTTAAACAAACATGATTCTTCTTTGCAAATAAATTTATGTACTTTTATTCTCATGTCATATATTATGAGTAGTATCAAAAATCAAAATTGATTATTTTAACTATAATTTAAAAGTTTTGGTAAGGTAGCACTAATTGCCATATGATTATATTCAAACTTGCTGACAGAAATTATTAAAATTAAAATTTTCTTTACTATTTATATTTCTTATCATCCTCCTAGTTTTCCAAGAAACTTTATGAAGCAGGTTGAAAACCCTACAAAGTTATTTTTGCCCACATATGCCTATTTAAGCACTTACCTATTGTTGAAGGATTATGTTCAATTACCTGATGCTCCTATTTATCGATAATTAATATGTTTTAAATGGTTTTATTTTATTTCAACCCTTTAAATAACTGGAATTACGAGAAAGGGTGAGTATCACTCTTTTTTTTCCTTTTGGTTTTACACAAAGTGAATAGAAATATTTTAAAAGTGACCTTAACTTTAACCAGAAACACAGGGGGAAAAAAAAAATTGAACGCTAGAAAATGTAATTAAAGTTCCAAGGACACACACATGCACATGCAAACAGAGTCACCTTCCTATTATTTTATTTTATACCATTTCTTGTTGTTGTTACTTTTTATCCTTTTTCTGATACCGATAGTAATGTTCTTTTTAAAATTGTAATGATAATAAATATATCAATTCCAGCGATTTCACTTTCTTCCTTTGTATTTGTTTGTTTCTAATTTGATAAATATTCATGAAAAAGGCATGGAAGAGTAGTAGTTAATATTGGCTAGAAAAATATTTTAGACACATTCCCCATCAGGTTCCCCCAAACAGCTGTGCCACTACACCTCAGTCCAAAACCCCTCGTCAAGATCTGGGCCTTTGCAGAGCACAGGGCGCCAGCTCCTCTGGCCTGTGCCAAACTGTGGGGGAAGTTGCCTAATGCGGATTCAGATCCAGTTGGAATTGTATTTAAAAACTCCAAATTCAGTGCATTTTTATTTTAAGAAGTAAACCACATATGCCTGTCCTCTTTTTCTTCATAATATTGCTTTTGAAATGATATGAACTGTATAAATAAGAACCACAAAATGAGTGTCCTTACAGAAATTGTATTTGCCATTTTGCAGCTTCCAGACCACAAAAATCTCATAATCTCAGGAAAATTGGATTTCACCCATTCAAACATAATTATTTATCAAACTTTTTCTGGCAAAAGACTATAGTACATAGTAGCTTAATTTGCACACATGCAAGCAATAGAAACATTCTGAGTTATTGAACACTTATTAGCGGATTGGTAATCACTGAATTCAGTTAAACTGGTCAAGGTAGTGGTCTATATAGATGTAGTTTCTATGGGAGCAGAGGCAAGTGTTAGAATAAAGTTTAAAAAATTAAATCAAGTAGTATGATAGATCTTTAGCTTTCCTAAATAAATTTGAAGAGATGACAAACTAAAACAAAAACAAAAACAAAAACAAAGAAATGCTGTGGATGCTTTGAAAAAAGTGTTTCATCTTGAAATAGTTAAAAGAAAATTTTATTTATATCATTAATACAGCAATGTCATAATAGTTTTCTTAGGAAAATGAACAAACTATAAAAAAAGGACATTTACCACAAAAACTGTATTATCTGTAGCCTGATCTTATCACCTAGAAAAAAAAATAAAATAGAAAACATTAATTGAAATGATACTTCAAAAGTTGCAAAAGTTAACCTGAAGAAAACAGAAAAATCAAAATATAAATTTGACTTTTTCATAAGCATGAAATGTTTCAGTACTGAAAACCACAAAATATTATACCACACACACTGTGCCATGTTAGCTACTAGTGCACTGTTGGATAGAAAAAAGAAATTGTTACAGAAGATAATGCACCCCTTCCTTTGTCCTCAATGGATGCTTACTTACTGAATTTTCCTTATTGTGGAATCAGTTTTTAAAACCATTTCTGTTTATGAAAATTGTGTAGAATTTCTTGTTGTTGTTTCTTTTTATCCTCTGCCTCTGCCTTTGTCTCAGGTCATAAGCTCAGGGTCCTGGGATGGAGCTACACATCAGGCTCTCTGCTCAGTGGGGAGCCTGCTTTCCCCTCTCTCTCTGTCTGCCTCTCTACCTACTTGTGATCTCTCTCTCTGTCAAATAAATAAAATCTCTAAAAAAAAAAGAAAATTGTGTAGAACAGTAATTATCTCACAAGATTAATGTAAATAAACTATTAGCATATTTTGTGGTTCAGAGTAAATATTGAATAAATGGTTAATTATTGTTTACTATTTTAAAAATTATTATTGAATTTCACGAAAATGAATGTTTACTTTCAGCAGCTAAATCAGTTGCAGTGGGATACTAATTTATGGTAAGTGTACACAGATCACCAGTGCTAAATCTAATCTAGGTTGGTTTAACAGTGCTCAAATTCATAGAAAAAGGAAGGTTTTCTTATGCTAACTGAAAATTTTAAATTTCATGTATACATTTATAATCACATACCCCCTTTAGTTTTTCTTTTATTGGTGTTTTGCAATAATCAGTGCTATGATGATTTGCAATCAGTAAAAGCACATCATTAAGTGGATATTAGATGGCAATTTTGAGTCAGTATTTTTAATAGTTAGGTCTAGGTTTTGTAGAACCTCTTTAGAAATTCAGTTGAAAGAATTTAATTTTGATTTGGGAAATAATAATAGGACTATAAGTTGATCATTTTTCTTGGTTATTATTAGCAAAAGAGCAAAAATCCTATATCTTCAATAAAGATATCAGTTTGTGAATACATAGGCATATACAACATGCATATGTTCATATTAATTTGTTTGCAAATAAAAGCTACTTCTATTCTATATCTTCTATTTCATGTTATATTATTTGATAATAGAAATAGCATATAAAAATCTTGCAGCATCTCCTTTTAAAGTACCAAGGCAAATTTAAGAATAAGTAATTTATTTTTCAAACGTGTTTTGGCAACACTTAAGATAAAAGGAAAATTATAGTTATAAGTAAAGTAAATCTCTAAGCAGGTATTTTATGATGCTAGGATTTTTTTTGTTTTGTTTTTCTAACAATGTTCCAAAATGACAGGTTCTTGTGAAAGTGCATTGATGGAGTTGGATAACACTCCTTGGTGAGTACATTGCAAATCTCCCTCAGTTGGATCCAGGGTCCCAATAGCTTCAACCAATATTAAATAGGAACTAAATTTACCACACATCAAAGAGTTTACTAAATTTAGGGCTGGCTAGGGGCTGATGAAATTATTGTTTTGTAGCTTAGTAACATACTCAAAATTAAATGCTAAGGAGAAAATTGCATACGATAAATAAATAATAGGCAGAATAAGAGAAGCATACAGAGAATCACTCTAAAATAATTTTATGATCTTGTGTCTCCAGAGACTCTTTAAACTCTCAGTAGTCCTAAAGGAGACATTCTTCCAATTCTTACTTTAGTTTTCCCTCAGCTTGAAATGCAGAGCTGCATTATGATGTACAATGGCATTATCTGTGAATATCCTAAATCAGAAGATAGAGAAATGAGCAAGAGAAAATTGGTAATTCCATCAACTTTGGGAAGAAATAAAAAAATTGTTTAAAAGCTGCTGGCAAGAGAAAACTCAAGTCACCTTCTGAGAAAGAAAGTTAACTGTCATGAGTATTTGATGTGTGACTGAAATAGGGAGAAGAGGCAGAAACAAAACTAGAGGGATTTTTCTACTCAATAGAACATCTGCTGTCATCCTAACAAATCAAAGTATTTGGGGAAATGGATGGTTTAGTAATTATTCAAATGAATTAATACCAAGTAGAAAATCACCAAAAAATTGACTGCTGGGCCATCTAGAGAGATAGTGACAAAAAGAAGGTTATTTATTTATTTGGGTTCTTTCAGATGGTAGAAAAGAGCAGTTTTATTGTAGTTACAAAGTGTGTTGAAGCAGTTCTTACAACATAATCACTAAGAACACACAAAAATGTAGGCAAAAGAACTCCATTAGAAGGAATTATACACTATTTGCATATTAATTTATGTAGCAATCATAACTGCTTTAAAATACAGTATCCTCAATAGAGGAACATTTATGCAATGTTTGTGGGGAAAAATATTTACATGGCTCAACATCACACCATAATGAAATTCTGTCCCTTCTAAATAGTGACTATATAAGTATATATTCTAATTTAGTTTTTTAAGTTTGGAAAATTTTTAAATGTATAATTAATGATTATATGAACTAATACAGTTATTTAATACATTTTATAGTGCTTAAACTCAGAATTTTCATAATACCCAGATGTTTTAGGGTGCACACTCACTTATTTTTTAAGGCAGCTATCCTACCATGTTAAGTCACAATATTTCTTTTTTAATATCAGCTATCCCCAACCAACATTATCGACTTAGAAACACAAATGAGCAAACCACATATTTTTAAAATCATATCACTGTTGGAGTGCCTTGGTGGCTCAGTTGTTACAGCAGCCAACTCTTGGTTTTGGCTCAGGTCATGATCTTGCAGTTGTGGGATTAAGCCTCACATTGGGTTCTGCGCTCAGTGCAGAGTCCCCTTCAGATTCTCTATCCTTTCCCCTCTAGCTCACACTCTTTATGTCTCAAATAAATAAATGAAATCTTTAAAATAAAATGTGTCACTGTTGATAGCTGATCAATATGAAATGGTTTCACTGTCATGTGCAAAAGTGGCATGCAAATACTTAATCTTAAATATTTAAAAAGATTTTGGTCGCCTGGGTGGCTCAGTTGGTTAAGTGACTGCTTTCGGTGCAGGTCGTGATCCTGGAATCCCGGAATTGAGTCCCACATCAGGATCCCAGCTCCAAGGAAGTCTGCTTCTCCCTCTGACCTTCTCCCCTCTCATGCTCTCTCTCACTCTCTCTCTCTCTCTCTCAAATAAATAAATAAATAAATAAATAAATAAATAAATCTTTAAAATAAATAAAGTCTCTTTTTAATAATTGCTGGTGGTGGGGCACCTGGGTGGCTCAGGGGGTTAAAGCCTCTGCCTTAGGCTCAGGTCATGATTTCAGGGTCCTAGGATGGAGCTCCACATCTGGCTCTCTGCTCAGCGTGTAGCCTGCTTCCCCCTCTCCCTCTGCCTGCCTTTCTGCCTACTTGTGATCTCTCTGTCAAATGAATAAATGAAATTAAAAAAAAAATTTAAAAAAATCTTTAAAAAATAATAATTGCTGGTGGGTATTTAGTTCCTGTATCATTATAATTGAAAGCAATATTTCTTGCTTTCTCTTCTGCTAGGCTTACGGGATGATTACATTTCTCTGTCCCTTTGTAGCTTAGTGTAGTTATATGACTTACTTTTTTGTCAATGAAAAATAAGCCAATGAAAACTAAATCAATTCTTGGAAGAAATACATAAAAAATTAACTGATATTTTCCAGTCTCTCTTCTTTTTTCATCCTCGTTGTGGAAATAGAGAAATCTGTATTCTGAATTCTCCTTTAATATGGATTATTAAGATGTCACGTACAAAAGACTTGCCCTAGAAGGACACTCATATTCACAGCTGGTTTGGTGAGTAAAATGTAAATATTAATTATTAAACTACAGAGGTTTGGAGGTTGTTTGTCACCTTAGTTCAACCTAGCTTATCCTGATTCATAGAATTTTCTTTTCCCTAATGCCTACAACTGGATGATCTGAGTCTTAACCCATGCCATTGACTAACTTCATGCATTCAAAGTTATCTTATTTCCAGAGAGATGAGGTATAAAGGACACTAGTTTAAAATTTGTCAGAAACACCTAGCTGCATTGAGTGCTTTGGTGAATATCATTTAAGTAACAGGCTTAATGCTAAGTTATTTATTTACAATAATGATAAGATCAGTCCTTGTTCTCCTGGAGCGGAGCCTATGTTCTAGAGACAAAGCAGATAAAAATACAAAAGAACTGGTTTAATACAAAGCAGTCACTGCTTTAATGGAAACACAAACAGGAAGAGTGAAAATGGAAAGAAATTTTGCCCCTGCCTGAGGGTGTTACAGAAACCTTTACAGAAAAGAATAGGTTTGGTGGTGGAAGACAGAGTATGAGTGTATTCAAGGCAAAGTAAATATGCAAAGTCCTGACAATGAATGTATGAGCTCAGAACAAGCTTGTGGTTAAATATTGCTAAATACAATACAGAGGAGTTTTCAGGACAGTGAAGATTGGACAGCAGGACCAGCCCATAACATAATGAATCATATAGTTAATATGAAGGGATCCATATGTTTTTTTTTTTTTTTAAAGATTTTATTTATTTGACAGAGAGAAACACAGCAAGAGAGGGAACACAAGCAAAGGAAATGTAGCAGGAGAAGCAGGCTTCCTGCAGAGCAGGGAGCCCGATGCGGGGCTCGATCCTAGGACCCTGGGATCATGACCTGAGCCGAAGGCAGACGCTTAATAACTGAGCCACCCAGGGGCCCCGGATCCATATGTCTATAAGTGAAAAACTCTGAAAGAACTTGAAGTCAAAATTGAAATGATCAGGTTGCATTTTAGAAATAAAACAATAAAAGAAAAACTGTTGATAAATTTAGCATTGATTAGAATAAAGTGAAATAAGAGACAAGGGGAACATTATAAAGCCAATAGAAAGTAGAAACTATAGAAAAGGACAGCAAGGAAGATGTAAAAAAAGGAAGGCAAAGAACAATATTCTTTTTTTTCCTTAAAGATTTTATTTATTTATTTGACACAGAGAGAGAGATCACAAGTAGGCAGAGATGCAGGGTGGGGGGGCGGGAAGCAGGTTCCCCACTGAGCACAGAGCCCAATGCCGGGCTGGATCCCAGGACCCCCAGATCATGACCTGAGCCAAAGGCAGAGGCTTTAACCCACTGAGCCACCCAGGTACCCCCAGAGCAGTATTCTTAATGGGAAAAAATCTAGTTGACAAGAATTGAGAATGGGGACTGAAGGAATCTAGGATGTCTTTAAATTTCAAGTTTATAGAAAAACATACAGAACCACTGACTGAGATGGGGGATTTATTTATTTATTTATTTATAACTTTTTTAAAAATTTTTTTATTTTTTTAAAGATTTTATTTATTTGACAGAGAGAAACATAGCGAGAGAGGGAATATAAGTGGAGGGAATAGCAGGAGAAGCAGGCTTCCCGCTGAGCAGGGAGCCCGATGTGGGGCTTGATCCCAGGACTCTGGGACCTGACCTGAGCCGAAGGCAGACACTTAATGACTGAGCCACCCAGGTGCCCCGAGATGGGGGATTTGAAAGAAAAATTATTTTGAGGAATAGAAAGGAAGCATAGTGATGAGTTCATTTGGGGATACTCTGAGTTTGCATTTGTGTCTCATTTGGGTGAAGATGTCTATTAAGAGCTCAAAATAAAATTTTAGATTCTCTCGTAAAGTGTGAATCAAATTAGTCTAAGAAAATATATGGATTCAGTTAAAAAAAAGTGAGGATAAAGTAGAAAGTGATAAAGGAGACAGCTAGGAATAAATCTTTCTGAAATTTCTCTGTGTTTGAATCCTTGGCTTGTTTCCTTAGTTTCCTTGAGAAGAATGCCTATCTTATGATTCATTAGAACTTAAACTTTGGAAATTAAAGACTTCACTTAATTCATATTTTAGAGTCTGCAGAAGTTGTAACAATGTTTATTGTTAGGAACCACGACCACTGTATATTTGGTTCCCTAGCTATGGAATCAATTACAATAAGTCTTAGCCATGTGGTCATCATTTTGCAGGAAGTTAAGTATATCAAGATGTATCAAGTAGAAGTGGCTGACCATTGTCCTGCATTGTTCTGATACGCTTTTTCATCATCTTTGCAAAGTTACGACAATTTGAAAGTAAGCATTACCTTTTGAATATTTTTGTCTGAAAGGATTTTCTGACCCTGTAGCAGTTTGGTTTATCACCACATTTGGCTTCTCCAACAAGAGAGATAATTTGTTTGGTTCTCTCCATGATGATGAGAGAGTTTTAAAGATAAGTGCCCCATCCATGCTTCTGAACCTTGATAGCATCTGTGACATCTCAGTCAGCAGAGACCCCAAGAAGGCTTGCGTGCAATAAATCATATATATTCAATGAGACACAAGTCTATTTGCATTGTCAAATAACAAATGAGCATATTACAGGTCTGATTGTACCTGAGCTCTGTCTTTGAACTCATGTCCTCATAAATATTTATCTGTCCTAAGTGTTACCATTTAAGTTTTTCCATTGAGATTTCATTTTCACCTTGACAATACCACAATACAGATTATCTGACTTCTGAGATACCATTCTAGGATAATTACCCAGTCGTTCCCTGCTTGCCTTCCATGGCCCTGGTCATATAGACATACAGGTATGAGATATGGGTTTAGAACTTTCACTTATGGTAATAATGTCAGATGTTGTCTGTACACCTATATATCAGGTTTTAGTCTCAAAATTCTGTTTGGAAGGTTACTCCTTTGTCCCATCTCTAAAGCCTTGACCCTATTCTCAAATCAGACCTTTGGATATGTACACATTCTTGTTTCAGTCCATCAGCCAACTGCCACAAAACACTTTGCTTTACATTCAAGCAGATCTGGCAAATGGTTTCCTAGTGTTTATTAATTCAAGAGGTTTGTTACAAGTGAAGAAACAAGCATTTTATGAATGATCAAAAATCTGTAGGAAACTAGGCAAGTAATTGGGTTTATATGTCTTTGTTTCAGAATGCATTTGTTGAGAGATCTACTTACTCAAGCTATTTAATAATGGCACCACAGATCCAATGATGTTAAACTGGCAAGAGTTTGTTTTGTATACTATGAAGTCTGTATTAAAGAGATTATCAGAAGATTAAAATGATTTTTGTTATCTAAAGAAAGGACAAATAGAGGCGCCTGGGTAGCTCAGTTGTTAAGCATCTGCCTTTGGCTCAGGTCATGATCCTAGAATGGAGCCCAGCATCAGATTCCTGCTCCTCAGGAAGCCTGCTTCTCAGTCTCCCTCTGCCTTACACTTGCTCCCTCTACTTGTGCTCTCTGTAAAATAAATAAGTAAAATCTTAAAAACAACAACAACAGTAGGGTAGTGTAAGTTTCATGCCTATTCAATAAATTCAAATGAAAAGTGGATTTTTACAAAGTTTACAGTAATGTTAAATCATAATAAATAAAATAATGAAAAGGTAGAAAATACTTTTACTATGCCAACTATATTACTTGCAATTTCCTAATTCAGAGTAGTGCATTTGATACAACCATGGAAATTAAATGGTGAGATGAAAAAGATCTTAAATTGGTGTGTGGGGATCCGGGTTATGGGATAAGCTCTGTCACTATTGATGTCAATGAGTAGAGCAAGTCAACTGAGTAGAGCAAGAGGCTTGCTTAATCTTGTAGGTTCTTTATCTCTCAAGATTTGTCAAATCATTTCTTGGATAATTTTTCTCTTGTTATGGGCTGAATTGTGTTTCCTCAAAATTCATATGTCAGTGCCCTAATTTTCAGCACCTCACAAGTGACTGTATTTGGAGACAGAGAATTGAAAGCGGTAAGAAAGTACATTCATTAGAGTGACCCCTGATCCAATATGCCTATGTCTTTATAAAACAAGATTAGGAGACAGAGAGAGAGATACCAGACACATGTATGCACAGAAACAAGCATGTTAACATACAGCAAGAAGGCAGCATCTATAAGCAAAAGAGAAAGGACTTGGAAGAACTTAAACCTGCTGACACCTTGATTTTGTAGCTCTACCCTCCAGAACTGTAAGAAAATAAATTTCTCAGTTTAAGGCAACCAGTTTGTGGAATTTTTTTTATCTCAATGCTAGGAAACTAATATCTCTCTTGGCCCCTAGAAATATATAATCAAATACCCTTTGATCTATACTTATTAATTGTATTTGAGAATAGAAGAGGACATGATGAAGATTCACTTTGATGGGAATTCATATTCATATAAATATGAATGACTTACAGAAATAGAAAAAGTAGAGGCATCTTGTTTAAAATAGCACATTAGTCTCCTTAATCTTGTATGCTAGTCCTATAGAAAATACAGACTATTCAACTATAAGATCTCTTCTCTTTTGGTAGAAAGGAGAATGTTTAGGGAACTCTTCACAAAGTATAATGCAACTCTAATGTATAATGTGTAATCATCTGGCACTAAGATTCTAAATAATCATAAGACATATGATCTCTAGAGTGATTCTTTTATCATTGACAATGACCTCTATTGTGTGGCAGGACCACATTAAATGTTTTTTCTGATATGTTTATTTAAAAAATGTATAATTTTCTTTTAGAATTGTTTACCTTTATTACCAAGCATTTCATACAAATAGGCAAAAGCAAAATATAATTTAAAACACATTGACTATATCATTCAGCATTACTCAGGAAAATATCTTACTCATCTCTCAAAAGATAACTCTAAGAAGCATCTGCCCATTCTAGGGCTGAGTGAACAAAGCATTTTTATTATCATCTGTATATCTGTAGATTTTTTTGTATTTTTTGTACTTTGACTTCAATGAGTTTCCCAGATTTGTAGGTTATAGTTTTGCAGTAAATGTTTGAAGTTTTCAGGTCTTATATCTTTGAATAGTTTTTCTGCTCCTTCCTCTCTCTTTCTAGTATTCTCACTATGCATTTGGTTTACTTAACAGTTTCCCACCTTTCTCTGAGACTCTCTTAATTTTTCTTTATCCTTTTTCCTTGTTCTTCAACTTGGATGAGTTTCTTCAATTTTTCTTCAAGTTCTCTTCTTTAATTTCAAATCTACTGCAGAGGCATTCTAGTAAATTTTTATTTCAGTTATTATCCTTTTCAACTCCAGAGTTTCCATTTGTTACTTTATTATAATTTTGGTCACTTTATTGATATTCTTTATTTGATGTGATATGGACAACATACCTTCCTTTACTTCTTTAATAATAGTTTCCTTTAGCTCTGTGAAAATGTTTCACAGAAATGCATGCCTCAAAAATTTTTGTTGAAAAATGTTCATGTTACATAATATAGTGTATCAACCCTGAGTACTATTGCCTCCCCCCTATCTCTGTCACTTCTTGTTGTTACCTATGACTGGCTGGATTATTTCTGTGATATTTTCTCCTCACCCCCCTACATATTTTGTTAGCCTTCTTATCTTATTCCTCAGGGAGATGCCTACTTGTACTCCCACAGTCACTCTGAATCTTAAGGTGGCAATAGATTGGGCAGTGCTTTTCTTGAGGGCACCAGCTATTGAATTCCACTAATTCCCTGCTGATTTCTTTATTGTTGTCAATAGTCCCCTAGAACATGAATTGCTCTACATACTAATCCAATCAAATTTTGTCTCATTTGAAGGGATAGTTTTTTTTTTTTTTTACATTTAAAAAAAATTTATTAACATATAAGGTATTATTTGCCCCAGGGTACATGGCTGTGAATCGTCAGGCTCACACATTTCACTGCACTTACCATAGCACATACTCTCCCCAATGTCCACACCCCAGCCACCCTATCCCTACCCCCCCTGTCTCCCCACCACCCTTAGTTCGTTTCATGAGTCTAGGAGTCTCTTATGGTTTGTCTCCCTCCCCATCCCCTCCTGTTTCATTTCTCTCCCCCACCCCCCCACAACACCCCGCCTTGCCTCTCAAATTCTTCATATCAGAGAGATCATGTGATAATTGTCTTTCTCTGACTGACTTATTTCACTTAGCATAATACCCTCCAGTTTCGTTTCTCTTGCTGGCTGCATAGTATTCCATTGTATATATATACACCACTTCTTCTTTATCCATTCTTCTGTTGATGGACATCTAGAGTCTTTCCATAGTTTGATTATTGTGGACGTTGCTGCTAAAAACATTTGGGTACACGTGCCCCTTCAGATCGAGACATTTGTATATTTATAGGGTAAATACCCAGTAGTGCAATTGCTGGATCGTAGGGTAGCTCTATTTTCAACTTTTTGAGGAACCTCCATACTGTTCTCCAGAGTGGCTGTACCAGCTTGCATTCCCACCAACAGTGTAGGAGGGTTCCCCTTTCTCCGCGTCCTTGCCAACGTCTGTCATTTCCTGTCTTGTTAATTTTAGCCATTCTGACTGGTGTGAGGTGGTATCTCACTGTGGTTTTGATTTGTGTTTCTCTGATTACTGAGTGATGTGGAGCACTTTTTCATGTCTGTTGGCCATTTGGATGTCCTCTTTGCAGAAATGTCTGTTCATATCTTCTGCCCATTTCTTGATTGGATTATTTGTTCTTTGGGTGTTGAGTTTGAGAAGTTCTTTATAGATTTTGGATACTAGTCCTTTATCTGATATGTCATTTGCGAATATCTTCTCCCATTCTGTCAGTTGTCTTTTGATTTTGTTTACTGTTTCCTTCCAAACTCATTTTATGAGGCCAGCATCACTTTGATCCCAAAACCAAACAAAGACCCCATCAAAAAGGAGAATTACAGACTATCTTGATGAACACAGATGTAAAAATTCTCACCAAAATACTAGCCAATAGGATCCAACAGTGCATTAAAAGGATTATTCACCACGATCAAGGGGTTTATTCCTGGGATGCAAGGTTGGTTCAACATCTTCCTACTGGCGCCTCCGAGAGACACCTTGGGCCTTGTTTTGAAATCCCCTTCAAAACTAAACATCTTTACAGCTTATCCCATCTGGGAGGAGCCCCCGACCCTGAGAGCAGCGGGGCGGGGCCCTGGGGGAGGGGCCTCCATGAGGAGGGTTCTGCCCAGAGGAGGGATCTGCCAACAGAGGGGTCTCCTGCGGGGAGGACCAGCCGTGACAGGGGTGACCCCTAGCTGGAGACTGAGCTCAAGCTGCCCTGGGGGCTCTGCCCGCCCGCCTGCCCTCGGGGGTAGGGCGGGGAGGCGGCGACACTGGGGGGCCGCTTCTCCTCACCTCCCCCCTCATCCACGCCTCCCACTGATCCGGCAGAGGCTGAGGGCATCGGCAAGGCCGCGGACCCACACTTGCACGGGGAGCAGCTGCCGGGGGAAGGGATAGTTTTTTAAGGTCAGTGGTATTTGCTCAGCCCTGAGGAGGGCTGATTTTTTTTTTTTTAATGAGTGTATGGACCTACATTAAAATCAAACAAACAAACAACAACAAAAAAGCAGCAACAACATATATTCCCAGGCAGGTACCAAAACACATTTGCTTTATCATTTCTTCGCTAAAAAGCACCCCGTGCAGTATAACTACAATATTTTTTTAAGAAATAGATTTTGCGGAAGACTTCTCCCAGAGTGTAATATGTTAATCTTAACATACTTACTAGAAAAACAGCCTAATATTATAAGGAAATGTACTTTTAAGTATAACGATAATCAAATTTTATTAAAAGTATATGGACCAAACTTATTCTATGAGGTCAGCATGACCTTAATTCCAAAACCAGACAAAGATCCCACTAAAAACGGGCATTTCAGGAAATATCTCTGATGAACATGCTTACAAAAATTATCAACAAATACTAGCAAATTGATTTGCAAATACTAGCAAATTGTTGTGCTAGTATTTGCTAGTATTTAATAAATTTGCTAGCAAAATACTAGCAAATCCAACACTACGTCAAAAGAATTATTCACCATTGTCAAGTGGGATTTATTCCTGGGCTATAGGGGTGGTTTGACATTCTCAAATCATACAATGTGATATACAATATTAATAAAAGGATAGGGACTATGTGATCCTGTCAATACATGCAGAAAAAGCATTTAACAAAATACAGCATCCATTCTTGATAAAACCCTCCACAAAGTAAGAATGGAGGGACCATCCCTCAACATCATAAAGATCATATATGAAAGATCCATAGCTAATATCATCCTCAATGGGGAAAACCAAGAGCTTTCCCCCTCAGGTCAGGAACATGACAGGGATGTCCACTCTCACCATTCTTGTTCAATATAGTAGTACTAAGTCCTAGCCTCAGCAATTAGAAAAAAAAAAATAATAACAAATACATTCAAATGGATAAGGAAGAAGTCAAACTTTCACTATTCACAGATAACATGATATTCTGTAGAAAACTCAAGACTCCGCCAAAAAATTGCTAGAACTCATACACGAATTCAGCAAAATCACAGGTTATAAAAACAATGTACAGAAATCTGTTGCATTTCTATACACAAATAATGAAGTAGCAGAAAGAGAAATCAAGGAATCGATTTCATTTACAATTTAAGATACTATAGTTCTATAGTAAAACTATAGAAAACTCATCAAACAAATTGAAGAGAACAGAAAGAATTGAAAAGACATTCAATGCTCATGGATTGGAAGAACATATATTGTTCAATCTATACTACCCAAAGCATATTAAATCTACACATTTAATGAAATCCCTATCAACATACTGCCAGAATATTTCAGAGAGCTAGAAATGCAAACTTAAAATTTGTATGAAGCCACAAAAGACCCAAAAAGTCAAAGAAATCTCGAAAAAGAACACACTCAAAGGCATCACCTTTCCAGACTTCAAGCTATATTACAAAGCTGGGTAATCATCAAGACAGTACAGATCAGTATGAAGGCACACAGCTCAATGGAGCAAAACAGGACACCCTGGACCCAAAACAATATGGTCAACTAATCTTCAACAAAGCAGGAAAGAATATCCAATGGAAAAGAAGAGAGCCTCTTCAATAAATCATGTTGGGAAAACTGGAAAGCAACATACAGAAGAATGAAACTGGACCATTTTCTTATACCATATACAAAAATATATTCAAAATGGAATGAAGATCTAAATGTAAGATAGGAAACCATCAAAATCCTGGAGGAGAACACAGAAAGCAACCTCTTTGACATCAGCTATAGCAACTTCTTACAAGGCATGTCTCCAGAGGTAAGGGATACAAAAGCAAAAATGAACTATTGGGACTGCATCATGATAAAAATCTTCTGCACAGCAAAGAAAACAATCAACAAACTAAAAAGTAGCCTGTGGAATGGGAGAAGATATTTACAAATGATATATCTGATAAAGGGTTAATATCCAGAATCTATAAAGAAGTTATCAAGTTCAACACCCAAAAACCAAATAATCCAGTTAAGAAACGGGCAGAAGACATGAATAGACATTTCTTCCAAAGAAAACATACAGATGGCTAACAGACATATGAAAAGGTGCTCAACATTATTCATTGTCAGGGAAATGAAAATCAAAACTACAATGAGATGTCATCTCACACCTGTCAGAATGGCTAACATTAACTGCACAGGAAGCAACAGATGTCGGTGAGGATGGGGATCAAGGGCAACCCTCTTGCATTGTTGGTGGGAATGCATATTGGCGCAGCTACTGTTGAAAACAGTATGGAGGTTCCAAAAAAAAGTTAAAAATAGAACTATCCTATGACCCAGCAATTGCACTACTAGGTACTTACCCAAAGGATACAAAATACTGATTTGAAAGTGCACATGCGGGGCGCCTGGGTGGCTCAGTCGTTAAGCGTCTGCCTTCAGCCCAGGTCATGATCCCAACGACCTGGGATAGAGCCCTGCATTGGGCTCTCTGCTCAGCAGGAAGCCTGCTTCTCTGCTACCATTTCCTCTGCTTGTGTTCCCTCTCTCACTGTGTTTCTCTCTGTCAAATAAATAAAATCTTTAAAAAAAAAAAAAAAGAAAGTGCACATGCACCCGTGTTTATAACATCATTATCAACAATAGCCAAATTATGAAAAGAGGTGTGTGCGCACGTGCACGTGCGCGCATGCGCGCGCGCACACACACACACACACACACACACACACACACACACTGGAATATTATTCAGGCATCAAAAAGAAAGAAATCTTGCCATTTGCAACATCAATGGAGACAGAGTGTATTGCACTATGTAAAAAAAGTCAGTCAAAGACAAAAATCATATGATTTCACTTGTATGTGGACTTTAATAAATTAAACAGATGAACATAGGGGAAGGAACAAGAAAGCAAAGGAAGCAAGCCATAAGACTCTTAACTATAGAGAACAAACTGAGGGTTCATGGAGGCAGGTGGAAGGAATGGGCTAAATAGGTCATGGGTATTAAGGAAGGTACTTGTGATGAGCACTGGGTATTTATGTAAGTTATGAATCACTAAATTCTACTCTTGAAACCAATATAACAGTATATGTTAACTAACTAGAACTGAAATAAAAATTTGAAAAAAAACCCATAAAAATAAACAGAAGGAACAATTAAAAAAAAGCATATGCATCACTATATTAACTGATAAATTAAAATTAAATATATGTTCTTTTTAAAAATATTTTATTTATTTGATAGAGTAAGAGAGAGCATGAATAAGGGTTAAGGGCAGAGGGAGAGAGAGAAGCAAACTCCTTGCTAAGGGGGTCTGATGTGGGCTTAAACACAGGACTCTGGAATTACAACTTGAACTGAAGGTAGACTAGACACTTAACTGACTGAGCCACCCAGGTATTTTTAAAATAAATGTTTTATAGAAGTTTTTAAAATATCTATTTCACTGATACTTGTAACCCATGAATAAAAAAAGATCTTTATTATCATATATAAATCAAATTTGATCCACCAACTTCAAATAACTTAAAAATAACACAATACACATTCTGGGTCAGTAAACTTAGAATGTTAACAATACTATCTTTTGTAGTTTTTTTGGGTAGCATACAAAAATGCTGTGGTCTCAGTCAGTTCTATGATTAACAGGAAGAAAAATTAATACAGATAAATATGCCTCATGTGCAAAAGTGTAGATTTTTGGTTTGTTTGTGGTATGGGACTACACATGAGGAAAAGAAAACAGAAATTCCAAATGCAGAGACTGTGTTTGTGCTTCAATTTAAATCTCTTGCTTTTTTTCCTCTCATTCCATCCAGCATTTAATACAAATGTACTTCATAACCAGATTTCTCACCAACCAATGCAAAATAGAAAGAGAAATTGTCACTTATCACCTAAAGATAAATGTAAGACAAAAGAGCAACAAAATAGACAAAAATGAAAAATAAAAAAATTAGAGTGAAAAAATAAAGAGAAAGGAAATAAGGGAGAGAGAGACAGAAAAAGAATAAAAAATGGATGATGATCCATCAATTGCACTACTAGATATTTACCCTAAGAATGCAAAATTACTAATTCAAAGGGATACATGCACCCCAGGGTTTATAGAAGCATTATCTACAATAGCCAAATTATGGAAATAACCCAAGTTTTATCAACTGATGAATGGATAAAGAAGAGGTAGTATATACATACAATGGACTATTACTCAGCCATAAAAATGAAATCTTGCATTTGCAACAATGTGGAGAGACCTAGATAATATGCTAAATAAAATAAGTTAAAGAACAAAAAGTGCCATATGATTTCACTCATATGTGGACCTTAAGAAATAAAACAAAATGATCAAAGGGAAATAAAAGAGAGAGGCAAGCCAAGAAAGAGATTCTTACTTATGGAGAACTAAATGGATAGTGGATAGATGGATTAAGTAGGTGATAAGAATTAAGGAGGGCACTTGTGATGAGCACTGAGTGTTGTATGTTGAATTACTATATTGTATACCTGAAACTAATACTGTATGTTAACTAACTGGAATTTAAATAAAAACTTTAAAAAATCAATGAATCTTTGTTTCTTTTTTTCTTTCCTTTTTTTCCTGTTTTGGCATTTCAAATTAATTTGTAACAAAGAATGTCTCTATAATTGACTGATAATTCAGAGATAGAGCAGATTGGCAGAAGTGATTGTAACCCTTGAGACTATGGTCCCTTGGGTTGATATTGTCCCACAGCTATTTTTTTGGACAGATCCAAGGAGATTTGCTTGCAGATATTCTCATAGCAGAATCCACTTTTGCTACCACTGAGCTTGCAGTTAATAATGTTAACCATTTTTTTTTTACATATTTTTCTAGAGAAATGTGAGGTGGGGGCTGAGAATATGTGTAATCTGTAATTAACTGATGTTAAAGTAATTTAATTTTATGCCAGTGGCTAATATTCTTACTTTGGAGGTACTTGAATTTAAATTCCAAAACCGTTATTAAATATTTCTACTGGAAACACATCCATATGGTTGCAGTCATAAAAATTATTAGGAATTAATAAAAATAGGTTGAACTTTCTATATTTCACCATATATGGTTGACACTAAACTTGAAATGTGATAGAAAAAAATCCTCATTTAGGCAATTTATTATAAATTTTTCTAGTAATCATTTATTCTAATTTAATTTGTATTTGTTTTTCAGAACTTAAAAATTCCTTCAAGAAAAAAAGATAATCACAAAGATTTCCCCTCTTTACTTTCTTGATCAATTGGGTGCAAAGCATTGTTTTTACCTTATATATCAATCATCTTGCTACACTTCTATGTCTCAACATTGTTTGATATTATCTTGATGAGCTAAATCATTTCAGTATTACCTGATAGACCTTATCTTTTATCTTTGTATTTAATATTTCATATTGGAAAAAAAAGTATACAGTAAGCCAAGTTACCGAAATTAAGTATTGGGAGCAAATATGGTTTAATTTCTACATACTGTGGGAAGTAAAATGGAAAGCCTTGTTAGTTAGACATATGTAACTTAAAGGAAGATATTTATGCATTAAGCTTTGTATTCAGTTTTGAAAAACTCCAAGTATCTTATAATTCTAGGAAGAGACACATTTGGTTTAGTGGTTAAGAGAACAAAGAGACTTTAGTTTCAACCTTGACTCTACTATCTGGTTTTACTACCTTTCATATGGTTACCCTAAGCCTCAGTATACTCATATTTTAAAGAAGAGGATACTAATAAGAATCAAGCAAACAAGTAACAGTTATTATCTATATCCAGACCTGTCCAAGGATTGACTGAAACACTAAGGATTATGCTCCTTTTTAACAGTGAGATTAGTAACTATTTTCATTTATTATTAAAAACCATTTTTGATGTTGATATTAATACATAACTAGTATAGTTACTATGAGTTGTTAATGAGATAATATTATTCTACAGTGGTTTTCATACTGATAATCCAATAAATATTTTCCAAGCTATATAAATTTAGGAAGTAGAAGATTATATTTTATTTCTCGAACATATATTACTCACAATCAGTCTGTTATTCTTTTAATATAAATCAGTTTTGCCCAACAGGAAAAGCCTTACTATTTTCCTTTTTATCCACTCCCAATTCTCTGAGTGTTCACTTTTTGATTAAAATTAAAACTGGATTAAAAGCACAGACATCACAAGAGGCAGGCTCATTGAGCTATTCCATGATGTTTCTAAATCTCTGCTTTCTTTCCTAATTTTTCTGGGATTTAGAATAATGTGTTTCTTATTTCTTTTCCTCAGTACCACTTTTTGGGTTGCCTTAAGCATAGGTCAAAGGAGCAGTTTTAGATTAGGGTAGTATATATGAGAGGGAAAAAGTAAACTAGGAATCTTCAAAGTATCTTCCTAGTCAACTATCTTCTCCCCTTTCTAGCTAAATGAAAGTAGCAGCAATTACAATGGTTTGTTAGCATGACTATGATGTGTCATGTTAGTCATTTCCATGGTGATATTTTAGCTTAAATTAATATTGTATTTTAATTGCAAATTTTACTTGAAAATATTTTTCAATGATTATCATCATGCTGTATTATTGTGTATAAATAACTTAAAAAATGTAGGGATCATTAGTCATATGTTTCTGCCTGACAGATAAACAGAGTAAACCATGTATACATTTGTTGACTACTGGTTAATACACTAATAGGAGCTATTTCAGTGGTAAACATGACATAATTACTTCCCAATGAAGCATAATATTCATAAAAGGGGGTAAAACAAGTTAGTAGGTGATTGCTCTGATAATGCTTGGGAAGTGAAGGTCGCATAAAAGAGTCACAGACTGTGGTCCTGTTGACTTATGCAGCAGTGAATGAGCCATCTGGCAGAGATCTAACAGATTCAAAACAAATTATACATTAAGAACTCTTTGGATAAAAAAGGAGTTCCTCAAAAAGTTAAAAACAGAGCTGCCCTATGACCCAGGAATTGCACCACTGGGTATTTACCCCAAAGAAACAGATGTAGTGAAAAGAAGGACTCTATGCACCCCAATGTTCGTAGCAGCAATGTCTACAATAGCCAAACTGCAGAAGGAGTTGAGATGCCCTTCAACAGATCAAGGGATAAAGAAGATGTGGTCCATATATACAATGGAATATTACTCAGCCATCAGAAAGGATGAATGCTTACACTTGCATAGACACGGATGGAACTGGAAGAGATTATGCTAAGTGAAGTAAGTCAAAGAGAGAAAGACAATTATATGGTTTCATTTATTTGTGGAACATAAGGAATAGTGCGGAGGACATTAGGAGAAGGAAGGGAAAAATGAAGAGGGGGAATAAGAGGGGGAGACAAACCATGAGAGACTATGGACTCTGGGAATCAAACTGAGGGTTTTAAAGGAGAGAGGGGTGGAGTGATGGGTGAACCCAGTGATGAGTATTAAGGAGGGCACAGACTGAATGGAGCACTGGGCATTATATTCAAACAATGAATCATGGAACACTGCATCAAAAACTAATGATGTACTGTAGGGTGACTAACAAAACATAATATAAAATATAAAATAAAATAAAATATGTAATGGGTACAGTCACCCCTCATTAATCTTAAAAAAAAAAAAAAAAAAGTTAGCCAGACTAAGAAGGTGAAGGAGAATTTTGTAAGGATAGCAAATAGCTCAAGCTTTCAGAGGCTAGAGGAAGAACATTATCATCAAGGAATTGAAAAGAAATCCTGTGGGGGACATGCCAAGAAGTAGCTGTGAGAAAAGAGAGTGAACATGTAAGCAGTGACCAAACATAAATGATTTTGGAAGTCAGATGAGTGGTTTGAATTGTATTCTCATTTCATTGGTTTATAGATCTTTCTTGCTTTTTAGGGTAAAGCAATAAATGATGCCAGTTGGCAAGGACAGTCAGGTCTTAGATATCCTGAACCAGTCAAGGAAGAGATTATGAAAAAAAAAAAAGGAAGAGATTATGTACCCTCCAGATGTGCTATTTACAGAGAAACATAGAAAATGAGTATTTATTAATAATTAAATTATATGCTTATTTTATATGGAATTCAAAAAGTATTTTCTAAGTTTCAAAAAGAGAATGAAATAAATAATTTCTAACAACTGAAGGGGCACACCATACAGAACTTAATTGAAATTGGGTAAGTCATCTCTGGAATTAAGATCAAGAAATAGAAGAGGTTGGCAAGGCAAAGGTGACTGGAGAGTATCTATCCTGGTATCCAAACTACTTTTAGGTAGAGCACGTTAGGTAGTAAACCATTTACATAGACAGTGTAGTGGAGCAGCATATTTTCTGTGGACTCAGGAGTTAACTGCAGGGATCAAAGCCTGGCTTTGTAAATGACTGCTTATGAGACTTGAATTGTTTAAACTCCTTTTCTATAAAGTGGAGATAATAATAGCACATATTTCATCCTTGGATTACTGTGATAATTAGATTAATCGGCATCTGTAAAGATGTTGAACAGCATGTGGAATATAAGGAGAAGCAGATGCAGTTTGAGTTTGAGCTACGACTATTATTTCAGGATCTGAGAAGTAGATTAGGTGAACTCACTTTTAAATTATTTATCATATCATCCCTAGCTAATGAATTTGTCTTTAAATTCTTAAGTACATGTGTATTGAATCCTTGTGGGATTGACAACTGGTTATACAAGTAAAGTCACCACATACTTTATTACCTAAACAGAGCCCCTTTTTACAAGGAAAGTGGATGTTAGTAACAATTAGGGTTGAAGAATAGGGACAGTAGAACTACCTTCAATAAACAGGGAACTTGTGCCTTCAGAAATATGTCCGATGGTAAAATTGTTGTTCTAAGAGCCAAAACTTCCTTGATCATATCCTTTTAGTAAATTTTACATGAAGTTTTCAGTAATGACAATAGTGATTGATGACATTTACACAGTCCTTCAACGCATCATATATATTACATGTTTTATTTCCTATAATAACCCCATAACACAGGTAATATTTTTTTACCACTGCTTCATAGGTAAGAAAATTGACACATGATAAATATAAATAAATATCTCCAAAGTCAATGTCATTTAGCTAATTAGCATTAAAGCTAAAATTTGCTGAAGTTTTGTTAGTTTCTCATAGGCTACATTCTTTTTTAAAATTTTTTATTTAAATTCCAGTTAGTTAACAGACAGTGTAATATTAGTTTCAAGTGTACAATTTAGTGACTCAACACTTACAGTTCACTCACATGTGCAATTTAAAAAAGACAACAAATGAGCATAGAGAAAAAGAGAGAGAGGTAAATCACATTAAATGGTATGCCATAATCTCTTGAAGGATTTTATCAGGGGGATGACAAGACCATATTTATGTTTTAGAAAGCCAATCTAGTTCTAATAAAGAGAAAACTTGAGGGGTAAAGGACTGACATAGACAGAAGAGTTACAATATTGTTGAGGGAATTATGGCAGGTCTAGAGTGGATAAGTGGGGAGAAAGTGAAGTAGTAGAATTAATATTGATATAGATACTGATTAACCATTAATGGAAAGGAAGGGAGAGGAGAGGGAGTATGGCTGGCCTCTTAAAATCCCTTTGGAAAATGTGTACATAGGATTACCATCTATTCATTGATTATAGAGTTGTGGATATTTTCTCTGTTCCTCCAGAAATATGTGAACTTTGATTTAGTAAGGTGTTAGCTAGAGAAATGAATGTTCTTATTATCATAATTATTCTAGAAAGAAGAAATGTTAGAGTAATGAATTTTGAAGCTTCAGATTATTAAATATACTAAAAATGTTATAAAAATTTGAATTTTAAATATGTAACAATTGCTTTCACTTGCTTGATTATATATTGTTCTTTTACATATATAAATAAAGATATTTTAGGGATAAATTAGGAGATATTTTCTAAAGTTTTTATAATAATTGTTTTCTCATTTTTAATATATTTATTTTTAAATAGGAATGAAGGATGTTCTTTTAAAAAAAGATTTCTTGATTCCAATTTATTTTAGCAGTCACTGATAACAATTTCAAATTTTAAGTTTAATAACAGGTCCTTTCCTTTTCTCAAGGAGATTTAAAACTTGGTAGTATGGGTTGAATTATGTCCCTTCAAAATTCATTTGTTGAAGTCCTAACCCTGGGTCCTGCAAAATGTGATCTTATTTGGAAATAAGGTTGTTGCAAATGTAATTAGTTAAGATGAGGTCATTAGGTGTGCTGAAATGCTATATGACTAGTATCCCTATGGAAAGGGGAAGTTTGGAGATTGAGACACATACAAGGAGAACAGCATGTGAAGACAAAGGCAGAGATTGCAGTAGATAAATTGCCAAAATCTACAAGACAAAGAACACATAAGGTTGCCAGCAAACCACCAGAAGCTAGATAAGAGGCAAGGAACAGGTCCTTCCTCACATCCTTCACAGGAATCAACTCTGTTAATACCTTAATTCCAGACTACTAGCCTCCACAACTGAGACAATACATTTTTCTTGTTTATTCTACACAATCTGTGGCACTTTGTTATGGAAGCCTTAGCAACTAATTCACCTGATATATATCTATACCTATAAATTATCTATATCTATCTATATCTATATATTTTACACATTTATATGGTGGTTTTAAAAATATTAGTCAATTGAAAATATTTATTTCCTCTATATTACAAATTATAGTCTTTGCTTCTCTTTTCTAGTTATATATTAGCTAGACAAAATATAATAGTATAACTCTAAGTTTCATACTGAATATGACAATGCTTTTCAAATGTTAAAAGTTAAAAATCTGAAACTACCTTGGGACAATCCATCATTATTAAAGCAGTTATAACTAGTTAGCCATGTGGCTTGAAGCAATAGCTTAGCCCTTCTGAGTCTCAATTTCTTCATAAAATATAATGTAATATTTGAAATAAATTATCTCTATGGATCTTTCTAATTATAAATTCTGAAATTTATAATATTTTAGGGATCTTTACATGTTGTGAAGTTAAATATACTCTGTAATCTATGTCAGTTCTTCTCAGTCTGCTGTGTATAAGAATTACATGGAATTCTTGTCATAATGCATATTCTAACTCACTAAATCTGCTGTGGTCCTGAGATTTTGCAATTCTAACAAGTTCCCAGGGGATACCCAAGCTGCTGGTTCTGGACTATATTTGTGTAGCAAAGGGTTTTAACCTTCCCAGGGTTATTTGATGAATTTTAATCTCTATCTTCATCTAGGCTGTCATCATTAATGACAATAGTATCAAGATTTTCATCTTTTTAAAAAGCCTAGAATTGAAATTCTTTGGTCTACTTATTTACAATTATGCTAACAATAAAATAATAAATAATAAAAGCAACAATTGCTAACCACTTATTGATTGTTTATTATGTTCTAAGCAGAGTAACCTGGGTGATGGTAGAGTTATTGTTGCTAGAGTGGTTGTGTTAGGATCCAACCACATTTTAATTACAGGTTTCACCTCTTAAATCCCTGCATTGACAACCACCTTGTGTGCTTGTGTGAGTATACACATGTGTGAAAATATTCATATATGCTTATTATATGCATGCCTGTGTGTGTATATGTATGTACTCTTCCTTTGAAATAACTTCAGATGTCATGAACAATTTCAAATTTTAGGAACTGCTTTTTCTCGGTTGCTTGTCTTTAATTTCAATGAATTTATGATGTGCATCTCTAATTTTTTCATTTCTTCTCTAGTATGACTTTAGCTTCTGCTTCATGCTTTCTTGTTCCCTCATAATTCCAGATTTACCAACCACACACCACAGTCAATTAAATTCTATCCTTTGTACCAGTCATAAATTGCTAAATCCATTGGCCCCTCCATGCTCATCAGGCCAATCTATGTTTTAGAGTCCATCCTCCCTAATCCTTCAGCTATTGTTTCCACGCTTTTATAACAACCATTCCACAGAAGTCTCATAAAACAGAGGTTCATTGGACCTATTTCAGATCCAGGTATCTTACTCATAAAAAGTATACAAATTATTCTGTTTACCTGTTCCTCATTTGAAAAATTTTACAATATTTTTAAATAAAATGTAGATCAAATAAATCAGTCAATAATATGGGACACATGGATCATTTTTAAATACATGGAATATAAAGGGATATGTCCAAAATCTTGCACTTCATTTAAAAAATGAACTATTTACATATGCCAGTGGGTAACAGTTTAACTGTACTGTCACATTATTCAATCACACTAGAGATTACCAAATTCAATTATTAACACCACATAGGTAGAAATTTAAATAAGACTATCAAATTTGGTTACAACAATGAAAATGAGCAAATTATTTATACATTCAACAGCAAGAGTGTATCCTTCAAACATAAAATTGAACAAAGTAAGCAAGACAAAAAAATTGTCTTAACTATGTGATTGTTTGTATTTAATATTCATAAACAATCCAACTCACCTATTTTTAGAAGTCAGAATGGCTCTTACCTTTGGAGGCATAGTGGATGGGAGATGGTATATTTGCTACTCAAATTTATAAAATTTCATAGAGTTTCATGCTATCTGGTGTGCTTTTTTTGTATGAATAAATGTTTAATTTAAAAGTATCTTCAAAAAAGGGGAAATTTTTAGCATTATAAAATGTTAGAAGTTGGTAAGTTTGGGTGTTAGCATGTTACTTTCTAAAATTTTTAAAATACTTTAATATTTCATGCAAAAATATTGAGCAAAACCATATGGTATTTGCTTCATTTAGTTTTGTTTCACATTTGTTAATATAATATTAAAGTCAAAGACAATATGTAATGCAGGATTAATAATCAGCTAACCATTGTACTAATTCCATTGGAAATGACTCCTAATCTTCTGATTGAGCATCCCTAGATAAGGTCTGGTGGTTACAGAAGTTTGGACACTTGGTGAATGTTTAAGCTCAAGCAACTGCTGGTCTCATTCTCATCTTTCTCCTCTGATTGACAGGATGGATTCTGGGTGCACTTGAGAATACAGCATTGTGTCCTCTCCTTGGGCGGAGGGACTGAATATCATTTCATCATTCTGAACTATCTTCTATCCTGTTGTCTTGTTTGCTGCTTATTCTATTGTCATGAACAATCTTGGCTGCTGCCAGCAACACAGCTACTTTTTATTTTTTCTTATCTTGTTCATTATCTGCAGCTTTCCTATTGCTTTACCACAAAAATTCAGTCTCCTCCTCCTCCTTCCTCTTTTTCTGCCTCTCTCTCTCCCCTCATTTCTTTCCTTCTGAATCTAAGTATTTTTTATCTCAATATGAAAAATGAATAAAATTTGGAACCCTGTGTGTGTGCATTGACTAAAATTGCCAATATGAGCTCATTTTTTGAAAAGTATGAAAGATAGTCAGGTAAAAATAATAATTCAGTTAATGAGGTAGTGATAAATTGAGGGATACTCTGTAGATTGCAAAGGCAAGAACACATGCAGCAATTTAGTGCACACGTCATTTATTTTTTTAAATATCAACCTTTAATTAATTTCAGGCCTCAAATGAATCAGCCCCTCCAATTGTGTACTATCACAACTAGTGTCAAAACTTAAATTTATTTTAATAAATTGTGTTGAAAAGAAATATTTAATTACTAACTTTAGCTCTGCCTAGACTTTATTTTATTTTATTTTATTTCATTTTATTTTATTTTTTTAAGATTTTATTTATTTATTTGACAGAGAGAGATTACAAGTAGGCAGAGAGGCAGGCAGAGAGAGAGGGGGAAGCAGGCTCCCCGCCAAGCAGAGAGCCATCCCATCCCTGGGATGCAGGGCTCCATCCCAGGACCTTGAGATCATAACTTGAGCCAAAGGTAGAGGCTTTAACCCACTGAGCCACCCAGGCACCCCTAAACTCTTTTTTTAAATTTTATTTTATTTTTTCAGTGTTCCAAGATTCATTGTTTATGCCCCTCACCAGTACTCCATGCAATAGGTGCCCTCCTTAATACCCAACACCAGGCTGACCCTTCCTCCCACTCCCCTCCCGTCTAAAATCCTGTTTGTTTCTGAGTTCATAGTCTCTCATGCTTATAGTCTTTAGGAATCTCAGAAATTCTGCTAGATAAATATTTTGTTGCTTCATTATTATTTAACCTGAATAATATTTTCAAGCAGTCTTTGAGCTTCTTTTCTAATCTACCTTATTGCTTGGTTTGATATTTAAATGTGAATATATCTTAATAGCACTTAGATTATGTCTCTTATACAATCAGAGCTCTAAAAGAAATACTTAGGTTTTTCTTGTCTATTACTATGATTCTTATTATGTAAGTTGGAAAGCATTATTTTTGCTCTTATTATTAGATACAAATATAACAATTAAAGAAAAATCTGACAATAGCAATTTCTAAAACTGCTAAAGCCAATCTGTAAAGAGTAGTTTCATGACGTGGAGTAAAAAGAAATTATATGTATCTGGGATATCTTGTTGCTCTCAGAAAGCAAGTATGCTTGCAAGAAAATCAAGAGAAAGTTCTAAGTTACCAAAAAGCCATGGTAAGTTATATTTATGTATTTTAGTCTTTCAAGGGAAAAAAGAATATTACTTAATGAGTAAACCTATTTAATTTTTAAATTTTTTAAATTAAATTTAAATTTAAGAGATTAAGAGTAATCTCTTAAATAAAAAGGTAATATGCTAAGACCTACAGCATTCGTTGGCTTTGGTGGCCACTTATGATTATCCGTGTAGAAATGAGCAGAAAATAACCCAATAATTAGTTCAAAAATGATGAAATAATCTAGTCCCTAGAAGAGAGCTAAATCCACGGATAAGCCCCAATTTCCTAGGAGAGTGTAGATGACACTTCTAATTACAAAAAAGTGTTAAAAAAGAGCGGATGAGGTCAAATAATGAATATAACACAATGGATCAGATACTACTATAAATGCAAATATAAAGTAAATCTCCATTCTGGGAAAGACCTATGTTTCAGATATTGAAATTCATAAGAAAATCTCAGATATCATAATATCATATAAAAGTAAAATTATATTTTAAAAATGATCTAATGGTTGGTAGATTGGTACAGTATTAATTCATAAGATTCATACATTTACTAAGAAACAAAGTAACAATAATTATGAATATAACTTTTGTGCACCAAAACCACCTAACTCTGAAATAATTTATGTAGAATGTAGTTTAGTTGGGGTAGCAACTGGGTGGCTCAGCCAATTAAACAACCGAATCTTGATTTTGGCACAAGTCATGATCTCAGTGTTGTGAGATCATGCTCCCCACACAGCAGGCAGTCTGCTTGAGATTCTTTCTCACCCTCTCTCTCCTTCTGTCTCTCCCCCAATTCAAGCTCTCTTTCTTTCTCTTTCTAAACTAAAAATAAATCTTTAAATAAAGAAAAGGTACTCTGGTTAGTAAGAAAAGTCTTCTTTGAAAAAGGGGTGTTATTATTTTTCAATTGTTTTCTTTCTATTCATGAAAAGAAAAACTTTGCTCTACTCTCAAACAACAATTCAGAATACCACTGAAGAGAGAAAATTTGAGTCCCATTATTCTTCAACATCATTTAACATTGTTCAAGTATAGTTAGTTGCCAAGCTGGTGAAATGTCTAAATTTCAAAATTTATTTCAAAATTCATTTGCCTTTACTTTGCACATCTCTTTTCATGGGCAATTACATACTTGCAAACCCTGCTGAGTGGGATGGTTTAAACAAAGATGTTTTCTATGACATGATTCTGCCACTTTGGCCATAGCTTTTTGGTTCAAAAGTGGGGTGGAATGAATTCAAGCACAGATACAACTTGCAAAATTAATGTGATAAGGGACTGAAACAAATGCATAAAAGAATTAAAGAACGACCAATTTGAATCATGATAGAAACTAGGAGAAGAAAATAGTTTATATCAAATAATCCTAATCTCAGCAAAGACTAAGCTCAATTTATACGCAGATAATTGTGGTGGAAGAAGTAGATACTAGAATCCCAGATTTTTGAGAAGTAAAGGGGAGAGCACTGTTGATGACAGAAAAAAGGAATGCATATTGTAAAAGTAGGATTTTGAATGTGGCAGTAAGGGTAGAAGGGAGAACACAGAGATAAGTTTCTGAGGCAGGAGAATCATTTCTTTTTAGTAGGTAGACTTTATAAAGAGTGAAAGTAACAATATACAGAGAGTATTTTTACCCTTTAATCTGAAGTTTCAACTTTTACTTTTTTCACTTTAAAGATTTTTATTATTATTATAATTATTATTATTGTTATTATTATTTGAGAGAGAGAGAGAGCACACAAAGAGTGGAAAAGGTAAAGGGGGAGAGTCTCAAACACACTCCCTGCTGATGTGGAGCCTGACTCAGAGCTCCATCTCACAACCCTGAGATCATGACCCAAGCCAAAATCAAGAGTTGGCTCCTTAACTGACTGAATCACTCAGGTACCCCTAGCCTTTTCTTTTAATATGGCGCTGATCTACTTTCGAATCTTTAGCAAATTTAGACATCTCATTCTAACACCTTATTTTATTTTTATATTTTTTCACTCTCACATTTTAGATGATGACAATTCCTTCCTTAAGAATGTCCATTTGGATCATCTGTATATTTTTCTCATATCCATTACTTTTGGCCTATATCTGATAACATGTTTATCAGTGTTTCTGAAACTGCCAGCCATCAATCTTTTCTCATAATTTATAGTTTTGATGGATGGTCTAAAATGTAAACTCATTGTGAAGAAAGCTTTCTTTTTTCATCATTTTCTCCAATATATCAGAACACAAATAGAAACTTTAAGTAAATTTTGTTCACATTCAATGATCAAATAAATGATTGAATATTAAAATGTTTATTAAAGTTAAGTTGCCTGTAACATCAATTAAAATTGCATACTTATTTACATTAATATCATGAAGAAATTCAATGTGAAATTGTTTATAGGTAAAGAAATTAGATATTGGAGAGCAGGTGTAAAATTTTCTGGGAGAAATACATAGTGCTGATACAAATAGTCTAAGAAATATAACACAATAATTAAAATTCTGCATGGCTGCAAAGAAAAGCATTCTACTTAGATTTAAGATAAGAAATGGATTACTAATAGCTATGTAATTTTTTAAATGGAAATTATTTTCATTTTAAAATGTTTTCATCATAAGCCGTGGCACTTGCTCATTTGTTTAAAAAGGCTTAATAATGTTAAGGGTTTTTTTTATTATTTTTATTAACATATAATGTATTATTTGCCCCAAGGTACATGTCTGTGAATCTTCGGGCTTACACATTTCACAGCACTTAACAGCACATCCCCTCCCCAATGTCCACAACCCAGCTACCCTATCCCTACCCACCCACACCCCCCAACCCCCTGGCCACCCTTAGTTCATTTCTTGAGTCTAGGAGTCTCTTTTGGTTTGTCTCC
>CM053603.1:154799585-154886788 GCA_028646535.1 Procyon lotor | reverse complement strand
TTGTGTATTTGAGATCTTTCTTGTTTCTTGAGAAAGGCTTGTATTGCTATATATTTTCTTCTCAGGACCGCCTTTGCTGTGTCCCAAAGATTTTGGACAGTTGTGTTTTCATTTTCATTTGTTTCCATGAATTTTTTAAGTTCTTCTTTAATTTCCTGGTTAACCCATTCATTCTTCAGTAGGATGCTCTTTAGCCTCCATGTATTTGAGTTCTTTCCAACTTTCCTCTTGTGATTGAGTTCTAGTTTCATGGCATTGTGGTCAAAATAAGATGCTGTTCTTTGTGCTTCAACCTTACATATCAAAGTGTGCAATATATTTATATTGTTTCCAGTAACTCTGACTTAATAATTTTCTAGGAAGATATATTTTTTATATTTAGGTATTTATGATAACCTAAACTTTCAAAAATGATTTTTAATTTATCCACATATTTTTATGGCTGAAAATTGTATAGGATAATCAATAAATGCATTTCTAGAGTAAGTGATATATTAGGATAAAATTTTGTTGAGAAAGTGGAATAAAAATACAAGCTCAAGGAGAAAAAGCATTTAATTACTCTTTACTTATAAGGAAGTTTAAAATTATGACACCAATAAGTTTGGAGACAATCGAGGAAGAATAAAAGGGACCAGCATTGAAATTTCAAATGGTATACTTGGAACATAAGAGTAAAATTGAGTGCACGTGGTATTCTGAAAATCAGATGCAGAGTTTCATGAAGTAGGGAATTTCCAGTAGTGTCAAACACTATTGAGAAGCTAAATAAGAAGACAGAAAAACAACCATTCGTTTTGACAAAATAAAAAAGGTTAACGTTGGCCTTAATAAGAGCTGTTAATTTTAATGGTAGAGGAACTATAGTATACTGGTAGCCTAATTATAGTGTACTGAAGAAAAATTAGGAAATTAAATGGAGACAATGGGCAGGCACAACTTTCTGAGTCCTGGAAAGGGGAATAGATAGAGAAGACAAAAATTGAATAATAAGGGTTACAAAATTTTCTTTTTGTGGGTAGTGGCCACTACAACTAAGGAATGGTATATGACAATGGTAATAGTATGACAATAATGATGGCAATGGTTCTGTGGAAAGGAAGAAAATGGTGCTAAAGGAGAAAATTGATATTTTGGTTTGTTTTGTTTTGTTTTGCTTTACTTTTTTTGCTTTTGCTGGTAATATGGGATGGGTATTATAACATGAGGTGGTAATATGGGTAATACAGGTGTAAATAGAGAAGTTTTCTTTAGATTGGGACAAACACTTATTTCTCCATTCTAGTCAGAGTGAATGCATAGTGTGTGGTTTCAGGTACAGGAAGTTGAGTGAAATGACAAAGGTATCAGCAAAGGGTGATGGGCTTAAAGGAGATGTGATGAATGTAGAACAGATGTTATAAAACAGAAATTCAGAAAGTAACTTTACTAAAGAAGGGTAGAATGATTGTCCAGCAGTGGTGATAAGTATTTGACATTTTTCATCATAATTTTGAAATACTTAACACTTTGTGTGCTTGTCTCTAAGAACATTCAGTAACTTTAAAAAGTTAAATTAACACATCAGAGCGGAGAGGTGTAATGGAGTTAACCACATTTTCTCAGCCAGTTATAGAGAATGACAATTAGCTCTAGTTTGGGTTAAGAAGGAAGGGGCACATAAGGCTGGTGAAATATAATTTACAGTATAAATATAATTTAACAAATTTCCCCACTTTAAGTGTACAATTCAATACTTTTCTATAAGTTTACCAATTTGTACAACCATTACCACAACCCAGTTTTAGAACATTCTTAGCATTCCAATAGGATTCCACCTGTCCTTTTACAATTAATTCCCATTCCTACCTCTATTCCTGGGAAACCACTAATCTGATTTTTACATCTAAATATTTACTTTTTCTGAACTTTTCATATAAATGAAATAATATAATCTGTGGTGTTTTGAGTCTGGTTTCTTTAACAGCATAATGCTTTCAAAGTTTATCTATATTGTAGCATGTATCAGTACTTAATTTTAATTAATAATATTCCAAATAAAAATAATATTACAAATAATATTCCATTTTATCAATATACCAAATTTTGTTTATTCATTCACAAGCTGATGAATATTTGGGCTATTTCCACTTTTCAACAATGATGGATAAAAGAGGAAATATTTTAAATCAATACTGATGAGACATAAACATAAATAAGTGTTTTAGGGGCCTATGATTTTGTCAAGAAAGATTATTGTCCTGGATAAGGAAGTAAAGAAATAGAAATTAAAAGATTAGATGGTTCATTGATACGATGGTTTAGTAATGAAAAGATAAGGAGAAGAGTAGTGGAGAAGAAACTAAGGTGGGTTAGGTAATGGACTTAAAAGTGAACTTCAATAAATGGCAATAACATGAAGGGATGAAATGCAGTGGACTCTGATGACCCTTCTATGGATTGGACTATACGTTAAGAAGGAAGGATGTGAGACCACCGGGGAGCACAATGCAAAACAAGATTTTACTTATAGATCCTTTATGCCATTGGTACATAGACTATGAAAAGAAGAAATTAATAATTTATATTTAAGAGGAGTATAGATGAAATAGCTTATTCAGAAACAGAGTTGAATTAGAGCAAAATGTTATGGAGTGGCAGGGGAGTTTGCTTAGAAATGACACAGTGGAACCATCTGGGGGAGAAATGAGAATGACAGAAATTTGGAGCACTATTTCTCAGGACTCATATCAGTATCAAAGTCTCATTTTATAATAAATCTTATGTGATACCACTTTAATACTATATAATGAAATTCATAGACAATATAAACAACTTAAATATCACTGCAATATCATAAGAGTAACATGGATAAATAGAAGGAAATAATTTATATTAAATAATGTGCATCAATATATAAATGTTCAGACATGATTCTACTACAAGATATGAGTCAGTAGCTTACATTTCTACTGTGAATCATTCTAAAGGAGGTAAGAATGAGACTGCCTGTGGTAAGATGCATGACAATTCCAACACTATGAGAGGCTATTGGTGAACCAATTTTCCAATATGGTGAATAATTCTAGTAAAGTTCCATTTTTTAAAAAATGCAGTCTTCCCTTGAATGGCATGGTTAAAATCTTGGGGAAGAAAATCAAGAATACTGAGAACATATGAAGTTCCTTAAATTTATATGTAAATCATAGTTAGGGTCCAATTCATGAATATCTTAAATGTCACAGATGGCTGGAAGATAAAATTATACCAATTATTTTTAAATAAAGACTATCAAATAACAGTAGTCCTTCTCCACAATAATTGCCGATACAAAATACAGCTTCATAGTCAGAGACAAGTACATATTTAGTGCTAGTAATCCAAGGGAACATTGGAATACTATGTTAATAGTAATTAACATTAATTATTAACTGTTAATTATTGTTATTGTTATATGTTAATAAAAATTAATTATAAATATATATATTATATATATAATATTGGGCTTATATGGGCTTATATGGGCTATTATATATATAATATGGGCTTATATTATATTTATATAGAACATATAAATATAAATATAAATATAAATAAAATAATTAATAAAAAATTAATAATAAATATAACTATTAATTAGTTATATTTAATTATATATTTAATTATATTTCAATATATATTATATATATATAGTGTAGTGTGGGAATTAGCACTCAAAATGAGGGATTATTTTTGACACTTTTACACTAAATCATAAAAAAAAAAATAAAACAAAGCATGATTGGACTGGCTCTGGAAATCAGAGTATGGAACTACTAAAATCCACAGGAAGCTTCCATTTTTCTTAATCCCAGGTAAAGGTGGGAGAAGAGAATCTGAAGAACACAGAGAGGCTGGCCCTGCCCCTCAGAGACAGGCTTCACTGATCTGATTATTTGGTAAAATAAATATCAGTACAGGGCCGGGTCTTTTAGGTTTCTAATTTTTGTGGCAATTGTGGATGCTTCACAAATGAAGAAGAGACATGTAGTTAACACATTTATTACATCTTCAACCCACAGCATTTTAGATATGATTCAGAGCCCATTCAAACTATTACACACTCAAACAAGCTAATGATGGGTTATGTCTGTTTAAGTGGCATTTATTAAATATTTCTCTTATGGAGAAAAGAATCTAGGCACTATGAGGATGGGAGGAAGGAGGAAAAAGAGAGAGCTCTCGGTAGAAGTCCTCAGCTTCTAGTATATTGTCCAAAGCATAGAAATTATAGACCCAAATCTGCATACTGTGCTTACATGTTTCTTTTCCCCTGAGAGGCATTTGACTAAAAAGGGCTTTCTCTATCTCATTTTATTAGTTTCAGGTGTACAATATAGTAACTCACCACTTCCATACAATACCTGGTGCTTATCACAAATGTATTCCTTAAGCCCCATTACCAATTTACCCATCCCCCCACCTCCCTTCTGGTAACCATCAGTTTATTGTAAACATGTAATGATCTTCCATTTTTAACCCGTTGCCAACTATCAATCCTCAATATAAAATGGGTGTCCAGGTAAACCCAGAGTTTTTAAAATCTTCATTTACAGACAAGTTTTCCACTGCAAGAGAATCTTTAGTTAATATATTTTAAGTTTAGTATATATTAAGTCAAAGAAGGTAGAACATGTTTTCCTAATTGGCTCTCCCCAAAGTTTTTTAAATCACGATGTTTAAATTTAAATTACATTGTTTTATTTCCATATATGAATGTTCAGTCTATGTAGATGAATATGAATGTGCAATATTGTTATAAATAGTTTGAAAAAATATACTTCAAAGGATCTGATGCACAACTGATTTGAATAATATATGGTTTTAGAGTGATTTTTCCCAGAACTTAAAGCGAATACTGTTATATTAAATATACTATAACTATTTCAAGTAATTAACAGAGAAACATTTTAATTGTTACTCTCTTTTCAAAGATTGAGCTTCTTAAACAATAAGATCAGCCATACTGTATACCTAAAAGCTTCATTTATGTTATTATAGGACTCTCAAAAATGCTTTACAATACAAACTGAAAGCAAATCACATTATATATATTTTAAATCCCAAACAATATATGAACTCATTTACATCAAAGATAACTACTGAGAAATTATTTGAAATGTGTTTTTCAAAGTTTTTATAAGATGAAAAATATTTCCTTTCCTTCAAAGTAGCTTGTAAAGTTCACAACTATGTATTTGATTCTTTAATTTTTAATACAAATCTAAAGTCTACCACAGCAAATTAATAATGAAATGATTCGCTACTTGTTCAGCAATACTTAGTTTTTCTACAGGTTCATTTTTTTCCATTCTCTGTAGGAACACACCATTACGTTTTCTAAATCCTTAACATGTAATGATCTTCCATTTTTAACCTGTTGCCAATTATCAGCCCAACAGAAGCTATCTGAACATGTGGTTAGTGCACAGATTAATAGCATTGCCCAACTGTTTTCCATTTCATCCAGTGCTCAATCTAGATTCCAAAAACAGAAACAGTCTTGCACTGAATATTCATAAATTGCTTATTAAGGTGCTAACATTACACTCTTACTGCTTCTTGACATTCCACGGGCCTTAGGAGCTATCAGCCATGTCATTTTATTATTATACTTGCTCTCCATTTAAGGTCAGCTGTGGAATAGCTTTCAGTGATAACTTTCTAATTGGTTTCAGCTCCTTAAGTATGGTTGTTTCACATCCTGTCCATCTGCTGCTCCTTTTTTTCATCCCTTCATGTTTAGTTCTTGACCATTTAGTATTCATAACGTAAAAGTTTTCAATTTTAAAATTGCAAAAATATTGCTTACGACCACCTATGACTTTATCATTAAAATACAAAAACAAATAAATGATTCAACCACTAGACATTACTTCATTATATGTTTGTGTTCAAATAACTTTATATTTTAAAATAACAAGGGCATTATTGGTCATAATTAAAATCTTAAGCAAAGTATTTAACATATAAAGTTTTTCTAAACATCATGCTTTTTAAGCGTAATACATAGATGTTTAATAAAATGACATTTTAACCACATTAAAAAGATTATTAGATTGAAATGATGACCATCTTATTTTATTACATGTAACAACATCTTTAATTTTTATATATTAAATTTCTCAATAACATGTACCTTCATATATAAAATAATTCCTTCATGACCATAAAGAAGAAATTACTACATATTGCTGCCTTTTTTAGTATATTAATAAACTTGAAGGTCAGTTTAGGATAGACATTTTTATTAGTTGCTTCAAATGTTAAAATAATTTCTGCCTTCTCAATAATATTTCTGAAGCCTGGAATTCTTTTTTTTTTAATTCTTAGTATATTTGAAATTCTGACTGAGCAGCAACAACAACAAAAATGTGTTTTAGAACATCAATACCATTTTTCCAATTAACAGGAGGCAAGGAATATTTGTTACTTTGTTAATGCTTTCACTAGATAAAAATCTATTCAAATGCATGTAGTCATGTTACTTAGCAAAATGGACTACATATGTAATTATGCATCATATTTATTGGTATAGAAGTTAAAATTCTGAAGTCTAAAAATAAAGGATTTTGCATGTTTATCTGGCAAACTACTGTAATTCCTTAATATATTAATTGGTTATATGTTTAATATATTAATCTTATTGAGGAATATTATTTATCTTACGGTGTGTTAATGTCTTGGGGTCATCCCTCAGAAGTACTACCAGATATTTCATTTATTTTGCTCACTTTATGTTTCAGTAAAAACATTTTGCTTTACTTAATAATTTACTTTTTTCAAACATCTTTACAATGAATTTTGAGAGATTTAAAGCTGAATCAGGGAAAACACATTTTCTGTTAGTATAAGACTACCTTGATATAGAATTCCATTGCATTTGTCTATATGCCCACTTCATTTCTTGCATTCTGGTGCTCTTTCTTTTGGTGTCACTGGAATAATTCTATGATATCAAATTACTTCACACTAAAGATTGTTTTCCATAATTTTTTTGATTTTTTCCAGGACTGGATGCCAATACCACTTTTTTTTATTTTTCTATATTGATAACATCTCTGATTCTCCTTTTCTATTTCTGGCAACCTTGTGTCTCTTTCACTGCTACCTTTTTTCTTTTAATCATTAACTTGAAAAACATCTTTAGGCTTGTAGTATGATCAACATTCTATCTAAAACTCTTTTTATATTTATTTTTCTACTGGGATCAGCTATTTATAATTTCTCTTTTCTTCTCCTTTCTCTCTCTTGCTTTCTTTTTTCCTTCCTTCCTTCCTTTCTTCTTCCTTCCTTCCTTCCTTTTTCTCTGGGTTTGATAATACACAATATTCTCTCTTATCTTCTAAGAGTCATTCATTTATTTTACTCATTAATAATTTTGTTGATTCATTCACAAATCCAAAACAGAGTGAATTATATAATAATATAAATTTAAAACAATAAAGTAATAAAGTAGTGTGCATCATGTATTTTCCTTGAAACTGTCAGTCCTATCTAATGTCTCTATTAGTCTAAGTCTGGACTTTCTAATATTTGACTTAGAATCACATATATCCATAGATTTCATAACTTTTCCCATTAATAAATCTTGGCAATTTTGTCTTTAATAAATTTTCCATCTCTTACCTACTAATTTTTTACTTTACAGAAATCAGCTATCTTGTTTCTATTATTTCAGTCTTTTGAGTTTTCAATTTACACCAAACCTTAACAGAACTATTAGGATTTTTTTTTCAAATACTATATACTCCCACACTCCTCTTTGAGGACTTAGATTGATTTTGCTTCTATGAAATGAAAATTTTTCTTCCTCTAGGTAAGTCTCAAGATAACTGTTAGCTCTCTGCCATATCCCTCTGTGTATATCCTCATTTTAATTTACACTATGTGCCACTCATTAGATACATCAAATTATCTATGCTAACCAATGAACATTTAATTCACTCTTATTCTTTTCTTGCTTCTAAATTTAAATTTAACTCTAAAGGAGTAGTTTGTAGAGATCAATAATTCTTCTATATACAAAATGATAGTAGGTTGTAATATAGATGATTTAATTCTTTTCTTTTTGTCAGTTTTTCCTTCACTTTTCCTTTTCCAGTGAGTCAACAGTACCCATAATTTCTTTGAAGAGTAGGTTGTTATATCAATAATGTTGAAAGAAAAGAAAATTTAATCTTCATTTTTGTTCGGTTTTGCAATGGCTTATTTACCAAGTCTTTTTTTGAAAACCATAAGAAAGTGATCATGTGAATGAGCCCCTGCTGAGGGTTAAAAGAAGGAGCTTGGAGACACTACAGGAAGGTCACCCAAAGAGTGCCTGGGTGGTTTAGTCAGTTAAGTGTCTGACTCTGCTTTGGCTTAGGTCAAGACCTCAGGGTCTGGTCCTGGGATCAAGCCCTGCCTAGACTCCCACCTCAGCAGAATTTGTCTGAGATTCTCTCCCACCTCTCCCCCTGCTCCTCTCTCTGCTCACACTCTCTCTTTTTCTCTCTAAAATAAAATAAATAAAATCTTAAAAAAATAAGAAAAAAACCAAGGTCACCTGAGCAAGGAAAAGAGGAGATGAAAATGAGGCATGAGCATCATCTGTGGTCAGCATTTGGGAGTTACTTTTGAGTGGAGCAAGTCGGTCAGACCATCTATCCACTGGAATGAACAAGGCGTTTCATCTGAGTTGAGGAACAGATCTTTAAGTCACTCATGCATAAGGGCCTCTAAATCTCGTATATCATCCAGGAAAAAGTCAAATTCTAGTTTGGGCCTCTCTACCTGAATGATCCTAAGGAAACTGCCTTACTTTTCTGTATCCTTAGTTTCCTCAACTATAGAATGGAACCATAACGATAAGAATATCTACTTTTAGAGTTATTGTGAACATTAATGTGACAATATATATAAAGAGCTAAGAAGAATTCTTGAACATAGTCTTCAATAAATTAAGATCATTTAAATGTGTTTTGGTATTAATAGCATCTATAGAAAAACATTTTACAATTATTTCTATGTGATTTCCAGTGCCTATGGCTTTCCAAATGACCATCCAGAAGATTTTTAAAAAATAGTAGTTGTGTGTTTGTTACTGCTTATATACCAATTCAAATCTCCTAAGTTCCACCTTTGACTCCAGAATCCAGCAACTTTTGGTTGTAATTTGACAATGCCTTGACACAAGCTCGTGCCATGTGAAATACTGCTTTTTTCTCTTACATAGAATGATGAGATCACAGTAATTTGATCTTAGTAAATTGAATAACATTCTCACATGCACAACCCAAAATTTCCAAGTGGCCTGGAGAGAGCAAGAAATAATTCTTAGCCACTGTGGAATGAAAATCAGTGTCTTCCCTTTCCTTCCTCAGATGTGCATCTCTGAAAAAAATATTTCTGAAGGGTCCCCAGAAAGTCTTGTGGGATCCAGCACTAAGCAGGAGTTGCCTACCTTATTGCTGAATTTCTTACTTTCGCTATTTTACTACCTGCCCCTCCCCACCTCAACTCACCACTCTGTTCCTCCCTTCTGCTATCTGAGCTCAAATTCCAAATAAGCTGTACACATGCAAGCTGGCCTCAGGCATAAGAGAATCTCAACTATGACAAACTGCTAGTCCTCTGCCTAGCTAGCTGGAATAATTTACCATGCAGATTTTAATATTAATTTGTACCTTACATTTGTTCAAACATACTTTGTAAGGGTGTATTTTAACTGTTTCAGATAGCAGTATTTTGCTTTTAGACAAAATTTTCAAAGTCTTAAATTTGGGAATTTTATTTTTAGCGAGCGCTTTTAGTGTTTTGTAACAGTGTGCATGTGCATATATATAAGTGTTTTCATAATATTATTTTCTTTCAACACATTCTTAGAAAACGGGAATAACTACAAAATGGTTGCAATCTCACAAAGTAGCCAAAACCAGACCACAGCTACATGACCTCAACAATATCTCCAGATGCGCCTCTGTTGCCTGCCAGTCGACGATTAAGAAAGGGAGCCAACAGAGGTGACACCAAGGAGTTAGCAACAGGAGCTGATGCTTTGAATAGAACATACATTCAGACTTTGGCATCTGGTTCCTACTTTTGCCAAATGTGCCTTGTTTGTATCCACAGCTGTTAAATGTGTTTGCTGAAAAGGGATAGATCAGGGGGAAGAAAGGGATTGGCAAGAGATATGCCAGCTTCTGTGGGAGGCAGTGTCAAGCCAAAGTGCAATTTACTCACAGATAATTATTTGCTTTAGAAATCTGGTGTCATTTATTAGAATAACTGTGGTATGTGGTAAGCATGAGCTTCATGTTATAGCAGTAATCTTTATACTTCATTGTAAATCAAGAATTTATAATTGTGCTGAAATAATTAACACCTAAAGAGCAAATATATCTTCGTTTACTTCAAATAATAGAAATTGATTGTTTAGATTGAGTTATTAAAGGCAAGGATTTATATAATTTTCTAATCATGCTTATGATTTTTGGCTTTTCCAAACATATTAGCAAATAAAGTGCCTTTCTGTTAGCAATGTTAATATAGTTAGTAGGTGGTACTCTAATAACCATATGAAATTGCTCACTATTGAAAAGCAGCTGAATAATGTAAGTGATATTTAAATCTTTAGAAATGTGCGTGTTTAGCCCTACTCTATGTTTTATTACTATGGCAAAAATTTATTTAAAATATATTTGAAAATGGAAGATCAATTATGTATTAGAGTAAGTGGAATGATGAAAATTTATTGAATTCATAGTTTTTCTATTATTAAAATCATTTAGAAAAATAGTTTATCATAAAAAAGGAATATATAAGTTTGAGAATGTACTCAAGCAAGTTATATTACTACTTATCATTTTTTGTTAACTACAAATAAAGTAATTGATGGGCAAAAAAATTAGTCAGAAGTTGGATAGTTTGAAGTGTATGTAGTGTGATAAGAATTGTAAAGTATAGTTTATCCACCAAGACGTCGATTTTAACTTGTCATTTCAAACCAATGACTGTTGACTAAATTTCAAGAGTTCTTACTCTAAAGTCTTACATCTTTTAACTTAGCACATATTGCATACTTTAAGATTTTATATTGTCCTATCTCCAGTATCCAAGTCCCCTTAGAATGTTCTGCTGAATCAAGGAATCACAGGAATAGATAAACAAATTTATTAATCACTGTATTTTCCTATTTTAATTTTTCTGATTCCTTTGCCATTAGGGATTAAAATATCAGGATGATTTTTACAGTTGAAAAAGTAATCTTAGAAATTAGACAATTTTTTAAAATTAGAAAGTGGGCCTAAAAGTTCTAAATTGTCTCAGAATCATATTTTTCCTTCCTAAAATTTATGATCCTCTATTCCAAATGTGTTTCAAAAAGAGAGATGGTAAAAGAGATTAACTTTACTCAGGATAAAGGGAGAGTCCTACTGTTCTTGTGATAAAAGATTAAGACTTCTCTTGTCATAACTTTCCTCTTCCTTTGTGAGTAAAGTATCTCCAATGATCATAGAAAAGTTTCTCCTGCTCTTGTGACAACAAAAAGTAATGCCAAGGACCCTTATGATAAATAATAAAGAATATTTTCTTCACCTATGTCCTTTTTTTAGAAGTAACACATAAATGACAAGTCTAAACTGACATTCTCTTTCAAAATATTTTAAGTAAAAGAATGGTCAATCCCACAGATAAATTTATTTTAGGTAAATGTGCTGGTATCAACCATACTGTATAATTGAAAAAAAAATTAGCCAACATTAGATATGATGTTTCACAAGTTACTGTTGAGGTCAATATGCTGCCAGGACCAGCCAGTAGACCATGTCCATTGGTTCCCTAGTCCATCTACTTCTTTTTGTGCTTGTGTGTGTGCATGTGTGCATGTTGCCTACCTGTAGACTGTTGCCATTGTAGCATCTTAATTATTCATGATTTTATCATGATCTTTAAAAATAGTTTATAGGGTAACATAACTACAAATATCTAGACTTACACAGATACGAAGTACACAAATAAAATGATATAGTTGAATTTAAAAATGAAATTTAGATTACCAGCTTGAATGCTTTCATTTGCAGTTAAGGACACCCAAACTAAATTGGTTTGAACAAGTTTCACCGGCCATGTAACTGAAAAATGGAAATTTAGATTGGTCTTCAGGGCTTCAGTTCCCACTTTGAGAGAACTCTATCACATTTTCATGTGTCTTAGATTATTTTATGATTGACAATTTGCTGTCACTAATTGCAGCTACATGTTTCCCCCTTCATATATGAGGGAAAACAAATCATTACTTTTCACAAGTCAGAACGAAATCTTGAACTTTGATAACTTCATCAACTGGAACCTATCACTGTGGCCAGTGTAATGATTGGTTTAACTGGCTAACCTGGATTACTGCTCACTCCAGATCTGACCATCTTTGAAATGGAGATTTCATTTAACATTTGGCTTAAATAACACGCCAAATACTGTCATTGCACCAGAATGATTGATCTTCTAAAATTTGGTTAAGAAGGGAGATATATATTGTTTAAGTAAATATTTCCCCTTTCTAACGTTTCAAAAAACAAAAACTAAGAGTATCAGTTGCTGTTTAGAAAATATGAGTTTTAAGACTTAACTTCTTTTTGTCAACGAAATAATTATTACTATACATGTTTTTGCATTCAGTTAACTTGAAAATATATATTTTACATGCATATTTCTAAATTTGTTTTTTGAGGAAGTTCTGATTATGTATAATATTTTGTAAATATTTAGTCAAAAATGATAAAATCATTATTTGATCTTGAGTTTAAAAAATAAAGAATAAAACATCTATTTAGGTAAGACTAAACCTCTAGTTGTTTTTCTCACTACTCTCCTAGGGAAAATTCAGGATATGCGCACACCCACACCCATACATGCACATATACATTACATTTATATATGCATGTGTATATATGTATATACATATGTATATACAAACATATATGTACACACATATATTAATGCATATATGCAAGTGACAGGAAACACACAGCAATTAATTAATTTACTTTTCAGTTATTTTCAGTAAGTGCCCATCTCTATTTTACAAGGAAAAGATATATACTTGAGGGATTATGAATTTTCGAAGTATTAAATGTTCTCACTGGGACCTCTACCACTGTTTGTTATGCAGTGCTGGTTGTTAGACCATAAATCTGGGCATATAATATTAAGGACAGGGTTGGAGCTGTCTTATTTGAAGCATATTAAGTCTTAACTGCCACAGATAATGTCAACCCAAATTATTATTTCCATTTCAATACAGATTATAGGACAGAAAGACATAAATGGAAATTAAAAAATAAATTCACCACATATTTCAGAAAGTACCTTTTCATGTGGAGAATAATAAATGCTTAGAAGAGCCTGCAGGCAAAGTTGTTGAGGCAAAAAGCAGGAATGTCATTCAAGAAACAATTAGATGCCATCCTTGGGGAAATGGAGTACTAAAAAGGATATGCCTTGATGGACCAAATGACCTTTATTCTCTCTCCAAAAATGTCTCATGTTCTTATAATTCTAATCAAGAAATATTTCAGCAATTTTGGCCTCCAGCAATGTCAATTCTTACTTGAATTATTCACCTCACCAGTTCACTGCTGAGGAAGAACCTTTCTCATAGTGCTACAAAGATTGCATATTGACCAGATGTAATTCCCAACATTGTTGTTCATAGGCATTTTATTCACAAAGATGCCTTAGGTCTAGTACTATAAAGTGCTTGATTATAGAAAAAGTCTCTTTAAAATCCAATGTGATTGCACACAGGCCCAAACTGGAGAAGAGGGGCTTAACTAACTTCATTAATTATGGAGGAAATGAGGAGTTTTAAAAATAATTTCTTCGCAAAAGTTATTTCAAAATATAGTTGATTCTTGAGGGACGTGGCATATATAAATCTGTTTCTTAATTATTTCAGATATGTTAATGGACTGTCTCTAGCTATTGACTTTATTTCAATAAAATATTATAGAAATAATAATTTAAAAAATATGGGCATAAAAATAAGTTAATTACAGATGATCTAAAATCACAAGCATTCAATAATTACACACTTTTAAAAGCTAGCAATGGATACTTAATACATGTAATACACAAAATTGATTCAATACATTGGAGTAAAGTTGGGGAAATCAGCTATCTACAGTTTTCTAATTTTCAATAGATCTAATTGAACACAGAATTCTTGAGAATCTGGGGATATTGTGAAAGCTACATCCCTCCTATTATGCTCTTAAAGTGATATTCAGTGAAAGAAAACGAACATGTTTCTATCTGTCATCTAAATGGACTCCTAGAGTTCCCTCTGTGTATCACAAATTGGAACTCAGTGGTGAACTGAGTGTTGAGAGAATATTTTCAAAAGCTAACAGAAGGTCACATAAATTGGACAGTTCAAAGCTAAAGACACTAGAGACTTGAAAAATGCCAGTATACTTAAAGCAAATTAATATTTTATGAATTGCTGCCAAAGATAAAATTTATATCAATTGTATTAAAAAATATATATGTTCATTATAGAGCAAATGGTTTTCATAATAGATTAAATCTGTTAATGATTTGTAAGTGATAACTTTTATGAAGTACTATAACAAAGCATATACTAATAAAATAAATGATAAAATTTATAAAACAGTCTGTGCTAAAGAGAAAATAGGTGAAAATAATATTTTAAATAATATGTTCTGGGACTAGCTCTTAAAACCTTTTAAATTATGCAACCATAGCTAAAATAAGAGTTCAGACTGAACTTTCAATTGATGGAAAGATTATCTCCCATCTAGAAAGTGAATTTTTATTTTTATTTTTTTTTATTTATTTTTTTTTATTTTTATTTTTTTAAAGATTTTTATTTATTTGACAGAGAGAAACACAGCGAGAGAGGGAACACAAGCAGAGGGACTGGTAGCGGGAGAAGCAGGCTTCCTGCAGAGCAGAGAGCCCGATGCGGGGCTCGATCCCAGGTCCCTGGGATCTGACCTGGGCCGAAGGCAGACGCTTAACGACTGCGCCACCCAGGCGCCCCTAGAAAGTGAATTTTTAACATAGTATTGAATATATAGAGAATCATCTTATGACGAATTATAAACAAGGACAAAAAGCAAATAATAAAATCAAGTAACAAACCACCCATAAGCAAATGAGAATTGCTATAATAAAAGTACCAGTTAATTACTACTCTGTTGCCTGTAATAATTATATCTATTAGGCTATTATTTTATTCACTTATGTGACTTTTAAATATCTCTTATGAAATGAAATCTTATTGAAATTAATTAATCCAATAGTCTGTAAAACTGCCCTTTTCTTGCTTACTTGCATTAAATGTGGCTTTTGGTTAACTATACGTCAATTAAAAAAATGGCACTTGGCCTTTTTAATGATAAAGATAGCCGGAAGTTATTCAGAGGTCTTCTTTGTGAATAAGTTATATGATCACTCTGGATAATCTATTCAGTCTTTGTTGAACAACATTCTATCATTGTATTAGAATAAGACTGACTGTTTGCTACTCTAGTATAAAAATTAATATCAATACTTGTTTAGACTGATACTTTCTGCTTAGCACAAAATATAGTATGCTGTCACAGCTAACTCACCAGGTAAAATTCTACCCAAGCAATGATCAATATTTCATTTAGATTTTGTTCTTATTTAACTTCTAAGCTTATTAGTTTTTATAGGTGTTGGAGTTACTGTTAAAACACCAAAATTACTAAGTAATATTATTTTTTTAATTACTAAGTAATATTAAAGAAAAACTGCATCTCAATAATATTCAATTTAATTCCTTCTTTCTGGGGGTGCCTGGGTGGCTCAGTGGGTTAAAGTCTCTGCCTTCAGCTCAGGTCATCATCTAAAGGTTCTGGGATCAAAACTGCATCAGGCTCTCTGCTCAGCAGGGAGCCTGCTTCCCCTTCTCTCTGCCTGCCTCTCTGCCTACTAGTGATCTCTCTCTCTCTGTCAAATAAATAAATAAAAAATCTTTAAAAAAATTATTCTACTTTCTGTAAAGGATTAACAATAATTATAAATTTTAAGATGATGAAAAAATGTTATTTTTTTCCATTTTATGAATAAAACAGGGATGACAGTGGACCCAAAATTATAAAATTGAGAAATTAAAAAAATTTTTTTTCAACACAATGTCATGCAAGTTGGCAAGTCAAAATTTTAGACGAGATAATTTATTCTAGAAATAACAAAAACACTTGACCTTGTTGAAAAGTAAATTGTATGATCTGTTTCTATTAAAGGAGGTCTAGGTAAATCAGACTAATAGACTCCCACTGAGAAGAATTAAAAAAAAACCTGGAAAACTATTAAAAAAAAAACTTTTTGACAGTATCAGAGAAATTATAGTGAAGAATGACAGATGGAGTCAATACCTAAGAGTAAAGAATAGAGAAAAGACTTATCCCCTAGAACACTTCTACTTAAAATGGGATGCAAGGATCAGCTGATGGTCCTTGAACTGCCTGTTCCAGTCAGTGACAAAGTAGGGAGACATTTCATTAAAAAAAATATCCAAATGGATAATAATCATATGAAAAGATGTTTTACTTTTTTCATCTTAAGACAAATGCTAATTAAAACTATAATGAGGAGCCCTTATACACTGCTGGCGGAAATGTAAATTGGTTATAGAGATTTTAGTGAATTCTTTTACAATATCTTGAAGAACTGAATTTATTCTAACTTGTGATGCAACAACTCCAATCCTTAGCATATGTCTGTCAGAAATGAGTATATACTGCATAAGGGGCTTATACAATAATGTGAGTGTTATTTATAATACTGTTATAATACCCAAATCCTCATCAAAAGTAGATGTGTTCACAAGTAGTATCCATATATAATGAATACCTCATAGCAATGTAAAATAACAAATTAATATACCTGAATAACATGGATGAGTCTCATAGCACATTAAATTGATGAAATAAGCCAGATATAATATTGGTTGTATATTTCATATATGTAAATTAGACAACTCGCCGAGCTATTCTATGTTAAATGCCATGTAGTGATTACCTTTGCTGAGGAGGGAAGGAGTAGTGACTGACGATGAATGAGGATTCTGGTTTGCTAATGATGTTAAGTATCTTTTTTAAAAAAATTATTTTTTTAAATTTTTTATTGTGTTATGTTAGTTACCATCCAGTACATCATTAGTTTTTGATGTAGTGTTTCATGATTTATTGTTTGCATATAACACCCAAAGCTCCATACAATCTGTGCCTTCCTTAATACTCATCACCAGGCTCACCTATCCCTCGTCCCCTCTCCTTCTAAAACTCTCCATTTGTTTCCCGGAGTCCATAGTTTCTCATGGTTCATCTCTCACTCCAATTTCTCTGCCTTCATTTTTCCCTTCTCCTAATTCCTCCATGCTATTCCTTATGTTCCACAAATAAATGAAGCCATATGATAATTGACTTTCTCTCTTTGACTTATTTCACTTAGCCTAATCTCTTCCAGTCCCATCCAAGTTGATGCAGAAGTTGGGTATTCATTTTTTCTGATGGCTGAGTAATATTCCATTGTGTATATGGACCACATCTTCTTTATCCATTTGTCTGTTGAAGAGCATCTTGGCTCTTTCCACATTTTGACTATTGTGGACACTGCTGCTACGAACATTGGGGTGCATATGGCCCTTCTTTTCACTACATCTGTATCTTTGGTGTAAGCACCCACTAGTGCACTTGCTGGGTCATAGGGTAGCTCAATTTTTAATTTCTTTGAGGAACCTCCACACTATTTTCCAAAGTGGCTGCACCAGTTTGCATTCCCACCAACAGTGTAAGAGGGCTCCCCTTTCTCCACAACTTCTCCAACATTTGTTGTTTCTTGCCTTGTCAATTTTTGCCATTCTAACTGGTGTAAGGTGGTATCTCAATGTGGTTTGCTTTGATTTTCCCTGATGGCTAATGATGATGGACACTTTTTCATGTGTCTGTTAGCCATTTGGATGTCTTCTTTAGAGAAGTGTCTGCTCGTGTCTTCTGCCCATTTTTGATGTGATTATCTGTTTTTTGGGTGTTGAGTTTGAGAAGTTCTTTATAGATTTTGGATATCAGCCCTTTATCTGCAGGTCATTTGTGAATATCTTCTCCCATTCTGTGGGTTGCCTGTTTGTTTTGTTGACTGTTTCCTTTGCTGTGCAGAAGATTTTTATCTTGATGAAGTCCCAAAAGTTCATTTTCACTTTTGTTTCCCTTGCCTTTGGAGATGACTCTTGAAAGAAGTTGTTGTGGCCAATGTCGATGAGGTTGCTGCTTATGTTCTCCTTGAGGATTTTAATAGATTCCTGTCTCACATTGAAGTCTTTCATCCATTTAGAGTTTGTCTTTGTGTATGGTGTAAGAGAATGTTCCAGTTTCATTCTTCTGTATGTAACTGTCCAATTTTCCCAGCACCATTTATTGAGGAGACTGTCTTTTTTTCCATTGGATATTTTTTCCTGCTTTGTTGAACATTATTTGAACATAGAGTTGAGTGTCCATATCTGGGCTCTCTACTCTGTTCCACTGGTCTATGACTTTGTTTTTGTGCCAGTACTATTCTGTCTTGGGTGATCACAGCTTTGTAATATACCTTGAAATCAGGCAACGTGATACCCCCAGCTTTGTTTTTCTTTTTCAACATTTCCTTGTTGATTCAGGGTCTTTTCCAGTTCCATACAAATATTAGGATTGTTTGTTCCAACATTTTGAAAAATGCCATTGCTATCTTGACCTAGAAAGCATTTATACTGTATGTTCACTTTTGTTTTGTCTGTCCTTCCATTCTTCCTTCCTTCCTTCCTTCCTTCCTTCCTTCCTTCCTTCCTTCCTTCTTTTTTTGTAATACTTCAATAAAATGTGCTTCAAGGTTAGGAACTCTGCTCTTAGACTCATAGTTACCTGGTTGTAGATTTTGTTCAGAGAAGAAAGTTATGGGCCAAACACTAATTCTAGTACATCTAACAAAATCCAAGCATATTTCTTTGCTAACACTGCAAGTATGCAAAAGAATTAGAAATGCATGGCTTCTGAGTCAACTTATGAATACAGTAACTATAGTCTAAAATAAATGGTTTGTGCAGTTTATCATTAGATAACATTAAATTTTCCTAGGATGTCTTCTCTGTTGATTGGGGAAGGAGGGGAGACACGCATCAATGAAAAGAACACATATAGAAACAAAACATAATGAATTACAAAAAAGATATAAGTCATAAAGGAAAAACATATCAGGATGATTTAAAATTTAAAACTATTCCCTTAAAAAATAAAAATAAAAAGATAAATAAAACTATTCCCTTGAAATCACCAGTACAAAAACAATTTAATTCATGGAATTAGTCTAGTTGTGGCTGGCAACTGGAAATGCATATATCTCAATGAACTGAGACACTTTTTCTAAAATCCACACATTGGGCCCAAGTTTTAGGGTATAATATCAGTGCAATACCAAAATTTGTTTATCTCATTCAGTCATACATATTAATAATTCAAGTAACCAGTTATTTGACTTAGTTAATGGGTCTCCACAGATTCTAGGGTGGCCCACAGTGATTTTCAGTTCCCATTACTTGTTTTTTTTTTAAAGATTATTTATTTATTTGATAGAGAGAGAGAGAGAGAGAGAGAGAGTGATCACAGATAGGCAAAGAGGCAGGCAGAGAGGAGGAAGCAGGCTCCCTGCTGAGCAGAGAGCCGGATGTGGGGCTCGATCCCAGGACCCTGAGATCATGACCTGAGCTGAAGGCAGAGACTTTAACCCACTGAGCCACCCAGGCACCCCCAATTTGCTAGCAAAATAAATCAATCAGAGAGAGACAATTATCATATGATTTCTCCGATATGAAGAATTCAAGAAGCAGGGTGAGGGGTTGTGGGGGGAAAGGAGGGAAAAAATGAAACAAGATGGAACCAGAGAGGGAGACAAATCATAAGAGAGTCTTAATCTCAGGAAACAAACTGAGGGTTGCTGGAAGGGAGGGGTGGGAGGGATGGGATGGCTGAGTTATGGAACTTCAGGAGGGTATGTGCTATGGTGAGTGCTGTGAATCATAAGACTGGTGATTCACACACCTATAACCCTGAAGCAAATAACATATTATATGTTAATTAAATTTAAAAAAATACAAATTGGTTTAAAATTAAATATCCAATGAAAAGCTCAAACAAGGCATAAATGAAATATGTCAGACATAAATAGCACACATAAATAATACCAAAAAAATTAAAAGTTAAATGCAGGACAAAGATAAAGCAGGTGCATGCCAACATAAATAAAGCAAAGATTAATCTTAATCTTAAAATTAAAATTATTTTTAAGGTCTAATTGCTGAGTAACATTTTGGCTTTGTGAATATTTTTGCTTATAAAATATTAAAGAAATACTCCTAAGACTTTTCAACTCCTCTTCATATCTTATCCATTTGCCAAGATTCAAATACCTGATAATTCTGTCTTAAATTTCTGGACATGTTGAGCAAACTTTCCATATCATTAATCGACAACCTGATAGAAACTTTCTCACAGAGCTAATTTTTTCTTGGACTTTGAATTTTTCTGCAGCTTTCTTTGCAGAGTTCCAGGAAAATTCTCTTCCTTTCCAGCAAAAAGAAGTATGAATTCCATTCTAATCCATTTTATTTTATTATTTTATCTATTTTAACTTCATTGTACTTTACAAACTAATAATACTTGAATTTATTACTATAAACCAAACTTAATAAATACACTGATGGTCAATGACTATGGAGAAATTTCCATTGTGTATTTTTTTTTTTCAAAATATTTCAGAAAAAAATAAAATTAACCATAAAAAATGCCAAGAATCCAACCATTTAAATTAGAAAACAGAGTTGTGAGCAGTGCACCATATTATCAGAGTGTTACCCAGAAACTATAGTAATGAGAGAAAGAGAAAGATAATGATTGGTTGATAGTTAAGGAATTACTTCATATGAGTGGATGGGGTGGCTGGGAAGTCTAAAATCTGCAGCATAAATGGACAGTTTGGAGATCTAGGAAATAAATTATATTGCAGTTCAAATATGAATGAAGGCAGTGGCTGGCAGAATTCCCTCTTCCTCAAGGGAATTCAATCTTTTTCTTAATAACTCTAACTGATAAGGCCCATCCACATTAAAGAGGATGATCTGCTTTACTCAAAGTCTAGTCATTTGAACATTAGTCTCTTTAAAAAATACCTTCATGGCAACATCTAGACATATTTGACCAAATATCTGGGTACTGTGGCCTAATCAAGTTGATACATAAAAGTAATTAGCACACCAACCTATATAAAATATAGAATTTTACAATGAACAACAAATACATGTTAACATTAACATATCACCATTTTTGCTTTATCAGACATCTATTAATCTAGTCATTCTTCTATTTACCCATTAATCTATCTTATTTTAGGAATAATTTCAAAAATTTCAGGAATAAGCATATTCCCCTATATTTTTCATTACAAATATCATTAACTATATTTCAATGTTTGTTTACAGTTGTAGATTTGAGGCAAAGTTTACATAAAATGCAAAATATTGAATTACTGAGTAATTATAAGTTGCTGAGTTGTTACAAATGCGTACATATGTCTGCACACAAATGATACAGAAATATAGAACATTTCCATTATACCCTAAGTTCCCTCATTCTCTCTACCAGTCATTCCTCACTCCTACTATAGACTGCACAGAGTTCCATGTTGCTGGATATTTTTTCTATAGTGAATTAGTTTTTTTTTTTCTTTTTTCTGGAACTTCACAAATATGGCACTATATAGTGTATAATCATTTGCATAAGATTCTTTCACTCAATATACTGTTTTTGAAATTCATTTATGCTTTTTTTTATATGAACAGGTTTTTAAAAATTGGTGAATAGTATTGTAGTACTGATGTGCGTCACTTCATTTATCAATTCATCTATTGATAGATACCTGTGTTGTGTTCAGTTTTCAGGTATTATGAATTAAGTTGTTATAAATATTCCCTGTGTGGACATATCTTTTCACTTATCTAGGGTGAATACTTAGAAGCAGAATTTATAAGTCATATGTTAGGTATGTGCTTAGTTTTAATAAGAAATTGGCAAAGAATCTTCCAAAGCTGTTGTGCTATCTTAGGTCCCCACTACAATGTATAGGATTTTTAGTTGCTCCATATTTTCAAAATGTTTGGAGTTGATAGTTAACATCAAAGAACAGTGATATATACTATATACATATAAATATATATATAATAAGAAGGAGGAGCAAGATGGCAGAGGAGTAGGAGACTGAGATATTATCAGATCCCAGAAGTTCAGCTAGATAGTTATCAAACCATTCTGAACACCTACAAACTCAACAGAAGATAGAAGAGAAGAAAAACAGGAATTCTAGGAAAAGAAAATCAACCACTTTCCGGAAGGTAGACATGTGGAGAAGTGAATCCAAAGCGATGGGAGATAAACTATGGGGGGAAGTACTGGCGCCCAGCAAGACACAGAGCAGTGGAGCACAAAATCAGAACTTTTAGAGAAGTCCGCTCCACTGAGGGATGTCGCTCCAGAGGCTAAGCTGCGGGTGTGTGTGTGTGTGTGTGGACTGCAGGGATACAAAAAGAAGACTAGGGGTATTTGAGGGTGGCAGAGCTCCCAGGTATCAGAGTGGGGAAGCCAACAGCAGAGACCGAGCCAAGAAGCAGGCTCTCAGCTCAGGATATCCTTAAACCGTGATCAGAGGCACAGTAGGGCCACTGCTCTTTGAGCAGGGACCCCCCACAAGGGGCAGATCCAAAGAGACTCCTTCCTTCCTCTTTCGAAAGGAGTGTCATGGGAGTGCACTGCAGGAATCTGCTGGATTTGGAGACTCCAAACAGGGCCACGTGCCAGAGATAGAAATACTCTGTCACAGGCTAGCTGAGCTCAGAGTGTGCCCAGAGCGCAGGAAGATGGTAGTGATTGACTGCTTTTCTCTGAGGGTGCACTGATAAGTGGGGCCCTGAGCTTTTGGCTTCTACAGGTCAGAGATTGGGGGACTGCCATTTTCATTCCTGTCCTCCAAAGCATTCAAGGAATAAAAGCTTTTGAGAGCGAACCCGAGCAGGTTACTTAGCCTGGCCCTGGCAAAGGCAGTGCAATTTCACCTCGGGCAAAGACATTTGAGAATCACTGCAACATGCCCCTCCCCTAGAAGATCCGCAAGAGCATCCAGCCAAGACCAAGTTCACCAATCAACGAGAACTGCGGAACTCCAGAATTAGGAAAAAAAGCAACACATAGAATTTATGACTTTTTCCCTATGATCCTTTAGTCTTTCAAAGTTAAATTTTTTAAATTTTATTTTTTCTTATTTTATTTTCTCCTCTTTGATATTTTAACTAGATTCCTATCAATACCTTTTTAAAAATCTTTTCTAATTTTCACTGTTATATTCATAATTTATCCCCTCATTGCATTTAACCTTATTTTTTGTATACTTGTAGATTTTTTCCTCTTTAAAATTTGGATAAAATTTTTTCTAATATATCAAAATATACCCTAAATCTAGCACATGGCTTTGTTCTAGTCTCTAGCCTGACCACGTTCTTTCCTCTCTTTTTTTCTTTTTTTAACCAACTTATATAATCAATTCCATTTTTAGAATCTTTTTTAATTTTCATCTTTACACTAATATTCCATATCTTCATCGTATTTACCTTTATTTTTGTGTATTTATAAGTTTTTCTTTCTTTAAAATTTGGGGAAGTAGTTTCTTCTGAAAGACCAAAATACACCCAAAATCAAGTGTGGTGCTCTGTTCTATTCACCAGTTGAAAAAAAATATATATATATAAATATATATATATATTTTTCTCTTTGTTTTCTTCTTCTTCCCCTCCCCCTTACTTTAACTCCCAGTTTCAGGTCTCTTCTGATTTGGTTAGTGTATATTTTTATGGGGTCATTGCTACCCTTTTAGTATTTTGTTCTCTCAATCATAAATTCTCATCTCAATAAAATGACAAGGCAGAAAAACTCACCACAAAAAAAGAACAAGAGGCAATGCTACTAGCTAGGGACCTACTCAACACGGACAATAATATGTCAGAACTAGAGTTCAAAATGAGAATTATCAAGGGCTAGCTGGGCTCGAAAAAAGCATGGATGATATTAGAGAATCCTTTTCTGGAGAAATTAAATCCATTTCTGGAGAAATAAAAGAACTAAAATCTAACCAAGTTGAAATTAAAAAAATTATTAATGAGGTGAAATAAAAAAATGGAGGCTCTTATAGCTAGGATAAATGAGGCAGAAGAGAGAATTAGTGATATGAAAGACCAAATCACAGAGAATAAAGAAGCTGAGCAAAAGAGAGACAAACAACTACTGGACCATGAGGGGAGAATTCAAGAGATAAGTGATACCATAAGATGAAACAATATTAGAATATTTGGGATCCCAGAAGAAGAAAGACAGAGGAGGACAGAAGGTATATTGAACCAAATTATTATAAAGAATTTCCCTAATTTGGCAAAGGGAACAAGCATCAAAATCCAGGAGGCACAGCCCCCCCTCAAAATCCATCAAAATAGGTCTACACCCTGTCATCTAATAGCAAAACTTACAAGTCTTAGTGACAAAGAGAGAATCCTGAAAATCCTGAAAGCAGCTCAGGACAAGAAGTCTGTAACATACAAAGGCAGAAATATCAGATTGGCAGCAGACCTATCCACAGGGACCTGGCAGGCCAGAAAGGACTGGCATGATATATTCAGAGAACTAATTGAGAAAAATATGTAGCCAAGAATACTATGTCTAGCTAGGCTGTCATTGAAAATAAAAGGAGAGATAAAAAGCTTCCAGGACAAACAAAAACTGAAAGAACTGGCAAACACCAAACCAGACCTACAGGAAATATTGAAAGGGGTCCTCTAAGCAAAGAGAGAACCTAAAAGTAACATAGACCAGAAAGGAAAAGAGACAATATACAGTAACAGTCACCTTACAGGCAATACAATGACAGTAAATTCATATCTGTCAATAGTTATCCCGAATGTAAATGGGCTAAATGTCCCAAGTAAAAGACACAGGGTGTCAGAATGGATAAAAAAAAAAAAAAAAAAAAAAAAGACCCATTGATATGCTGTCTACAAAAAACTCATTTTATTTATTTATTTATTTATTTATTTATTTTCCCAAAAACTCATTTTAGATCCAAAGACACCTCCAGATAAAGTGAGTGTGTGGAAAACAATTTACCATGCTAATAGACATCAAAAGAAAGCTGGGGTGGCAATCCTTATATCAGATAAATTAGATTTCAAGCCAAAGACTATAATAAGAGATGAGGAAGGGCACTATATCATACCTAAAGAGACTATCCGACAAGAAGATCTAACAATTTTAAATATCTATGACCCTAACATGGGAGCAGCCAATTATATAAACTAATTAATAACAAAGTCAAAGAAACATATTGACAATAATACAATAATTGTAGGGGACTTTACCATCTCCCTTACTGAAATGGACAGATCATCTAAGCAAAAGATCAACAAGGAAATAAAGGCTTTAAATGACACACTGGACCAGATGGACATCACAGATATATGCAGAACATTCCATCCCAAAGCAACAGAATACACATTCTTCTCTAGTGCACATGGAACATTCTCTAGAATAGGTCACATTATGAGTCACAAAACAGGTCTCACTTGGTACCTAAAGATTAGGATATTCCCTGCTTATTTTCAGACCACAATGCCATGAAACTAGAAGTTCACCAAAGGGGAAAGTTGGAAAGAACTCAAATACATGAAGGCTCAAGAGCATCCTACTAAAGAATGAATGTGTCAACCGGGAAATTAAAGAAGAATTAAACAAATTCATTGAAACAAATGAAAATTAAAACACGACTGTTCAAAATCTTTGGGATACAGCAAAGGCGGTCCTGAGAGGAAAGTATATAGCAAGACAAGTGTTTCTCAAGAAACAAGAAAGATCTCAAATACACAACCTAACCCTACACCTAAAGAAGCTGGAGAAAGAATAGCAAATAAAGCCCAAACCCAGCAGAATAAGAGAAATAATAAGTATCAGAGCAGGAATTAATGAAATAGAAACTAAAAGAACAGTAGAACAAATCAATGAAACTAGGAGCTGGTTTTTGAAAGAATAAATAAGATTGATAAACCCCTGGCCAGACTTATCAAAAAGAAAAGAGAAAGGACCCAAATTAATAAAATCATGAATAAGAGAGGAGAAATCACAACCAACACCAAAGAAATACAGACAATTATAAGAACATATTATGATCAACTATATGCCAGCAAATTAGACAATCTGAAAGAAATGGATGCATCCTTGAGACACACAAACTATCAAAACTGAACCAGGAAGAAATAGAAAACCTCAACAGACCCACAACCAGTAAGGAGATTGAAGCAGTCATCAAAAATCTCCCAAGAGACAAACATTTACAGAAGAATTAATACATATTATTACATATTAATACATATTCTCCTGAAACTGTTCTAAAAAATAGAAATGGAAGGAAAACTCCCAAACTCATTTTATGAGGCCAGCATTACCTTTATCCCCAAACCAAACAAAGGCCCCATCAAAAAGGAGAATTATAGACCAATATCTTTGATGAATATGGATGCAAATACTAACCAATTGGATCCAAGAATATATTAAAAGGTTTATTCACCACGACCAAGTGGGGTTTATTCCTGGACTGCAAGGTTGGTTCAACAACCACAAATCAATCAATGTGATACAATACATTAATAAAAGAAAGAACAAGAACCATATCATACTCTCAATTGATGCTGAAAAAACATTTGACAAAGTACAGCAACTTTCTTGATCAAAAATCTTCACAGTGTAGGTATAGAGGGTACATTCCTCAATATCATCATAGCCATCTATGAAAAACCCACAGTGAGTAACATTCTTAATGGGGAAAAACTGAGTGCTTTTTTCTAAGATCAGGAACATATCAGGGATGTCTACTATCTCTGCTGCTATTCAACATAGTACTAGAAGTCCTAGCCTCAGCAATCAGATCATAGAAAGAAATAAAAGGCATCCAAATTGGCAAAGAAGAAGTCAAACTTTCACTCTTTGCAGATGATATGATACTTTATGTGAAAAATTCAAAAACTCCACTCCAAAACTCTAGCAGTCTCCAAGACTGCTAGGACTCTTACAGGAATTCAGTAAAGCGTCAGGATATAAAATCAATGCATAGAAATCAGTTGCATATCTATACACCAACAGCAAGACAGAAGAAAGGGAAATTAAGGAGTCGATCCCATTTACGATAGTACCCAAAACCATAAGATACCTAGGAATAAAAATAACCAAAGAGAAAAAGGATCTGTACTCAGAAAACTACAAAGTGCTCATGAAAGAAATTGAGGAAGACACCAAGAAATGGAAAAACGTTCCATGCTCATGGATTAGAAGAACAAATATCGTGAAAATGTCTATTCTACTTAAAGCAATCAACACATTTAATTCAATCCCTGTGAAAATACCACAAATTTATTTCAAAGAAATAGAATAAAATAATCCTAAAATTTATAGGGAACCAGAAAAGACTGAATAACCAGAAGAATGTTGAAAAAGAAAACCAAAGTTGGCAGCATGACAATTCCATACTTCAAGCTCTATTACAAAGCTGCAATCATCAAGACAGTGTGGTACTGGCACAAAAACAGAAACATAGACCAATGGAACAGAATAGAGAGCCCAAAAATGGACGCTCAACTCTATGGTCAACTAATATTCGACAAGGCAGGGAAGAATATTCAATGGAAAAAAGTCTCTTCAACAAATGGTGTTGGGAAAATTGGACATGACCTCAATGTGAGACAGGAATCCATCAAAATCCTGGAGGAGGACACAGGCAGCAATCTCTCCGACCTCAGCCACAGCAACATCTTCCTAGAAACATCACCAGAGGCAAGGGAAGCATACAAATCAAATCATACAAATACAAATCAAAACCACAGTGAGATACCACCTCACACCAGTCAGAATGGCTAAAATTAACAAGTCAGAAAACGACAGATGTTGGGGAGGATGCAGAAAAAGGAGAACCCTCCCATACTGTTGGTGGGAATGCAAACTTGTGCAGCCACTCTGGAAAACAGTATGGAGGTTCCTCAAAAAGTTGAAAGTGGAGCTACTGTATGACCCAGCAATCGCACTACTGGGTATTTACCCTAAAGATACAAATGTAGTTATCCAAAGGGGCACATGCATTCGAATGTTTATAGCAGCAATTTCCATTATAGCCAAACTATGGAAAGAACCTAGATATCCATCAACAGGTGAATAGATAAAGAAAATTTAGTATATATGTATATACACAATGGGATACTATGCAGCCATCAAGAGAAATGAAATCTTGCCATTTGCAATGACCTGGATGGAACTAAAGGGTATTATGCTCAGTGAAATAAGTCAATCAGAGAAAGACAATCATCTTATGATCTCTCTGATATGAAGAATTTGATATGCTGGGGAGGGGATTATGGGAGGTTGGGGCGAGATGGAACAGGATGAGATCAGGAGTGAGAGAAACAATAAGAGACTCTTAAACTCACAAAAAAAACTGAGGATTGCTGGGGGTAGGGCGTATAGGGGTAGGGTGCCTGGGTTATGGACATTGGGGAGGGTATGTGCTATGGTAAGTGCTGTGAAATGTGTAAGACTGATGATTTACAGACATGTACCCCTGGGCAAATAACACATTATATGTTAATAAAAATTAAAAATATATATGTATAATATATAAATATATAACATATATACAAATATATAAACTGAGGAATTTCTGAATAAATTATGAAAGGAAATTTAGAAAACTAAAATGAATTATGATGGGAAAATTACCTGGAAATTTGACTATAAAGGATTATGAATGGTTAATAAAAACATGAAAGTATGTTTCATATTATTAATACACGAACATTACACTTAGTCTTTTGGCTATTAAACTGATAATCAAAAAGCATAATATCTTGTCTTAGTAGAATTTTTGATGGACAGATTGTCAATGTATACCTTGCAGAATGAAAATTGGTAAAATTTTCTGGAGGGCAATATGGGGTGTTTTTTAATATTTTTAAAACTACATTTGCCTTGGAACACCTGGGTGACTCCATTCATTAGGCATCCAACTCTTTATTTTGGCTCAGATCATGACCTCAGGGTCATGAGATCAAGCCCACATTGGGTTTCAAGCAGGGTGTGATTAAGATTCTCTCTCCCTCTGGTTCTCCTCCACTGTTTATGAGAGCAAGTGCTCTCAAGCTCTCAAAAAAAAAAAAAAAAAAAAAAAAGAAGAAGAAGAAGTACACTTGCTTTTTAAGTTTGTAATTCCAAAGCTAAGATAAAATACTAAATAAATTATCAAAGAATGTCTGCAAAACTAAATATGAAAGTAGGTCTTTAAAGTATTATCTGTGATAGTAATTTGAAAAAAACTAAATCATTATACAAATGTTTGATTAGATTCTTTTCTTTGTAATTGTTACCATTAAAAACTGTGGCATAAAAATGTAAATGATTATGGGAAGTATTTAATTGTATATGGTTGTAGAAGGCAGGGTTTAATGTAGTGATAAGTTGTTATACGGACTTAATGTCCTTTCTGGTTTGCTTGAATATGTACTTGCTATATTTCTTTATTAAAAATCTAGACTTGTATTTATTATTACTATTTTATGTAAAAGCAATGAAGAAAAATTTACATAGACTATTTTTTGTTTGTTTTGATTTCACTATGAGTATGTATAGCATCCTGTAAAATGTGAATATTAGTTAAAAGAAATTACAAATATGTAGCTTAAAAAAACATTTCTATAGTTTTTCTGATGTCAAAGAAATGCAATGAATTTTTCCACTAAATTAAAAGTTTATCCACTTTTATTTTAAACCAGTGACATGTTAAAAAAAGACATAAAGAAGTAAGAACTATGACATTATCTCTAATTCATTTTAGTAAAGTTTAAATTTAGTCATCCTAGTTTTTTCCTGTATTTCAACTTTAATGATAAAATCTTTAACTTTTTTTTTTTTTTTACATTATGTTCATTTGTGGCAGTCAAATTGTGCATCAGTAAGAATTAACCATAGAGGGGCCCTGGGTGGCTGAGTCAGTTAAGTATCTGATTTCAGTTCAGGTCATGGTTCCAGGGTCCTGGGTTCAAGTCCCACATCAAGTATGGGCCCCTTCCTCAGCAAGGAGTCTATTTCTCCCTCTGCCTCTGGCTACTGTTCCTCCTGCTTGTGCTCTCTCTCTCTGTCTCAAATAAATAAAATCTTTAAAAAAAAGAATTAACCATGGAAAATGCTATGCTTTCTTATTTATTTTCTTGTGCAGCATTTTTATACAAAAATCATGAATCAAAAGTAGTTTTATAAAGTATTTTGCTATATTTAAACATATGACCCTTCTTAATTTTTAATTTATTAATGGATTTACAAAAGAGTGATATGGAAAAATAGTTATCTCCCTCTCATGATAAAATGAACAAATTATTAAAATCATGCAAGGGATCACCCTTTAATGTTCAACAATGTTTCATTTTTCACTGATCAATCTACTATGAATATTTTGTTTGTACACAAGGGGAGGCAGATATCCCCTTGTTACATCCATTTGTATCAAGCATATTATCATCCAGCATCTAAAGAAGTAAACAGCTATAAGGTACATTTTTAAGATTGAAAGGAGCCGGAGGGTATGTGCTATGTAAGTGCTGTGAAATGTGTAAGCCTGACGATTCACAGACATGTACCTTGGGGCAAATAAGACATTATATGTTAATAAAAATTAAAAAAAAAGAAGCCTTAGATTCCATGGGGCTCCATGAAAAAAAATGTGTCTATGAAAAGTAGTGTAATCCTTCATAGGCCAATCTAACAACAACAACAACAACAACAAAAAACAGCCAACATTTAGTCCTTAATATTTTCTTCTATCCTTTAATTTTTTACAGTCAGTGTTTTTAGAAGACGGAATTTTAACTTCATTTCAAAAACCTTTTTATTTCTCCTTTCTAGTACACTACCCTTCACAGTGTATTCTCCACCACTTCTAATAGGTCACCAGAAGAACTGAGCCCTGTGTGACCACTTGCAGGACTACCTCAATGGCGCACACACTTCAGTCTTTGTTCACCATCTTGCTCCCTTTAGTTCTTCACTATATTTTCTGAGGACAGTTCTCAATAAGCTAGCTGCTCCTAAACCCCTGTCTTATTCTCTGTTTTTTTTGGATTAACCCATTTAAGATAAGAAGACTGGTTTTGCCATGACTTTTCAGTATTTTTAAGATATCCAAATGGAAATACTTCATAGGCCACTCAATAACTTCTGAAATGAGGAATGAATTAAATCCTTCCTAGACAGAGGGAGACACTGAACAGAGAAAATAGCCAAGTACCTGGCTTTCATGAAATAAAATGTAACAAGGTAGATAGGGGAGAATGAGCTGGTAGGAAGCACAAAGAATGGCTGAGGAAATTTATAGAGTAACTAAAAATGAGGAGAAAAGTTTAGCAAAGCAAAGCAGAGGACATTTTTGTGTTCCCAGTGGTTAAATAAAATAATGACTAAAAATATCTCTATTGTATTTAAGATATATGAAAGTTACTTTTACTAGAATGATGAGCCACCCAGAGTTGTTTTGGTGGGAGAAGAAAACGGTTGGAGAGCTATCTTGAGAAGAATCTATATGCTCATAGTTTGATCTTGGACTATTTCAGGTATTTAACTATAATTAGGTTAATACAATTGGCACAGGATTGAATAAATTAAATTAACCCATCTAAGCACTTGAAACATTATTTATATTAAGTAAAGATTCAGTTAATATTAACTATTTTATTAAGTGCTTATTATATACCCAACTCTATAATAACAATATTATAATATCATCTATTTTAAACCACTTTTTTAGTTACTGAGTTTAGTGAGGTTTAGAGACTAAATAATTTGCTGATGAGCTGAGGACAAAAGAAAAAGAAAGATAGAAAGAGAGAGAAAGAAAGAAAGAAAGAAAGAAAGAAAGAAAGAAAGAAAGAAAGAAAGAAAGAAAGAAAGAAAGAAAGAAAGAAAGAAAGAAGAAAGAAAGAAAGAAAGAAAGAAAGAAAGAAAGAAAGAAAGAAAGAAAGAAAGAAAGAAAGAAAGAAAGAAAGAAAGAGGACACAAAGAAGGAAGACAGGAAGGGAGGAAAGATGGAGGGAGGAAAGAGGGAAAGAGGGAGGGAAGGAGGAAGGAATGGGAGTGGGGAGTCTCCTTTCCCTCTCCCTCTGTCCCTCACCCCTGCTCATGTTTCTCTCTCTCTCTAATAAATAAATAAAATCTTTTAAAAATTATATATATATTTTAAAGAATTTATTTATTTATTTGACAGAGAGAGATCACAAGTAGGCAGAGAGGCATGCAGGGAGAGAGGGGGAATCAGGCTCTCTGCCAAGCAGAGAGGCTGATGCAGAGCTTGATCCCAAGACCCTGAGATCATGATCTGAGCTAAAGGCAGAGGCTTTAACCCACTGAGCCACCCAGGCACCCCAAAAAAGTTATTTTTTTAAAAGATTTTATTTATTTAAGAAAGAGAGAGAGAGCAAACAGGGGAGAACAGCAGGCAGAGAGAGAGGGAGAAGTAGGCCCAATGCATGGTTCGATCCCAGGACCCAGGACAGCTCAATCCCAGAACCCCAGGATCATGACCTGAGCCAAAGGTAGCCATTTAACTGACCTAGCCACCCAGGCATCCCCCCCACCCCCAAATTATCTTATCTCTATGTGCTTATCTGATATGCTTCCTGGTCAACTTGTTAGGTATGGCTCTTTCTTCCCCTATTTTCACACCTTTCTCCACCTCCACACATCTGTCTCCTATTCAACTCCACATATCCTAACCTTCTTCTTCAAGATCAATAATCAGAGACACCTCTGATTTAGGACAGATTCCATGATGGGTATATTGTTTCATTTCAGTTCCACAATCCTCCTGCAAAGTGAGGTCGAATTCCCAGTTTTACAGATGGGTCAGTGATGGCTATATAGATAGGTAAGTAAATTATACATAAATAGAAGACCTAGCAGTTAAAATTAAATATTTCTTTCTCCCCCAAAACCTTGTGTTTTCAACATTATTATTTAAAAATGACAGTGGATCGGATACATGTTTGGGAAATCATAACTCAAGCAAAGGCTAATGGCTAATGTGCCTTAATTTGCTTTCCAACAGTAAGCAAAACTTTAACCCAGAGAACTGGACATTGGATTGTTAGAATTTACTTTGGCAGGCATATCAGGGAGAAATTATGGTGGACTAAGTCTTTCAACCATAAGTCTACCTTTGCTCCAGAGATTGTGATTATCCACAATGGACCATGATCTCAACTCATAAGGAAGTTTTTATTAGAAAGCAGTGGTTCATATGTCCATAGAGTAGGTATTGAAACAAGAATTGAAAGTACAGATAAAATAAAAGGTGAGACTGTTTCTTATGTAGTGCTGTGTGCACCTATTTCAGAGTTATTGCTCTATAGAGTAATTCCTGTGTCAAGTGCAGTATTTGAATAAGGGTCATATCTAACCAAAGTAAGAGATTAATAAACACCCATATAAACACAGAAAAAAACTATTTTCCACTCTAGTTACATATTTAAAATTCAATACCTTTTTAAAAAATTATTTTATTTTATTTTTTCAGTGTTCCAAGATTCACTGCTTATGCACAACACCCAGGGCTCCATGCAATACATGCCCTCCTCAATACCCACCATCAGGTTCACCTATCCCCACCCCCTGCCATTCCAGAACCCTCAGTTTTTTTCAGAGTCCACAGTCTCTCATGCTTCATCTCCCCCTCTGCTTTTCCCGATTCACTTTTCCTTTCCTTCTCCTCCATGTTTTTTCTTATGTTCTACATGTAAGTGAAGTCATATGATAATTGACTTTCTTTGCTTGACTTATTTCACTCAGTATAATCTCTTCCAGTCCCGTCCACATTATACAACAGTTGGATGGTCATCTTTTCTGATGGAGGCATAATATTCCTTTGTATATATAACCATATCTTCTTTATACATTCATCTGTTGAAGGGCATCTTGGCTCTTTCCACAGTTTGGTGATTGTGGCCATTACTGCTATGACAATTGGGGTACATATGGCCCTTCTTTTCACTGCATCTGTTTCTTTGGGGTAAATACCGAATATTGAAATTGTAGGGTCATAGGTTAGCTTTATTTTTAATTTCTTAAGGAATCACACAAAAACAGACACATAGACCAGTGGAACAGAGTAGAGAGCCCAGATATGGACACTCAACTCTATGGTCAAATAATCTTCGACAAAGCAGGAAAAAATATCCAATGGAAAAAAGACAGTCTCTTTGATAAATGGTGCTGGGAAAATTGGACAGCTATATATAGAAGAATGAAACTTGACCATTCTCTTACATCATACACAAAGATAAACCCAAAATGGATAATAGACCTCAACATAAGGCAGGAATCTATCAAAATCCTGGAGGAGAACATAGGCAGTAACCTCTTCAACATCGGCTATATCAACTTCTTTCAAGACTCATCTCCAAGTCAAAGGAAATAAAAGTGAAAATGAACTTTTGGGACTTCATCAAGATAAAAAGCTTCTTTTCACAGCAAAGCTGTGAAAGCTTTGAGAAGCTTTTTTTCACAGCAAAGGAAACAGTCAACAAAACAAACAGCCAACCCACAAAATGGGAGAAGATATTCACAAATGACCCTACAGACAAAGGGCTGATATCTAAGTTCTATATAGAACTCCTCAAACTCAACACTAAAAAACCGGATAATCACGTCAAAAAAATGGGCAGGAGACATGAACAGTCACTTCTCCAAAGAAGACATCCAAATGTCTAATAGTCTCGTGAAGAAGTGTCCATCATCATTAGCCATTAGGGAGATTCAAATCAAAACCACATTGAGATATCACCTTACACCAGTTAGAATGGCCAAAATCAACAAGACAGTAAACAATAAGTGTTGGAGAGGATGTGGAGAAAGGGGAACCCTCTTACACTGCTGGTGGGAATGCAAGTTAGTGCAGCCACTATAAAAATCCATACATTTTTAGGGTTAAAGACTACACAGAAAATTTTAATTTTAATTGAAATTATATCTAAGAAGTAGTATTTACTTACATTGAAATTCTCATTAAAAGGCCAAGTCATCTTACTCCAAGATGCAAAACAATTTAGTGAGTTTAGGATTCTCTGCTCATGACTCTTTCAATGCTCTTCAACTATATTTATTTTAATATTTCTCTCACCTTTTACCTTTTCTTCTATCAACCTTTTTTCTTTTTCTGTAGTAATGTTCTAAATTAAAATCTGAAAATTATATGATCCAAAACACCACACTAATAAAAAAATTTGATCTTAGTTATACAATATATATATTCTCTGATTGTCAAAGTAGTTTTCACTCCTAGCTATAATCATTTATAAAGCAGACTATTCAAATGTAGAAGTGAGAAAATTATATTCATAACTAATCTTATGGCATCTTTTAGGTAACCTCACAGAACTTTTTTAATTGGGAAATTGACAGAATCTTAAACATATTTAAATAATTTGCAAATATTCTCCTAGCTTAAAAATGAGAATATGCAAAAATATGAACAGGCAGTTTTTCAATGAATAATAAATATAGTTGTTTGCAAATAAATAGGATCAACAGGAGTGAGCCTAAAATGCAGTTTCATATGCAAGAGGATTTCCCAGGAGAAACTAAGATAACAATCCAATTAAGCTGTTACTGTATGTAAATGAGGAACTGTGATTTAAGTTACCATAATAAGGAAGAATCCAAAAGCAAAATAACATATTTCTTGTTTTATTTCAAAGAAGTCAAATGATAAGTTATCAAAGGGGTAGAGAAGCTTCCGGTGTCCAGGAGCTGAAGGAAATCAGTTTGTAGAATATATTTAACCATGGATGGCTTTTGAATTTTAGCAGAAAGCCATATCATCACTTCACAATTAAAAATTCATTAGAACTTGTGAGACCAGGATAACATTTAGTAAATAGAAGCAGTATGTGAGAAATTTGAATGAGTATAGGGCTTAATAGAATAATCAGTGCTCAGACTAGCTTACCTCTAAATAACAATTTATAAATATTCATAGTCTTAAAACTAACGGGTAAAATTAGGAATCTTGCTCCAACTATTATTAGCATTATACCATTTACTTCAATGACGTGCCATTGTATTAGGTAAAACAAAATTGTTTAACCAAAATGGAAGAGAATATTCAAGTTCAAATGCTATATTTATTGAATATTCAACTTCAAATTTAAGTTCTACCTCATGTAAATGGACTTTTTCAATGTCACTAAACTACTTATCTGTAAACTATGGCACTTACATATACTCAGGCAAAATCTGATTAAAGACTAGAAGATCGTTAAAAAAAATTTATGTATGCAACTCTTAGAAATTGGACAATAGTCTTTTGAACATATGAAAGAATTTTAAAATGTTGAATAAATTTCACGCAAAAACAAATAATTTCAGTGAAGAGAATGGCACACTCAAAACAAACATTTTATCCCTTGTTTTAATAACTTGAGAGGAAGAACTGGAGAAATGCATGGATAACACAGATTTCACCCACGATTTCTTGATTTGCATGAAGGTTCAAAAACATTTGAATTCATTGTTTGTATTTAACTTTTAGACACTTGACATAGAAATTGAATTCATATTCTCTCTCAAAAAATAAGAAGATTTGGCCGTACTGACCCACATTTCACAGGACAATAAGTTATACCTGAGTTCAGGTTACCCCTTTTCCACAGAACAAAGGTTCGATTGTTGACCTACTAGCTACTTTAATTTACCCTCTACTCTTGGCCCCCCATCTCTGCTTTGTTTTTTGTTTATAGAAGGATCAAAACCAAGCTATTAAAAAAATAGCAGTGATATATTTTATAGTACCGCTTCTTATTTAAGTCACATAGTTAGGTTTAAAAAAGTATATATTAGATTCTTTAAAAATTCAAGTTTATGTTTAACATATAGCCAAAGGACTGAAGAAAGAGCTACATGATAGAATCAAGTGCTGTTGTCAATTATATAGATGTTCTAATAAAGGCATAGCATTTTCATAAGTTTTTAGGTATTATTTTACTGAAGAAACAGTGGAATATAATCTTTGAGGTTTTCATCTTTGTCTCAGAGGACACCTGTGTGTGACTTTACATAAGTTTTAAACCATAATGTTCCTGATTTTCATAATAACTTTTGTCACAAAAAATACTATTACACATTCATAAAAAACAGCTCTTAAGTGAATGCTTTTTAATGATGACTTTTGCAATCTTTTGAACAGTTATCTAGGAATTCATTATAATTTTTATGCTTATATTTCTCGTTTATATGAATTATATTTTTTTGAAATTGGTTAATTTATTAAGGGTGGCAAGGGTTCTCGACAGTTTTCCTTCTTTTATTTATCTTTTCTATTATGTATTATTGTTTCCCAGAAAAACAACCAGTTTTCTCATTAAAACAGTTTAGAAATATACATACTTAAATAATTTCTAAGCACCAGCAATGTTGTAACATGACTTTAGCTCTTGAGCAGTTGCGCCGATTATGAAACCGATAATCTCCACTAGCCACTACACTAAACAGGTCATTGACTATGGAGTACTTTTCTGGAAGTGAAATCTATAGCACTTCTTAGTTACTAGAGCTACATTAGCTTAATAGTGAGGAAAGAGAATCACAAATACCCCCCTCAGTTAAATACTACTCCAGAAGGAAAGTCTCAATGGATTAAAACAACAACAACAAAAAAGCAGTCTAAAGAAAATGTGATTAAAGTATTATAAACAAGTGTTCATTGATAAATTAAAAGAAAAGAAGTAGTTTACGTATCCTAAAAAACAAAACTCAAAATTAACATAATAGCACACTAATGATAATGATACTAACTGGCAATTACTTGAACCCTACTCACTTTTATGATAAAGTGTTTTGTTGTTGTTAATAAGATCTAAACAGGCAAATTAAATATTTGAATAGTTTCTTCCAGACGTCACACAAATTCTGTATTTCATCTGTTAATTCACTCTATTTGAAGCATTAGGGACTTGAGAACCAAAACACCACCTGTGGTTCTGTTTTATTCCTAACACATCCCTCACTGATGGTTTTAAAGACTGCATCAAAGGGAAACTCTTAAGGTGAATGTCCTCATTGTCATTCCAGAAAAATAATATGGTATTATCTCCTAGTGATGTGGTTCACATCTTTAATAATGCTAACCCCAACTTATTCCTTTATTTTTTTCAACGTCTTAAATGCTTAGCAGGTAGATAGAGTAGGAACCTCATATCTGATTGGCATACTTTCTGTTTTGCTCAAGAAATGCAATTTAATTAACCATGGGCACTCTTCATTTATGCTTTACATTATATCCCACTATCTTTCTGAATACTTTCAAGTGTAATCATAATCTCTTAGATAATTATTAATGGATATTTTCTTCAAAATAAAATAAGCTTATCTTCTAGTCAAGTACTTATCAAATGCTAGGGACTTTAAAAATGCCCCTATACACAAAAGCCGACTTATTCTACATTCAGAAAATATTAACATTTATAAATTAAGTATCTTAATTATCTATAAATACTACATCTACAACTAATAACAAACAATCAAATTCCATGTCATATTTACATTTCTCTAAATTAAGACTACCAAAAGCTGGCTCGAAGGAAAATAAAAACTTGAGTGAATTTTTTGTAACTTTAGCTTACAGTAACACAAATATTTTTCACATTAACATGCATGTAAACAGAGTTCAAGCTAGAGCTTTAAAATAAGGGCATTCAATTATTAACCAGTGAACTTTCCATTAACAAGTAAAGTGCCCAAATTTTACAATTCCCTTAAAAAGTCATTATTAGGAATTTTCTGTCTGAATTTTTTGGCTATCAGTTCAAAATGATATAATGAGTTTTTATGAAAAAATTGGCATAGAAATTAGGAATCATGTTTACATGTCCTTAAAGTCATACATTTATAATTTTAACCATTTATTGTGTGGGTAACAGAAATCTCACAGGGTTAGAGTTGTGAATCATATGAGTATAAAAACTTAAGCAAATATTTCAATGTCAGAAGTATAAAAAATTTAAAGATACTAATAAAAATGTGAAAATATTAGAAGGCTATCCAGTATGTTAAAAACATCAAGTATTACTTTCAGAATTAGTTACACTTCCCAGTTCAAAGATCTGGTTCTTAACAGAACCCCAAATTTTATATTTTTTTAAACTAAAGTCTCAAGAAATTGAAAAAATTTTTCTTTAGAAATATAAGAAACACAGGGAGCCTGTAAAGGAAAATAACCCAAAAGTTACTCTTTTCTCTATGGCAGAGATATCTTAAATTACTAAAGAGCCCTTGAAAAATTTCATCTGAATATTAAATATATATTTTTTCTAAAAAAGATGTCATTTACTTTATTTATTTTTGTTTCTTTTTCATGGTCATACATTATATTTTTAATTCTTAAAAAATCCTACCATTTTATTTTATTACTTTTTAAGGTTTCATCCAGATAGTTAATATACAGTGCAATATTAGTTTCAAGTGTTCAATATAGTGATTCAACACTTCCATACAACACTGGGTGCTGATCATAAGTGCATCCTTAATCCCTATCACCTGTTTAACCTCACTCCTCTCCCTTCTGGTAATGATCAGCTTGTTTTCTATAGTTAAGAATTTGTTTCTTGGTTTGCCTCTCCTTTTTTCCCCCTTTGTTCCTTTGCTTTGTTTTTTAAATTCCACATGAGTTAAATCATATGCTATTTTTCTTTATCTTTCTCTGACTGATCTGTTGTGCTCAATGTAACAGTCCCTAGCTCAATCCACATTATTGGAAATTTAATTCTTTTTTACGGCTGATTAATATTCCATCTACATACATACATATATATATATATATATATATATATATATATATATATATATATACCATCTTTTCTTTATCCATTCATCAGTCAATGGACACTTGGGCTGCTTTCATAGTTTGGCTATTGTGGATGATGCCACAAATATTGGGGTGCATGTATCCCTTTGAATCAGTAATTTTGTATTCTTTGGGTAAATATCTAGTAGTGCAATTGCTGAATAGTAGGCCAGTTCTATTTTTAACTTTTTGAGGAATCCCCATACTATTTTACAGAATGGTGGCACCAATTTACATTCTTACCAACAGTGCAAGAGGGTTCCCCATCCTCCACATCCTTGCCAACACCTGCTATTTCTTGTGTTGTTGATTTTCACCTTTCTAAGTGGTATGAGGTGATATGCCATTGTAGCTTTGATTTGTATGTTTTCCTGATGATAAATGATGTTGAGCAGCTTTTCCTGTGTCTATTGGCCATCTGAATGTCTTCTTTAGAAAATGTCTATTCATGTCTTCTGTCCAGTTTTTAATTGGGTTATTTGGTTTTGGGGTGTTGAGTTTTAGAGCTTCTTTATATATTTTGGATGCTAATCCTTTACTAGATATGTCAATGGCAAATATTTCCCCCCATTCTGTAGGCTGCCTTTTAGTTTTGTTGATTGTTTCCTTCACTGTGAAGAAGTTTTTATTTTCATAAAGTCCCAATAGTTCATTTTTGTTTTTGTTTCTCTTGCCTCAGGAGACATATCTAGAAAGAAGGTGCTATGACCAATGTCAAAGAGGTTACTACCTGTGTTCTTCTCTAGCATTTTTATGATTTCACGTCTCACATTTAGGTCTTTCATCCATTCTGAATGTTTTTTATGTTTGGTGTAAGAAAGTGGTCCAGTTTCATTTTCTTGCATGTTGCTATCTAGTTTTCCCAACATCATTTGTTAAAGAGTGTGTCTTTTTTCCATTGGATATTCTTCCCTGAAATCTTTGTTGCAGATTAATTGACATATAGTTATGGGTTCATTTCTTGGTTTTCTATTCTGTTGCACTGATCTATGTATCCATTTTCATGCCAGTACCATACTGTTTTGATCACCACATCCATGTAATATAACTTGATGTCCAGAATTGTGATACCTCCAGCTTTGCTTTTCTCTTTAAAAGATGTTTTGGATTTTCAAGTTCTTTTGTGGTTACATACAAATTTTAGGACTTTTTGTTCTAGCTCTGTGAAAAATACTGGTGGTATGTTGATAGGGATTGCAATATATGTATAGATTACATTGGGTAGTATAGATGTTGGAATAATATTTGTTCTTCCAGTCCATGATCATAGGATGTTTTTCCATTTTTTTGTATCTTCTTCAACTTCTTTCAGCAGTGTTTTACAGTTTTTAGAATACAGATTTTTTGCCTCTTTGGTTAGGTTTATTCCTAGTTATCTTATGGTTTTTGGTGCAATTGTAAGTGGGATGGATTCTTTAATTTCTCTTTCTACTGTTTCATCATTGCTATAGAAATGCAATAGTTTTCTGTACAACAATTTTGTATCCTGAGAGTTTATCGAATTTATCAGTTCTAGCTGTTTTTTGGTGGAATCTTTCAACTTTTCTATATAGAGTATCATGTCATCCACAAATAATGAAAGTTTCACTTCTTCCCTGCCCATCTGGATGACTTTTGTTTCTTTTTGTTGTCTGACTATTGTATCTAAGACTCCCAGTCCTATGTTAAATAACACTAGTGAGAGTAGACATCCCTGTCTTGTTCTTGACTGTAGAGGAAAGTTCTCAGTTATTCCCCCTTGAGGATGATATTAGCTGTGGGTTTTTCATATTTGGCCTTTATAATGTTGAGGCATGTTTTCTCTAAGCCTACTTTGTCAAGGATTTTTAGTCATGAATGGATGTTGTACTTTGTCAAATGCTTTTCTGCATCTGTTGAAGTGATCATATGGTTATTATCCTTTTATTAATGTGGTATACAACCTAACCCTACACTTAAAGGAGCTGGAAAAAGAATAGCAAATAAAGTTTAAATCCAGAAGGAGAAGTGAAATAATAAAGATCAGAGCAGAAATCAATGAAATAAAAACCAAAAGAACAGTAGAACAGATCAACAAAATTAGGAGATGGTTTTTTGAAAGAATTAATGAGATTGATAAACCCCTGGCCAGACTTATCAAAAAGAAAAGAGAAAGGACCCAAATTAATAAAATCATGAATGAAAGAGGAGAGATCACAACCAACACCAAAGAAATACAAACAATTATAAGAACATATTATGAGCAACTATGTGCCAGTAAATTAGAAAATCTGGAAGAAAGATGCATTCCTAGAGATGTAAACTATAAACTACCAAAACTGAACCAGGAAGAAATAGAAAACCTGAACAGACCCATAACCAGTAAGGAAATTGAAGTAGTAATCAAAAACCTCCCCAAAAATAAGAGCCCAAGGCCAGATGGCTTCCCAGTGGAATTCTACCAAACATTTACAGAAGAATTAATACCTATTCTCCTGAAACTGTTCCAAAAAATATAAATGGAAGGAAAACTTCCAAACTCATTTTATGAGGCCAGCATTACCTTGATCCCAAAACCAGACAAGAATCCTATCAAAAAGGAGAATTACAGACCAATAACTTTTTTTTTTTTTTAAGATTTTATTTACTTATTTGACAGAGAGAGGGATCACAAGTAGTCAGAGAGGCAGGCAGAGAGACAGGAGGAAGCAGGCTCCCTGAGGAAGCAGGCTCCCTGATGAGCAGAAAGCCCAATGTAGGGCTCGATCGAAGGACCCTGAGATCATGACCTGAGCCAAAGACAGAGGCTTTAACCCACTGAGCCACCCAGGAGCCCCTATAGTTCTCTTTTTAAGTAGAATCTTTATCTGGTTTTGGTATCAAGGCAATGCTGGCCTCATAGAATGAATCTGGGGTTTTCCTTCCTTTTCAATTTTTTGGAATGGTTTTAGAAGAATAGGCATTAGCTCTTGTTTAAATGTTTGGTAGAGTTCACCTGTGAAACCATCTGGTCCTGGACTTTTGTTTGTTGGAAGTTTTTTGATTACTGATTCAATTTCTTCTCCAGTTATCAGTCTGTTCAAGTTTTCTATATCTTTTTCAGTTTGAGTAGTTTATATGTTTCTAAGAACTTGTCCTTTTCTTCTAGGTTGTTATAATATGTTGGCATACAGTTTTTCATAATATTCTCTTGTAATGGTGTTTCTGTGGTTTCAGTTAATGTTTTTCCTCTCTCATTTGTGATTTGACTTCTTTGGGTCCTTCGTCTTTCCTTTTGAAAAGTTTGGCAAGAGGCTCACCAATTTTAATACCTTTTTTCAATTTTAATAATTTTTTCGATGAACTGTTCTATTGTTTTTTTAAGTTTCTATATTATTTATATCTGCTCTAATCTTTATTATTTCTTGCCTTCTTCTGGCTTTAGGCTTTCTGTGTTGTTATTTTTCTAGCTCCTTTAGGTGTAAGGTTAGGATGTTTACCTGAGATTTTTCTTGCTTCTTGAGGTAGGCCTGTAATGCCATAAACTTCCCTCTTAAGATTACTTTTGCTGCAACCCAAAGGTTTTTGGCCATTGTGATTTTTCATTTGTTTCAATGTATTTTTTTATTTCCTCTTTGATTTCCTGGTTGACCCATTCATTCTTTAGTAGCATGGTGCTTAACTTCCATTTATTTGTAGTCTTTCTGATTTTTTTCTTGTGGTTGACTTCTACTTTCATGGCATTGTGGTCAAAAAGTGCAGGTATGATTTTAATTTTTTTCTAATTTATTGAGGCCTCTTTTTTTGACTAATATGTGATCTATTATGGAGAATGTTCCATATGCACTTGAAAAGAATATGTATTATGCTTTTTTAGGATGGAATATTCTGAATATATCTGTTAGACCTACCTGGTTGAATGTGACATTCAAAATCATTGTTTCCTTGTTTATTTTCTGTTTAGGTGATCTGCCCATTGATGTGAATGGGGGTGTTAATGTCCCTTACTATTATTTATTATTATTTGTTCCCCTATGTTGTTATTGTTTTATATATTTGGGTGCTCTAATGTTGGGTGCATAAATATTTACAATTATTGTATATTCTTGTTGGATTGTCTCATTATTATATAGTGTCCTTTTTCAGTCTCTTTTTACAGTTTTTGATTTAAAGTCTAGTTTGTTTGATATAAGTATTGTTACTCCTCAGCACATGAGACCATAAGGTAATTGGCTCTCTCCACTTGACTTATTTTAAAGAAAAACATGGAGGGCACTGTGAGAAGGAAGGGAAGGGGGAATGGCAGGAAATTAGAGGGGGAGATGAACCATGAGAGACTGTGGACTCTGAGCAACAAAGTGAGGGTTTTGGAGAGAGGAGGTGGGGGTTTGGGGAAGCCTGGTGGTGGGTATTGAGAAGGACACGTACTGCATGGAGAACTGGGTGTGGTGCATGAACAATTAATCTTTTAACACTGAAAAAATAAAATTAACATATTTGGGGAAAAAATAATATTGTTACTCCTGCTTTCTTTTGACATTGTGTAATGAATATTTCTTTACCCCTCACTTCCAATCTGCAGGTGTCTTTAGGTTTAAAATGAGTCTCTTGTGGGCAAGATTTCATTGATTTTAAAGGTAAGGTCAGCACATCTTTCACTCCATCAGCAAGAAAATATGTCTCATTTTTAGGATGAAGCTATTCAAAATATTCAGGGTCAGTGACTTCTCAAAAATAATATACTTTGTAGGGAAAATATATATGCAATATTTAAAATACATTATAATGGCTTCTAAAGTTTTTTAGTCTTACTGTGTATCATTTTTATTGTTTTAGAAAGCTGGAATTTTTAATTTTCTTACTCATATGTAAACATTCTTTTGTAATAAAAAAGATGACAAAAATACTGATTTCTTTTATGAAGATAAAATATGAAGATCAACTTTGTTTTAGCTACATAAGGGAGATGTGAATCAATCTGGTACAATTGTGGAAAACCGTATTGGCATTAAATGAAATTACTTACTGTGCAACAACTTTAGTGTTGCTTAAAATTTAAAATATTAAATAACAATTCATTGGAAAGGGAGCAAAGATTAACAAATATGGTACAATAGTCATGCTACATAACAGTTCTTAGATGTGGATTACTTCAACTTTTGCTAGAATATGTTGTTATTGTATCATTTAAAATGTATACATTGAAAGTGATTTTTGTGTGTATATTTGCATAAAGAATGTCCAGGAAAAATACATAAATATTAGAATTAAGAACATTTAGACTGATTTTCTATGATTATTTCTAAATAAGTTCCAACACAAAAAAAAAAAATAAAAATTGAACTTCTGTAATTTACAATTTAGATGTTATGTCACATTTATCTTAACACACTGAAACTGTAATTGTAAATAATTGAACTTCCAATACACAAGTAAATGAAATTGCTGAACCAAAAGGAAATTAGCATTGACTGCACTTTGAGTACACTGAACAGATTTGGTAGTTCTGATTTATTGAGGTAGGGACTAGTCCTAAGCCCATTAACACAAATATTTAATTAAAGTGCTGTAATTGTTAGTAACAAATGCAAGAAGAGGAAACAATCATAAAAAGACCCTTTTATTTTGGTAATGAAAATCAATATGAAAATTGTAAGAGTAGCACTCTCAAATTAATGCCAGGCAAATACAACATAAAAATTAGATTTTGATAGACCATAAAGAATATTAGAGAAACTTTATGATTGCTACATTGATATTTGTTTAGCTTTCATACCTGGACTTAATACTTTGAGCAACAGTGCATAATTTCTTGGAAGAACTGTGTAAAATGGGGATAACATTTGCTTACTTCCTTAAATAACTCTGCATCATTATATGACATTCACCCTGTTAACACAACATAAAGTTATATTATGCCCATGGCTACCTAATATTTCTAGCAAAAGAGAGTCTATTCATCTCAACAAAGATAATTTACACAAATCTCCATATCACTCTGTTTACACACAACAAAGTTTTGTTCAATTGTGTTTTATGGTCCTCCATTAATAAGTCATCCCACTAATAAGATCATTAAGCAAACAAAAATAACATCTGCTTTCATTCTTTAAGTCAACTTTATTTTATGACAAGTGTTTACAAGACAAATCTAGTTCAGATTAATTAATTTTATAGGTAAGAAATGTATTCAGCCTGTTACTATATTTCTCATGATATAATTTTTAATGAATTAATCATTCATTTAAACTTCATTGCTTCCACCTGAATAAAACTGCTGAGGCTGTCACTGAGAGTAATTCTCACTGAATTGACAAGTGGCCAGTACAAGCCTTCTTAGCAGAACCTATTTTGAATTATCCAAATTGATGAAACCAAAGTGAAGCCAATAAAAGGAATTAAAGAAATTACCCATGTAGTATCCAAGCTAATTAAGACCAATCAACTATGACTTTTGGCTAGAATTCCATTTGTGTCCACATTTTACTTGAATTCAGATTACTATTAACATTGCTTCTGTTGCTATTATCCCTATTAATTCCCATTTTCCTCTTCTTTTTCCTCAACATCCTCTTCCTCCTCCTGATGTTTTTGCTACTCTTTATACTAGTGTTGTTGCTACTAGCAGTATTGTAATTATTGCTACTGCATACATAGCGAACGATTCATCTTTACATCTCTACCTTCATAGAGTGTTTTGAGCTTTGGATTGATTACTACTTATTGACCGGCATTTATTATTTATTTATATTAAATCAGGCAATGTTCATTTTTTTAATCAGATCTTTGGCAAAATCTTATCATTATATTGGAGACATCTATTTATCTAGGCTCCTACCTATCCAATAAGATTTAGTTCTTTAGGGTGCTTACATTAAATGTAAATACTGTTAGCATCTCAACTAAAGAAAAATTCTACTTATGGATTTTAATTTAAGGATCAGTTCTATGTGATGGGGGAGGGACAATATAAAGGTAAATGTATCCAAAGTCTGATGCCTTTTTTCTGTTAAGGAACATACTATCCATAAGTAGAGCAGTAATTTAAGGCCAAAGCTAAAAAAGAAATTTTAAAGAACTATTATAAAAGGAAAAGAGAAAGTAATCTCTACTGAGAATATGCTAAATTGAGATTAGCCACACAACCCTCTTAAGAGGGAACAGAGTAATTGACACACGATGTTTTCCATGCTTTAACTGTTTTGGGTTGAGTAACAGTTTATGAAGAAAAATCAACTGCAGAAAAATCAGAATCTTTGGGTGGCTTTATTTTCACCCAAATTAAAAAAAAATACCTTACTGATTTCATGGAAAGTAGTTACAGGTTTAAAATTTAAATTATCACTTTATTGACAATAAGAATGACAATGACAAAATCAGTTTTTTTGTTTTGTTTTGTTTTCTTTTTGTTTTTGCCTTTAAAATGGGAATATCTACACTATAATCTATTTTCCCACAGTAGCTAGGGTGATCTTAAAGAAAATAAGTTAGGTCACTTCATTTCATTAAAAATTATATCACATAGCAATGGTATGTTGGTTTTCAAATTGGTCCCTGTATGCCAAGGGCAAGGAAAAACTGAAGAGGCAGGCCACTCCAGATTAGTAGGTGGCAGTTTTAATAAGCAAGGGAACTTACATAGGAGTTTTGTCTTTGGTGGCTGCAAGACAAGTTGATCTCTGTACCCACCTACCAGAATCTTAAAAGTTTATATGGAGGCCTTAACTAGGTTCAGTCATTATACTATCCATATGGTTTCAACAACACATGCTCTCTCAAGGCTGTTACATTAAAAATGGCTCACAATGAGGGAATAATGGGCAAAATGTATATTCCAAGGAAAGGGAAGGAGCAAGAAGCCTCTGATTGCCCAAGTGTAGCTCAGGGTCAACTGGTGGTTACCTTCTTTAATGACTTCCTCCAACATGGTAAGAGAATTCAGACTCTTCATTATGACTTCAAAAAATTGTGCAAGTTCTGACTAAAGCCTGTCAAATGTTATCTAATCCTACCCTCCCCTATTCTCCCTACGTTTTGTCCTAATTTTCCTTTGTTTCATGAGCACACATTTTCCTAACTAAGGGGTGTTACATATGGTGTGCCCACCTTCTGGGAGGCCTCTTCCTTCTTTCTTGATAAGGCCTGATCCTTTTATTTCTTCAGTTATTACTCTCGATTTATTTCACTTTCCAAGAGATTCTCAGTGTTTGATAGAGATACAAGAGTACATCTCCTTCACATTTTTCTATCTTATACCGTATTACCATTTTCTTTTAGAGTGCCTACCACATTTAAGGAAATTTTTTGTTTGTTTGTAATTTTTTTTTTTTACCCATGCCTCACTAGACTGCTCCATGAATACAAGGGCCATTAGTGTTTTGTTTGCGCTATATCCTAGATATTAACAGTGTCTTTACTATCCTAAGTATTCAATAAATAGTTGTAGAAAGAATGATTAAATGTATTCATTAGTTTATTGATAATTTGAAAAACATCAACCTTGGGGTGCCTGGGTATGACTCAGTGGGTTAAAGCTTCTGCCTTCAGCTCAGGTCATGATTTCGGGGTCCTGTGATCAAGCCCACCATTGGGCTCTCTGCTCAGCAGGGAGCCTGCTTCCCCTTTCTCTCTGCCCTCCTCTCTGCCTACTTGTGATCTCTCCTCTCTCTGTCAAATAAAAAAATAAAATCTTAAAAAAATAAAAAATAAAGAAAAACATCAACCTTAAGGCAGCTTTCTAGCAATTAATCTGGAAACTAAATAATCTAACAAAGAATGCATTTTTCTGGTTCACATCTAGCCCTCAGAATCTTTTTCAGAGATTTTATTTAAAAAGAATATTTGGGATTTTTGCTAATCATGACATTTTATGATCAGCTAAATATGGTATAGTAAGCTAAAAAATCTGGATTAAAGAAAGATAGTATAAAATAGAACATCCAAAAATTATGATGATTGGAAAATAAATACATTAAAAATTAAAAGAGTTGAATCTATAATATAGATCTATGGAAGAGCAAGGTGTCATGACTTGCTATTAAGATTCAAAATTTTAGGATCTGCTACTAGGAAAAAGTAGGTAGTTCTGTGTATAGTAGAAAGGGTAATAGTGATGAACTGGCATAACTTTGTTGCCTAACCTGAGTATTTCAGGTTGAGGGTTTTTTTGTGTGTGTCTTTTGTTTATTGCTTTTGTTTTGTTTTATTTTACTCAAGAGCTCCAAGATGTTTTATGTACTTTGGGAGACAAGGAAACATATCAGATAAGTGCCCTATTTGACAAGAGATTAGAGACTTGTGTAATAAAGGAGTTATATTAGGAAGATAATCAGTTATATTGTTTGTTTTGAAGCTTCAGCAGCTTAGTTAAATAACCTAAGTACAAAATCACTGTATGCCTGGAAAATCATACACATCTCTGAATTGTAAATCATATGTCAGCCTCACTGGAAAGTAGAAAAAGAAAACATGTGACTTTTCACTGAAATAGACTGAGGAAATAATGTCCGCGAAAAAGTTTAGAAATTGTGGTAAGACATTAGAAAAAAAATCTTTAAATGTGAATTCATAGGTTAGAGATGAGAACGTAGATCTTTCCATAATATTGAGTGACAATAATACTATAAATATAATAAAGGTGCATGAAATCCTTGTTTTTGACTTAATGAAGAACACTTACTATGTGACAAAACAAAACCATATCATATTTCCCATATGTTGTTTGAAGGAAATTTCCTGTAGGTAAGGTGATCAAGAAAAACTTTTAAAGAAGTGACAATATATATTAGTTTCCTATTGCTGCTGTAACATATTACCACAAATTTGTGTTTGTGGTAATTTATTATTGTGTAGTTCTGGAGATATGAAGTCTAAAAACGGGTCTACAGGGCTGCATTCCTTCTGAAAGACCTATGGAAAAATCAGTTTCCTTGCCAATTCCAATTTCCAGATGTCACCCTACATTCCTTGTTTTGTACTTCTTCCATCTTCAAAACCAGCAGTATACCACCTTTTCTACTCTGTCTTCTGTTTCTGCTCTCTTTTCTCTGTCTTACTCTTCTCTGATTCTTCTTCACTGTAAGGATCTTTGTGATTACATGGGACCCACCTGGATAATTCAGGATAATCTCATTTTAAAAACCTTAACTTAATCACGTTTCTCTTTTACCCTGTAAGGTGATATATTCACATGTTCTATTAGGATGTGGACATCTTTGAAACTATTATTCAGCCTACTATGATATTTAAGCTGAATTCTGAAGGAAAAGGAGCCAGTAACACAAAAACTGGAAAAGACCATGTCCTAGTTTGGATTCCCTGGAAAGCATATCCAAGGATTTGAAGGCAGGTTCTTCCTTTGGGAGATGATACTAGAAAGCACAAGTGAGAATAGAGAATGGAGAGTGAGGAGAGACTAGCCAGTAAATGGTATGCTAATAAAAAAGTTACCAGTATGAGGAACTGGAGCTCAATCCTGCTGGGAATCATTTGAGCAGCACATATCAGATTTGTATGGAATACAGAGAGGCTGGGAGTTGTGTCTGACGACTCTTGTCTTTCATTGGTTGAGGAACATGAAATCTCTAGTATAATACTGTGTATGAGGGCTAAGTGAGCTCCCAAAATTCTCAAGCAAGATTTTGGACAGAGAAGCCAGAAGAAAGAAGCAAAGGTGCTTGATGTGAGAGTTTGTAAACTCTCCACAGCTGCACTATAAACTCACAGGAGATTGACTAGATCTTTTTTTTTTTTTTTAAACAAAAGCATCTGGTACAGATGGTAACAACAACAAATTACAAAACACAGCAGAAACATTCAAATGTCTTGCAATAAAATATAGCATTAAAACTGTTGTTAAGGGGTGCCTGGGTGGCTCAGTCTGTTGAGTGTCTATCTCTTGATCTTGGCTCAGGTCTTGATCTCAGGGTCATGAGTTCAAGTACCATGTGGAGCCTACTTAAATAAAAAACAAACAAAAAAACGACATTGTTGAAACAGGGAATAGTAAAGCATTATAATGCATTACACAGTTTGGAACAAAAATACAATATTGTAAAAAATAATTTAAAAATGGAAGCAGAAAAGCAATGAGTTTGGTCTAAAAGGTAGGTTGAGATGCAGACCTACAAACTGGCAAAAAGAGTTTAGATAATCATGAAAAAAAAGATTTGTTCAGAGAGAAAACAACATAAATAAATTTAAGAATTAGGATTATACATGTTCTAGAATATTACTTAATAAATAAAAATAATATTTTGAATGGAAAATAGTGTTTTGATTCCAATTTTAAAAAGATGTACTACGGGGTCACCTGGGTGGCTCAGTGGGTTAGGGCCTCTGCCTTCAGCTCAGGTCATGATCTCAGGGTCCTGAGATTGAGCCCTGCATCAGGCTCTCTGCTCAACAGGGAGCCTGCTTCCCCCTCTCTGTCTGCCTCTCTGCCTACTTTTGATCTCTCTCTTTCTTTTTTTTATTTTTTTAATTTTAATTTTATTTTATTTATTTTTTTCAGTGTTACAGGATTCATTGTTTTGCACTACACCCAGTGATCTCTCTCTTTCTGTCAAATAAATAAATAAAAATCTTTAAAAAAAAGATGTACCATGTAGCTTACTATTAATAATTACTTGGATCATTTATTCAATTATTCAAAAAATAGTTTTTAAAGGTCTAACACTTGTTAGACAATGTTTTATACACTGGTGTTATAACACTGAATGGAACTGTAAGAAGCCTTAACCCTCAAGGTGTTTCTATATTGATACTTATATAATACTTTACAATTATCAAAAGGCAACATATTTTCATATATAAAGTTTACACATAACATTATATAAATGATGAACATATTGAATTGTTTCATGATCTAATCAAAGCACACATAAATTTTTATTTCTTACCATCCTTTTAAAATATATTCGGTATGGAGTGTTTCTTCCCCTTTAACTAGACAAAAAGTCCTCAGATGCTTAACTTACTTTGGTAACCTTTTAAATAAAAGTTTATGAGACTCTTTAGGTTACAAACACAGCTTCATTTGGTGTTCAACATTTCCATCATATTTAATTGTAAAACTTCTCCTTACCCACAAAAATGACATTTAAACTTGGAAATGACATATTTCTATGTATCTTTCATGTAACCATGAAAGACAGGAGCCAACATCTCACCCCTTCCATAATTAAGGATTTTGGCAATTCAAAAGCAGTCATTACCATTCTCTCTCTTTGTCAAGTCAGCTCTTCCTCTTCTCCCTCGTTTGTTAGAGCTTAAGACCCTGCCAGGGTCAATATGAAAGAGGTGAGGAGCTTAGAGGCTGCCTGATGAGTATACCCCACATGGGCTTACATACATGAAGTCACTAACCCTTCTTGAAAAGACAATTTGAGAAGTGCATCTCCATGTCTACCACAGTCTATTTCATTGTTCTGCTCTCTTTCTTCAAGTATGTTTGAGGAGCAGCTCTTAAAGAATTTCAGTCATTCTTTTTTCCTAAAGAAAATCTTAGAAAAGAAATGACAGCCCTGTTTGCTACAGTTAATCTTAAGTCTACAATTTATACACATCATCTCCCTAAAACAGATAATATTAAATTAAAGCAGTAATCTCATGTTCACCATCTAGAAGTATGATGAATTTGTTAAAATGTTATTAGGACTTTGTTTTAATGATATATTATTACCAAATATACAGTTGGTACTAATGGTGTTTACTGACAGATCTATCAAGTGTATTTCCACCCTTTCAAACTCAACTTATACAAATTTGAATCTAGCATTGCATTGTATAAGAAAATACCGATGAATCTTGCCAAATCATCTGCATAAAGTAATAAATGTGGAACATTATATAAAAATGCATTCTCACTGTGGCATATATAAAAATCACATACATCTGATTGTGCACTTTTGTCCTGTCATTACAATGTCTCAAATTTTACATAAAATAAAATGGCTCAATAACTGTTATAATAACTTAAAACAAACTTGTTAGTACTCCCTGTAGAAACAACACATCTTATTGAAGATGCCAAATCTTTTTTTTTCTGGCTATAGCAGAAAAACTTGAAAAGTGAATCTAAATGAGCTTATCCTGGAAATGGAGAATATATAAAGTGGTAACCCATTGTCTAAAGCACCTTGAGGTTACCAAGAGATATTGAAAGTGATAAATCACAAGGTTTCACCCATATAGACAGAACAGGAATAGCCCAAAATAGATTTTGGTTCCCAAATGATTTCCCTCATTTTTAATGGTTGTTTTCTTACTAGGACAAAGATCAAGTATATTTTTGCCAAACGAGAGAAAATGGCTTTCTTCAACTAGTACTAACTATTCTCTTTCATCAAAAGTGCAAGACTTATTAAAAAATTGTGCCATTATCACTTGTACTTAAACAAGTGGTTCTTAATCCTCAGTGCACAATGAAATCTTTTGGAGTTCTACTAATTATACCAATTCTCAGTCTTCACTTCTCCCAACTAAATCCCCAGAGGTGAATTGTAAGCAAAATTAATATTTTTCATAAGACTACCAGTTGGTTCTAAGGTGTAATCAGGGTTGAGAGCTACTGTTACATCAAAATAATCTAGAAAACACATATACATACACACCTATAATTTTTAATCTCTTAATTATAAATATTTATCTCATAAATATTTAATCTCTTAATTATATTTATAATTGATAATAACACATAAGTGTTATAAGTATAAATGTAAGTATAAATATAATAAACTTTATATAAGGAAAAGTTCAATCTCATAGCCCTGATTAGGAGTTTAAATAGTATTTAAATTGAGTATAACTTAAAAGGGATAGGTTTTATGTGATATGATTGCATATAGTAAAAAATAATATTCACTTTTATATGCCCATATTCAAGATATTCTAGAGGGCAGAACAGCTTTTTTCCGCCCTTGATCTTTATAAATGTAAATTCTATTATGTTGGTGTCTTAGTTGGTTCACTCTCCTATAACAAAATACCAAAGACAGGATGGCTTAAATAAGAGAAGTTTATTTCTCAGAGTTCTGGAGACAAGGAAGTCCAAGATCAAGAGGCCAATGTTAGATCCAGTGCCCTGCTTTGCAATTGTGTAACTAACTTCTAGTTGCGTCCTCAACATGGCAGAGAGCAAAGAAGAGGGAGACCAGGCTCTTTTGTTTCCTCTTACAAAGACACTCATTTGTGAGGGCTCCATCCTCATGACCTAGTAACCTCCCAAAGCCTCCACCTCCTAATACCATCAGATTGTGAGTTATAATTTCAACATATGGATTTTGGATTAGAAACAAACATTCAGTTTGTAATAGTTGGAAAAGAAAATTCTAAATTCTGAGAACATAAAGAGCACTGCATTCATATAAAAAAGAAGTAATTCTCAAATTAGAAAAATGTTTAATATACATAAGAAATATTAAATTCCTATTTATAGCTAGGTATTAAAAACCTTGATTTTTAAAATCATTCCAACAAAATATACGTTTTCTCTTAGAATTTTAAATAACCATTATTTGTAGTACATCTAAATTTTACTCATGACATTATCTTCAAGTCAATGACATATTTCTATATATCTTGGAGGAGTGGAAATTTGTTTTTTTATCCTTTATTAGAGGAATATCAACTATTTCTAAAAAGCAACCATTTCACCATATTTACAAGGCAACAAGCCTAGTTATTATGTGTGTATGGTTTATTTTCAGCAGATGTATAATTATTCCTAAAATAAGCATATATATATTCTTAAAAATTAAGAACTTTTTAAGTTTGAAGTTGTAAAAAAAATGATAGCTCTAAACCACAGAACATAAAATCCTTAGAACTTCCACTTTTCTTCTTTGACTTTGAATATTTAGCTCTCTTGACATGAAGAATCCTATATTTACTTAATTGAATAAAATAGTCCAATACTTCATATGTTTCCCCTCTAAACTTCTCCTCTTGTCCCTTGGTAGAAAAGGGGGGATTTATTATGATTGCCAGGACACAAAAGTTCTTTTAATGCTCAGAGCAGTAAATGCTTCCAAATTACATTTTTATCTTGATTATAACTACCTAACACATTGGTGAGACCTCTGAGTTATTCACCTTGGTGTTTTGATCATTACACAAACACACAATGCCTACTACCAGTCTTGGTAATAAGGTTTTATGAATTTGCTCCTTTACTTTTGAACTGGATGACAGTTCTCAGTTAATAGAGACCTTACAAATACCAAGGGCAGAATTATGGGACTATCACAAATTGTTTTGCTTTCCCAGAGGTATATTCGTAGTTTGCTGATAGAATAATTCTAATTCTTTCAAGTGAAAAATCAGGGAGATAAACATAATTTTCCTTTGCTAATTTTGACTGCTGGATGATTATACAAAAAATCGTTTTTCACTCAGCCTTACCAAATACCCATCCAAGCTGTTAAAATTTAGCAGTAAGGAAAAAAAAAAAGAGGGGGCACCTGGGTGGCTCAGTGAGTTAAAGTCTCTGCCTTAGGCTCAGGTCATTTATCTCAGGGTCCTGGCATCCAGCCCCACATTGGGCTTTCTGCTCAGTAGGGAGCCTGCTTCCCTCTGTCCCTCTCTGCCTACTTGTGATCTCTTTCTGTCAAATAAATAAATAAAATCTTAAAAAAAAAAAACCTAACATATATAAACACATATAAACAGAGAAAAACAAAATGTTCACTCTTTATTGCTGGATGTTTGTAACAAGACAGTAATAAGACTGAAAAGTATGGAGGCAATAGTGCTGGGTTGATTAGGAGGATGAAAGAGAAAGAGATTAATTCTCAAAAATGAAGAGACTTTGACAACTGAAGAGGAAGCACAAGACATTCCTTGAAAAGAAGCAATATATGAAATGGTGAGCTGGATGCACAAAGATGCATGGCATAAATACACATTCTTAATGCTGGATTTACCCAGGGCTTGTTTCTTATATCTATTTTCTTTGCAAACTTAATCCCTTGGTGATCTATTCAGCATTGGGGTAGTAAGTACATCTCTGTGTCCATGATTTCCAGACTTCTCAACTCCAGACTTAATTATCCAGCGGCCTCCTCTGGATATCTACTTGAAAGTTTAGGTAACATATCAAATGTAACATGTTGACTTGGCTTCCCTCATACTCTTTCCTATCTCAACTGGTAACAATTCCATCCTCTGGTTTGCTCAGCCTAAAAGTTTTTGTATCATTATTCGCATTTTTTTTCTTTTTTCTCAAGACCAATAGCAAATTTGTAATAATATCCTTCGATCCGTCTCTTGTATCTTTTACTACCTCCTCAGTTTCCTCCTAACACTCCTTCAATCACCTACAACATTTTCCTTCTCTTAGAGAATCCTACTGAAGGAAATTTCCAAATTCCCTTGAAGAAAAGTAAGCCAAAAAAAACAATGCTGTATAATCAGAATTTAAATCTTGATCTCTTTCCTTGATCTTCATTACACTGCAAAGACTTTCTTAAAATTAAAAAGATAGAATTAAAATCACAATTGCCAGAGTGCCTGGGTGGCTTAGTCATTAAGCGTCTCCCTTGGGCTCAGGTGGCTCAGGTCAGGATCCCAGGGTTTTGGGATTGGGGTTGAGCCACGCATCAGACTCCCTGCTTGGTGGGAAGCCTGCTTCTCCCACTTCCACTCTCCCTGCTTCTGTTCCCTCTCTCGCTGTGTCTCTCTCTGTCAATTAAACAAATACAAATCTTTTTAAAAAATCATAATTGCCTTCAGAATTGTATTACCTATGTATTACTAGGACTGCGTGATCTTTATCAGTTAATTCATTTGACTCATTGAGTCATAAGATGAGAAAACTGGATAAATAGTGATGACTAGATAGATCGTATTAGGATTATATAATCAGTGCATACTTCATTTTATTGTACTTTTCTTTATTGCACTTTGCAAGTATTGCATTTTTTAACAAATTGAAGGTGTGTGGCCACCCTGCAAGTCTATCAGCACCGTTTTTCTGATGGCATTAGCTCATTTCATGTCCCTGTGTTTCAATTTATTAATTCTCATAATATTTCAAACTTTTTCATTATTATTATTATTATTTTAAAGATTTTATTTATTTATTTCACAGAGAGAGACACAGCGAGAGAGGAAACACAAACAGGGGCAGTGGGAAACAGAAAGCAGGCTTTCCACTGAGCAGGGAGCCCAATTCAGGGCTTGATCCCAGGACCCTGGGATCATGACCTGAGCTGAAGGCAGATGCCTAATGACGGAGGCACCCAGGCATCTTATTGTTACTAATAAATGTATTATGGCGATCTATGATCCATGATTATAGCTTGATGAAAGTTCATATAAGGATTTTTTTTTATTTATTTGACAGAGAGAGATCACAAGTAGGCAGAGAGAGAGGGAGAAGCAGGCTCCCTGCGGAGCTGAGAGCCCCATGCGGGGCTCAATCCCAGGACCCTGAGAGATCATGACCTGAACCAAAGGCAGAGGCTTTAACCCACTGAGCAACCCAGGCACCTATGATGAAAGTTCATATAATAACATTTTTTAGCCATATTTTTTAATGTACGTATATTGTTGTTTTTCTAGACATAATGCTATTGCATGCTTAATAGACTACATTATAGAGTAATCGTAACTTTAATATGTACTGGGGAACCAAAAAATTCATTTGACTTCCTTTTTGCAATATTCACTTTATTGCAGTGGTCTGGAACTGAATCTGAAATATTTCCTATCGCAATTTCTTTATCCATTCATCCATTGATAAACACCTAGGTTGTTTCCATATCTTAACAATTATAAATAATTTTGCAATGAACACAGGGATACATATATCTTTTCAAGTTAGTGTTTGTGTTTTCTTTGGATAAATAGCCAGAAATAGAACTGCTGGATCATAGGATAATTCTATTTTTAAATTTTGAAGCATCTCCATACTGTTTTCCATAGAGGCTGCACCAATTTACATCCCTTTTAACAGTGCATGAGGGTTCCTTTTCTCCATATCCTTGCCAACACTTGTTATTTCTTGTCTTTTTGGCAATAGTCATTTAACAGATGTGAGGTAATCTCATTGTAGTTTTGACTCTCCTTTCCCTGAAAATTTCATCAATGATATAGAGCATCTTTTCAGGTACCTATTGGCCATCTGCTTGTCTTTTCTGGAAAAATGTCTATTCATATCTGTCCATTTTTAAGCAAATGCTTAGTTTTTGTGAGTTGGATGAGTTCTCTACATATTTTAGTTATAACCCCTTATCAGATATATAGTTTGTAAATATTTTCTGTCATGTAGTAGGCTGCCTTTTCCTTTGGTTGATGGTTGCCTTTGCTGTGCAGAAGTTTTACTAGATGCAGTCTCACTTGTTTATTTTTGTTTTTGTTGCTTTTGCTTTGGTGTCATATTAATAAAATCATGGAGCACTGGGTGTGGTGCATGAAGAATTAATCTTGTAACACTGAAAAAATAAAATAAACATATTTGGGGAAAAAATCATCACCAAGAACTATGTCAAAGAGATTACCACTTAACTTTTTTTCTTCTAGAAGTTTTATGGTTTTAGGTTTAGGTTCAGGTCTTTAGTTCATTTTGAGTTAATTTTTGTATATGGTGTAAGATAGTAGTCCAGCTTCATTCTTTTGCACATGACTGTCCAATTTTCCCAACACTATTTATTAAGAGCCTGTCCTTTCCTCATTGCATATTCTTAGCTCCTTTGTCTTAAATTAATTGTGTGGGCTTATTTTGGGGCTATCTATTCTGTAACATTGATCTAGGTGTCAGTTTTTATGTGAATACTACCCTGTTTTAATTACTGTAGCTTTGTAATAAAATTTGAAATCAGGGAGAGTGTTGCTTCAATTTTGCTCTTCTTTCTGAGTATTATTAGAGTTATTCATGGTCTTTTATGGTTCCATACAAAAGTTATGGTTCCATACATATGTCTATTTCTGAGACATATGCCATTAGAATTTTGATAAGAATTGCTTTCAATCCATAGATTGCTTTGTGTAATATGGAAATTTTAACAAAATTAATTCTTCCAATCTGTGAGTATGAAATGTCTTTCTATTTGTATCATCTTCAGTATTGTCATTAATGTGTTGTATACTTCACTACACAAGTTTTTCACCTCTTGGGTTAAATGTGTTCCTAGGCATTTTATTCTTTCTAATGCAATTGTAAATGGGGTTGTTTTCTTAATTTCTCTGAGAGTTAATTACTAGTGTATAGAAATGAAATTGATTTTTTTATTGACTTTGCATCCTGAAACTTAACTGAATTCATTTATTAGTTCTAACAGGTTTTTAATGGAGTCTTTAGGGTTTTTAACTATAATATCATGTCATCTGCAAATAGTGACAGTTTTACTTCTTTTCCAACTTGGGTGACTTTTATTATTTTTTTCCTTGCCTAAGGATTTCTGATATTATGTTGGATAAAAATAGTGACAGTGGCCATCCTTGTCTTGATTCAGAAAAAGATTTCCACTTTTCATTACTGAATATAACCTTGGCTGTGATCTTGTCATTTATGTCCTTTAGTATGTAGAAGTACATTCCCTCTATACCAGCTTTTTGAGAGTTTTTATGATAAATGTAGGTTGAATTTTTTGTCAGGGCTTTTTTTTTGCATCTGTTGAGATCATATGATTTTTGTTCTTTATTTTGTTAATGTGGCATATCACATGAACTGCGGTGGATGTCAAAACATCCTTGTATCCATGGTGTAAATCCCACTTGATCGTGGTGTATGATTGTCTAATGTGTTGCTAAATTTGGTCTGCTAATATTTTCATGAGAATTTTTGTATCTATATTCCTCAGAGATATTGGCTTGTAGTTTTCTTTTCTTGTGGCATCCTTGTCTGGTTTTGGTGTCAGGGGAATGCTGGTATCATTAAATGAATTTGGAAGAGCTCCTTCTGCTTCTATTTTTTGAAAGAGTTTGAGAAAGATTGGTATTAATACTTGGAATGTCTGACAGACTTAACCAGTAAATTTTCTGCTTCTAATATTTTGTGTTGAGAGGTTTTTGATTACTCATTCACTTCCCTTTCTAGTTATCAGTACATTCAGATTTCCTACTTCATAATGATTCAGTCTTGGTAAATTGTACACTTCCAGGAATTTTCTGTTTTTTCTAGCTGGTCTAATTTGTTAGTGTATAACTGATGAAAGTATTCTCATATGATTCTCTGTATTTCTGTGGTATCAACTGTAACATCTCTTTTATAATTCTGTTTTTATCTGAGTCCTCTTTTTTATTATGAGTCTAGCTAAAGGTCTGTCAATTTTGTCTATATTGTCAAATATATAAACAATATTGTTTATATTTATATTGTCAAAGAACCAACTCTTACTTTCATCCATCTTTCCTTATTTTCTTTTTAGTGTCTATTGTGTCTACTTATGCTCTAATCTTTGTTATTTCTTTCTTTCTTCTAACTTTGAATCTTGTTCCTTTTTTTCCTAGGTCTTTCAGATGTAATTTTAGATTATTAGAGACTTGCTTCTTCAGGTAGTCATTTATTGCTATAATCTTCCCTCTTAGAATTGCTTTAGCTGCATCCTGTTAATTTTAGTAAGTTATGTTTCCTTTATTTATTTATTTATTTATTTGGTCTCAAGTGTTCTTTTATTTTTTCTTTGACCCATTGATTATTCAGTAGCATGTTATTTAAACTCCCTATATTTGTCAAGTTTCCAGTTTTCTTCATGTAATTAACTTCTAGTTTCATACCATTGTGGAACGAATGAAAATTGGAATGTGGAATTGGAAAAGATGCTTGAAATAATTTCAAGCCTCTTATGTTTATAAGACTTGTTAAGTATCATAACATATAAACTTTTTTGGAAAATGTTCCATGTGTACTTGAAAAGAATGTGTATTCTGTTGCTTTTGGATGGAATATTCTGTAAATATCTGTTAAATCCATCAGAGCTAATGTGTCATTTAAGGCCAATGTTTTCTTATTGATTTCCTGTCTGGATGATCTATCCATTGATGTAAATAGGCTATTAAAATCCCCTTGTCTTCTCGTATTACTGTCTATTTATCCTCTTAAGACCATTAATATTTGCTTTATAAATTTAGGTGCTCCTATGCTGGGTGCATAAATATTTATAAATGTTATATCTTCTTGTTGGATTGACTGCTTTACCATTATGTAACACCCTTCTTTATTTCTTAAAACAGTTTATTTTACTTTTTAAAAAATATTTTATTTATTTGACAAAGAGAGAAAGAGAGCACAAGTAGGCAGAGTGGTAGACAGAGGGAAAGGGAGAATCGGGCTCCCCCGTTGAGCAGAGAGCCTTATGGGCCCAGGGATCATGACCTAAGCCGAAGGCAGATACTTAACGGACTGAGGCACCCAAGAGCTCCTACAGTTTAAAATCAACCTGTCTAATACAAGAATAGCTACTCTAGTTTTCTTTCTTTCTTTTTTTTCCTATTTACATAAAGTATCTTTTTCCATGCCTTCACTTTCAGTCTGTGTACAACCTTACATCTAAAGTCAAGCTCTTCTAGACAGCTCATGTACTTTTTTTTTTTTAATCCACTCAGTCACTCTATGTTGTTTGAATAGACAATTTAGTCTATTTCCATTTAAAATAATTATTGACAGAAATGTGCTTATTTTTATCTTACTGTTTTCTGGCTATTTTTCTTGTTCTTCTTTTTTCCTTTCTTCTTCTCTTCCCCTCTTCCTTTGTGGTTTCATGGCTTTCTTTAGTGTTACGCTTATATACCTTTCTCTTTATCTTTTGTGTATGTACTAAATGTTTTTGTTTCATGGTTATCATGAGGTTTACATGTAACAACTTATATCTGTAATAGTCTATTTTAAGTTGACAACAACTTAAATTTGATTCCATTGTAAACTCAATATAATTATTCCTCCCCACCAACAATATTTTATATTTCTGAGTCACATTTTACACCTTTTTATCTTGTGTATCCCTTACTAATTATGGTAATTATAGTTATTTTTACTACTTTTGCCTTTTAATTATTAGTTTTATAAGTAATTAATCCACTACCTTTATTATATATTTGCCCTTCCATTGAGATTTATTCTTTCATATTTGTTCTTGTTACTAATTAGAACCCTTTCTTTTCAGATTAAATGTCTCAACACATTTTGTAAGGCTGGCTTGGTAGTGATAAACTCTTTTACCTTTGTTTGTCTGAAAAACTCTATTTCACCTTCACTTCTGAACAATAACTTTACTGGGTTGAATAGTCTTGGTTGGAAGATTTTTCTTTCAGCACTTTAGATATTTTGTGTCATTCCTTTCTGACCCACAAAGCTTTTGCTGAAAAATCTGCAGTCTTATGGGAGTTTCCTCATACATAACAAGAAGTCTTCCTCTTGTTACTTTTAATACTTTCTCCTTGTCTTTAACTTTGGCATTTAAATTATAATGTGTTTTGTTGTGGGTTTCCTTGGGATCCTCTTATTTGGAATACTCTGGGATTCCTGGATTTGGAAATACTCTTGTTGGTTTTTTTTTTTTTTTTATAAGCTACACTTATAAGTCTCTGGTATTTTGTTATAGCAAAGTAAATAGCCTAAGACATCTTATCACATTTTTAAAAAGATTTTATTTATTTGACACAGAGAGAGAGAGAGAGCACACACAAGCAGGGGGAGCAGTAGGCAGATGGAAAAAGGAGAAGCAGAATCCCCACTGAGCAGGGACCCTAATGTGGGGCTTGATCTCATGATGCCAGGATCATGATCTGAGCTGAAGGCAGATGCTTAACTGACAGAGCCACGCAGGTGCACCCCTCATCACATTAAAAAATGTATTAAATTAGAAGAGTAAAAAATAATTAGTTTCCTTGCTGATCTATACTGATTTAATATGGAGGAATTGACTTTTTAACTCTTCTGATCTACAGAATTGTGAGAATTACTAGAACGTGTTTTTAAATTTTTTGTTAATATATCACCTGTTTTTAAAAAATTGATAATGAATACATGGTCTCCAAGAAAAACAAAGATTTATAAAACTTCCATGACATTAACCATATTCTGTCAGTAGAAGGGAGGCTCTTATCCAAGGGAAACACTTAAATAATAAAGGACTACTCAAAGTCAGCATCTAAAAATATTATTGGGACTCACTGACTATTATAGGTAATGGATTACAACATATCCTGAAATTGCAAGCCAAATATTTGAAAAAGAAAAGCGAAAGAATTTAAACAAATAAAATCACAAATGAGAGAGGAGAAACATCAACCAAAATTATAGAAATACAAACAATTATAAGAGAATATTAGAAAAACTATATGCCAACATATCAGAACAACCTGGAAGAAATGGATGTATTCCTAGAAACATATAAACTACCCAAACTGAAACACGAAGATATAGGAAACTTGAACAGATTGATAACCAGCAAAGAAATTGAATTAGTAGTCAAAAAACTCCCAACAAATAAAAGTCCAAGGCCAGATGGCTTCACAGATGCACTCTACCAAACATTTAAACAAGAGCTAATACCTATTCTTTTCAAACTATTCCAAAAAATAGAAAAAGAAGGAAAACTTCCAAATTCATTCCATGAGACCAGAATTATCCTGATACCAAAACCAGATGAACATGGAGGCAAAAGTTCTTGATAAAATACTAGCAAACCAGATCCAACAATACATTAAAAAAATCATTCACCATGATCAAGTGGGATTTATTCCTGAGTTACAAAATGGTTCAATATTCCCAAATCAATCATATGATACACCACATTAATAAAAGAAAAGATAAAAACCATGTGATCATTTCAACAGATGCAGAAAAAGCATTTGACAAAGTACAACATCCACTCATGATTAAAAATCTTTAACAAAGTAGGCTTAGAAGAAACATGCCTCAATATCATAAAGGCCATATAAGAAAAACCCACAGGTAATAACACCCTCAATGGGGAAAAACTGGGAGCTTTCCTCTACAGGTCAGGAACAAGGCAGTGATGTCCACACTTATCACTGTTATTTCTCTTTTTTTTCTTTTATTCTTTTTTTTTTAAAGATTTTATTTATTTATTTGACAGAGAGAAAGATCACAAGTAGGCAGAGAAAATCTTCTCAACAGAGAAGCAGGCAGAGAGAGAAGGGAAAGCAAGTTCTCCGCTGAGCAGAGAGCCTGATTTGGGGATCAGGGATCCCAGGACCCTGAGATCATGACCTGAGCTGAAGGCAGAGGCTTTAACCCACTGAGCCACCCAGGCACCCCATCACTGTTATTTCTCATCCCTGGAAGTTCTAGGTACAACAGTCAGACAATAAAAAGAAATAAAAGGCAAGGAAGAAGTCAAACTTCCACTTTTCACAAAGGACATGATACTCACCAATAAGATCACACCCAATAACAGAACTGATAAACAAATTCAGTAAAGTCTCAGGATACAAAATCGATGTACAGAAATCTTTTGCATTTCTATATACCAATAATGAAGCAGCATTTACAACTGCTCCAAATCCAATAAGATAAATAAGATACAGTAAGAATATCCAGTGGAAAAAAAAAGACAGTCTCTTCAAAAACACTGTTGCGAAAACTGCATAGCTACATGCAAAAAAAAAAAAAAAAAAAAAAGAAACGGGATTATTTTTGACACCAAACACAAAATAATTTCAACATGGATTAAAGACTTAAGTAACACCTGAAACCATAAAAATGCTAGAAAAAAACACAGACAGTAACCTCTTTGACATTGGCCAAAGCAGTTTTCTTCTGGATATGTCTCCTGAGCCAAGGGAAACAAAGCAAAAATAAACTACTGGGACATCAAAATTAAAAGCTTCTGCACAGTGAAGGAAACAATCAACAAAACTAAAAGGCAACTTATGGAATGGCGGAAAGTATTTGGAAATGACATATCTGAGGAAGGTAGTACCCAAAATATATAAAGAACTTCTAAATCTCAACATCCTCCCAAAAGAGTAATCCAATTAAAAAATGAGCAGAAGGCTTGAATAGACACTTCTCTAAAGAAGACATGGAGATGGCCAACAGACACATGAATAGATGCCGAACATATTCATCATCAGGGAAATACAAATCAAAACTATAATGACATATAGCCTCATACCAGTCAGAATGGCTAAAATCAACTACACAAGAAACAACAGATGTTGGTGAGGATGTGGAGAAAAAAAGAACCTTATTGCACTCTTTGTGGGAACACAAATTGGTACATTCACTCGGGAAAAGAGTATGGAGGCTCCTCAAAAAGTTAAAAATAGAATTACCTTATAATCCAGCAATTGCACTACTAAATATTTACTCAAAGAATACACCATTACTGATTCAAAGTGATGCATGCACCGCAGTATTTATAACAGCATTATCTTCAATAGCTGGACTATTGGAAACAGCCCAATGTCCATTGACTGAAAAATGGATAAAGAAGAGGTTGTAAGGGTAGTTACATATATATGTACATACACAATGGACTGTATATATCCCGAGGCAACCACTTCATGAGGTATAACCTGGACAACTGCTCTTGTTCTTCTAGAAGAACAGAGGAAAATCAGCTCTAGAATCATGATGGAAAGAGCCTTACTATGTCTTATTGATCAAACTACAAGTAATATCATTAGATTCACATTTTCCCCTCTCAAAAGAGAATAATATTTACTTAAATACCTTTCTAGATTTTTAATATGATGAAAATATCATGTAAAAATAGATAATTTAGGGCACCTGGGTGGCCTGGTCGTTAAGCATCTGCCTTCACCTCAGGTCATGATCCTATGGTCCCTGCTCAGCCAGAAGGCTGTTTCCTCCTCTCCCACTCCCCCTGATTGTGTTCCTTCTCTTGCTGTCTCTCTCTCTGTCAAATAAATAAATAAAATCTTAAAATAATAAAAAATAAAAATAGATAATTCAGCTATCATCTCTATGTCTGGTTCTTCAAGCTCTTCATATTGGAATTGGGATCTTTTCTCTTAACATAATCTAGTCATGCTTGGCTCCTGGTTTTAGAAGTTAATGATAAAACTCTGGAAGTAATATTTTTACAGTGCTCAAAGGCAAGATCTCCAGTTTTACATCCTGCTTGCAACTGATCTCTGACTAAATGAAACAAAAACAATCACTCAGCAACAACAAAAAAGACCTAGTAGTTGTTGAAACTCAAATACTATCAATGTGATAAGTGACAACTAGAACAACCAGAGAAGGGGGGATAGATCATGAAAAAAAAAAAAAGTTGATCTGTGATCACTGTTCAAAATGACTAAACGGGGAATCTAAAACTTGACACCTGAGCTCAATAGATTAGATTATAGACTCATTCAGATTTCCAGATTATGCAGGCCATTCAAGTTAATTTCTAGTAGCACAATTTTTAAAATATTGTAACTAAAAATAGAGCTACCCTATGACCCTGCCATCACACTACTGGGTATTTACCCCAAAGAAGCAGATGCATTACAAAGAAGGGCCACATGTACCTCAATGTTCATAGCAGCAATGGCCACAATTGCTAAACTGTGGAAAGAACCAAGATGCCCTTCAACAGATGAATGGATAAAGAAGATATGATACATATACACAATGGAATATTATGCCTCCATTAGAAAGGACGAATATCCAACTTTTGTATCAACATGGATGGGACTGGAAGAGATTATGTGGAGTGAAATAAGTCAAGCAGAGAGAACCAATTACCTTATGGTCTCACTTACGTGCTGAGCGTAAAGAAAAACATGGAGGGCATTATGAGAAGGAAGGGAGGGGTGAATGGGAGGAAGCCAGAGGGGGAGATGAACCATGAGACACTGTGGACTATGAGCAACAAACTGAGGGTTTTGGAAGGGAGGGGGGTGGGGGTTGGGCGAGCCTGGTGGTGGGTATTCAGGAGGGCACATAATGCATGGAGCACTGGGTGTGGTGCAAAACAATAAATCTTGTAACACCGCAAAAAAAAAATAAATAAAATTTTATAAATAAATAAATAAATAAATAAATAAATATTGTAATGTTATTTTTATCATTTCTAATGGCTCTATATTAATAGTTTTTTGTGCTTGTATTTACAAATTAAATAGCAAAAGGTATAACTCAATTAACTAATGATCCATCTGCATTAAAATATATCTCAATGATTAACTTATACTCTTACAGGTTTATCGCTGAGTAGCCACTTTTAATATCAGTAATATTAGCATTCTGACTTCCCCCCATCCCAGTCCATAAATACCTTAAATTTTTTTTTAAAGAACATGTTTTGGTTTCTTTTCTGTTTGTAAATTAAAAGCATTTCTCCTAAAAATTGAATAGAGATAAAGGAACTTACCCTCAATGTAAAATATTTAACAGGTTTACCTCAGAGATATGGTCTGGTCTGGTTCCAGACCACAGCAATAAAGAAAACACTGCAAAGAAGTTAAATGGATTTTTGATTTCATAGTGCACATAAAAGTCATGTTTACACTAAACTTTGGTTTATTTAGTGTCCAATAGCATTTCATCTAAAAAAGCAAAGCATGAAGCTTAATTTAAAAATACTTTATTGTTAAAAAATGCTAATTATCATCCGACATGTCAGGAAGTCATAATCATTTTGCTGGTGGAGGGTCTTGCTTTGATGCTGATAGCTGCTGACTGGTCAGAGTGGTGGTTGCTGAGGGCTGGGATGGCAGTGACAATTTCTTAAAATAGGACAACAATAAAGTCTGTAGCATCAATTGACTCCTCTTTTCATGAACAATTTCTCTGTAGCACGTGATGCTGCCTGACAGCATTTTACCCAGAGTAGAACTTTCAAAACTGGAGTCAGTCTTCTCAAACCCTGCTGCTGCTTTATCAACTAAGTTTATGTAATACTTTCAATTCTTTTGTTGTCATTCCAACAATCTTCAGAGCATCTTCACCAGGAGTAGATTCCATCTTAAGAAAATACTTTCTTTGCTCATCCATAAGAAGCAACTCCTTATCCTTCAAATTTTTATCATGAGATTGTGGCAAGTCAATCACATCTTCAGGCTCCAGTTCTAATTTTAGTTCACCTGCTATTTCCACTACTTCTGCAGTTACTTCCTTCAATTTGTGAAAAATGTGGTATCTGAGAAGCACAATAAAGTGAAGTGCAATAACATGAGTTATACCTACAATCTCAAATTCAAAGTTCTAAGTATTTTTCTTTTCCTTGTTCTTCTGTCTAATCTGGCATTATAACATCAGATAGATGTGTCTGGTCTTTGGAAAATCAACAGCTTTCTAAACTTACATCACCTGAGATTAACACATGGCTGAATTCTTATCTCTCCTCACTTCCACTGCACAATCAAGCACTGAGATTCTCTCATCTTCATCTTATCAAGTTTATCTTCCACTTTGCACCTCCTGGCAGCACATTCTTGCATAGTCAGAGTACCTCTCAAATCTGCCAGCTATCTCTCCCAGGTATTTCCGTGTGCTATCCACGGTAGTATAGTAAATTATGGTCACTCTTTCCTCTCCATAGAGGAACAACAGCACTCAGTAGTACTTCCTCAGAAGGATGTATTGCCACTTTGGCACAGTTATGTAACACTCAGCTACATCTCCTCTGTTGATTTCATACCACTGTGATGTACAGAATGCCTGGGAGGCTGCCATTGCCCAGAGTTAGAGAAAGAAATAGGGTACAAATCTCCTCTGCTTCTGAATTCCCAAACTTCCTGGAGAGTTATCTACTATTCCTGTGGATTTTAATCCAAGGATTGGGGTAGGACTTGCATCCATCCTTCACAGTAGTCTTTATGAGGATCTTTTCCACTTTTCCTTCTAATTTTTTCTGGTTTCAAAGTTTAGAAATTCTTTATGTGGTTGTGTTTATGTGTCTGTGGATTTTTTTTAAGTTTGTTTTTCTTTCATGTGCATCTGTATGTGTATGGATACATTCGTGGATTGTTTTTTCTCTTTCATATACATCTGTGTGTGTGTGTGTGTGTGTGTGTGTGTGTGTGTGTGTGTGTGTGTATGGTGTTTGGGGGTGACAGAGAATGGGAAGTAAAATTACCAGATTCTCCTTCTTCCCACATATTAATTTATAGCTTATATTTTACTTGGATCACAGGCAGGTTTATTTATTTATTTACTTTAAAAGTAAAACAAAAGTTACTATTTCCTCTATTTCTACCTGATAGTTAGACATTGCCATATTTTAATGGGTTACTCATATCTCTTCCAGACTGGCAATGCTTTGAAGAAACTATAATCCTTTTAAATACGCCCCCAGCTATATCTTTATTGTGTCCACCAATACATACAGAGCAAGGTAAATGCCTTCTGGTATCATGGTTTCTAGTGTGCAAAGCATCACTAAAGCATATCTTTTCACCTAAGATCAGTGCATCTGTGTTTCAGTTTCCTAATATATTTACAATAATTAGTCTATATGTGTGTCTGTGCATTGTACATAGGGCTATTTTGGGGTGGGCTTAACACATGCACATTCATATGCCCCATTATGGACTGGAGCAGTGGCACCTAAATCTTTTGTGTTAATGACATTCTTTGAAATGCTAACATTATTCTAGGAATTTAGTATTATTAAAGAAATTAATGCACAAAGCCCAGAATTATCATAACTTAAATCGATGACTAAATATAGCAATGTTTTCCATCTTTTATAAATATTTCTACAGATATTGCACCCTTTATTCAGTCACTTCAATACCTAGTCACTACCTGAATTAATGGTTTACTGCCCTGATCACACACTCCAATATATGCTCATAGGCAATGCTCTTGCATCTATATGAAAAAGACTTGTTAACTGGAATCAGTTTGATGTGATTATGTACCACTAGACTCATACCTGAAACATTAAAAAAAAAAAATCACTACAAATGTATTTCTTGGCTTCCTTAGTTTAATATGCCATTGTCAGATATAACTGTAATAGTAGTTAAAATCTGTTGGTTACCTGGGAAAAGGTTTGAAACCTAAGTTAACTTTCACATACCAATTGAGAACATTTATAATATGCAAAAGACTTCTTAATTTTCTACTTCATCTAGAGCAATGAGATATCAAAAATCCTTACAAATAAAAAACTGAGGAAATTGACCTGTATAATTGTTAGGGATTTTTGTTTTTATTTTTGTTTCTTGTTTGTTTGTAAAGAAAGAACATTATACAAAAAAAAATTGTCCACTGTCATTTGATACATTTATCTATACCAGTAAGAATATAGATATAATCTCAAAATAAAGGATAATTCTGTGAACTAAATGTATAGCTTTAAAAATAATACTGTAAAAGTGTACTACTATGCATTTTTTTCTCATTTAAGAAGAGGACTAATACAAGATTATTTATAAAATACATTTTATTGGGGCTCCTGGGTGGCTCAGTTGGTTAAGCAATTGCCTTTGACTCAGACCACAATCTCAGGGTCCTAGGATAGCTCTCTCTCTGTCAAAGAAAATAAATAAAATCTTAGAAAAAAATAAAATATCATTTTATTATTAAATCTTAGGACACACAAATGCTCACTTGATTTTAAAATGTTTTAATAGAAAAAGAGGAATAAATACAATTTTTAAAGTCTATAAACATGAATAACAATACAAAAGTCAAAGTAATTGGACCAATGGAATTTTAGTAAAAGTTAAATAGGCAATTTGAAAGTTTGTAAGTTATCATTTTCCTGCACTGCATTACACAGAAAAATTATAATAGTAGTCTGCTCTCCATTTCAAAGCCATACTTTAATTAGAAAGCACTATCTCTTCTAACTGTGTATAAGTGACCCATGAAAATTTAATGTATGTGTAGTAGCAGGAAGACAGACATAACTGTAGGAATCCTATAAAGGCTATTAAAAATTAAGGAAAAGCAAAACAAATGGGCTTTCAAGGTTCATCAGCCATGTCATATTCATCAATCATTGAGATATATCCAGCAAGTAAATCTAGATCCAACACTTATACTGATAACAATTGCATTAATCAAAATTTTAAATGTTCTTTAGATCTGTGGATACTATTATGTCTTGTCCTTTTTTTGTATTAAATAATGAAGGTAGAACCCTGATTATAATCAGTAAATTTCCATTCTTGGTCTGTTAATATGAGATAATTTAGTCTTGGTTTGTTAACAGAACTATACTAGGGTGCTGTTGTTTATATTCAAATACTTTATTTAGACAGCTTCCTAGGCATCTGACTCATTGCAACCCCAATTGGTAATATCTGAGAATAGGTAACAAACAAATGTTAATAGCATATCTCAGCAACATAAAAAAGATCTTAAATAAGATCCTGGGGTAATCTAAGTTGCAAATTTGAAAAAAAATTTAAGAAAATATAAAAATGAAAACATGACAAAAATGTTACAAAGTAGTACAAAGTATAACAGTTTTTTTTTCATGGTCAGTATTTCTTTTTTATATTTAAGACTATTTGACAGAAAGAGAGAGAGAGAGAGCACAAGCAGGCACGGAGGGGGAGGGAGAGGGAGAGAGGGAGGGAGAGGGAGACAGGAAAGACAGTTGAGCAGGGAGCCTGATGCATGGCTGGAGCCCAGGACCCAGGGATTGTGATCTGAACAAAAAGCAGAGGCTTAACCAACTGAGCCACCCAAGTGCCCCTCTTGGTCACTATTTCTAAGAATTTTACATACAATTCCTTTCTCATAATAAACTTTGGCTCATAGTATTACTCACATTTACAAGGTCATTATGATAATAAGTGTCAGTGCCAGGACTTCAACTCAAGTAGCTTGATCTCAAAGATGATGCTCTAAACTACAATATTATATTACTTCTTTGTGTCATGTTTCTAGATTACATGTGAAATATCCAAATAGCTAAGTAGTCTTATATATGTTAAGTACAGTAAATGCAAATTTCTGTTCTTTTTAATAAGCTCTGCGAAAAAGAAATATATGTGTTAATTATTAAGCCAGCATTTACTAAATAGTATTGGAAACTGTAGCACTTTAAAAAATAGGTTTTCTAGGTCATATACTTTATATGTTAAATTTTTTAACGAGATATCCTTAAAGGATGTCCTTAAGGATATTTTATCAGATAAAATTTGCCAAAATTGATAATTTATTCCAATCTAAATAAACATAATTCACCCTGTCAGTGCCATTAGGACTCAATACATATATTATGTGTGATATGTAATTTTAACACATTCTTATGAGCAATAATATATTGAGAATATTTTAGGTATATGACTATAAATTCTGAGCACACTAAAAATGTTCTGATTGGTGTGAGTAATGGGTAATTGTCAGCAGGAATATTTTACAGATGAAAATACATAGATTTATTAAGGTTGCATAATTACATAAGCATATGAAAAGGTAGGTAGTTACTTACTTATAAGAAGTAAGACAATAGGACCATGACACATAATATTTTATGTATTTTAATATTAAATATTAAAATTAATATTAAAAATATTTTAATTTATATCATTATATCATGATTGTATTAAAAGATCAAAGGCCTCCGAAAGGAAAAAAAATACAAGATTTTTTGTGTCTTTGAAAGCGTATATCCATTTCATAATCACTTAATATGGAAGAAGAAAAACATATCACTAACAATAGCAACAATAAAGGCCCCTGGGTGGTTCAGTTGGTTAAGTATCTGCCTTAGGCTCAGGTCATGATCTCAGGGCTCCTTGCTCAGTGGGAAGCGTGCTTCTCCCACTCCCACTCCCCCTGCTTGTGTTCCCTCTCTCGCTGTGTCTCTCTCTGTCAAATAAGTAAATAAAATCTTTAAAAAAAAGTTTAAAAAGAAACAATAGCAACAACAACAGCAATAGCAACAAGAAAATCTAGATCCTTACTCTATATTTCCCTTTTCTTCGTTTCTTCTTTGCCTTTCTGAAAAGCCATCTTATAGGGACCTTTTCTCCAAAACTTGAAACTCTAAACAAACTCTCAGATTGTACTTGTTTAAGCAAAACAGAAGCCTAGTGGAATTAATAACCGGAAAGAACAGGGTATCATTCCATACAAGAAAAGATTTCAAGCATCATGAAATAGCAACTTGACATATAATTGATATAAAATATAAATGCTTAGACTTTAGGCTAATATTTTTTGGTGGGACAAGACATGCCATGAATACACACACACACACACACACACACACACAGACACACACATTTATACATTTTACCCTGGATATATCTTCTGAGTAAATACTCTAATGCAACTTAGAATGTGTTATATGCAATCCCTAAATGCCCGTTTTTGTCATGAGAACTTGATTATTGATTTCCAACCAGAGAATATTTCTTTGATTCAGAACATCAAAAATTTTTACCTCTGCCAAAGTTGCAACTTTAATGTCTTTGAGAACTGCTTCTCTCTACATGTCACCATCTATGTGACTTAACTGGCAGCAAAGTGAACTTAGTTAACAAAGAGTAGGATATGTAAAAAACCCAGAAATACAGATAGTGAGTGACTGTATTTTTGTTTAAAAACCAGAATGTGTCAAGAAGTGTTCCCCCCCCAAAAAAAGTGTTTCCCTATTCCATCAGCAAACTTTGAATGTGTTGATATTGCACTCTTGTAAACAAAGGTACTGTAGCATCTTGTTAGAAATTATTTTAATTATTGAGAATATTAGAATTATATTAGAATTAGAATAAATATTAATTATTGAGAATTTTAGAAAAACTCTGATAAATTTCTCTGAATTCATTGGATTAGAAAGCTTACAAAGCACTAAAAAGTAATTCAAGGGAAAACAGATAAGATGAGTGTACAATAGGTGATTTCTTTCTGTGTGCATGCTTAGCATTACACACAAGATAAGGACCAATGTTTCGTTTTTACTTAAGATAATTTCATTGTGACCTTGAATTAATCATTACATGCAGTGAAAATTTTTTCTCACTATATACATGCATCTAATTCTTTTTTTTTAAAGATTTTATTTTATTTATTTGATATATATATAGAGAGAGATCACAAGTAGGCAGAGAGAGAGGGGGAAGCAGGTTCCCCGCTGAGCAGAGAGCCCAATGCGGGACTTGATCCCAGGACCCTGAGATCATAACCTGAGCTGAAGGCAGAGGCTTTAACCCACAGAGCCACCCAGGCACCCCTACATGCAGCTAATTCTTAAGAGAATTCCTATGGACCCAAATTATTTTAAGCTACCTAAAAGGGAACAAGTTCAGTTATATAAACTATTGCAGAGGTTTAAGGTTTTACACAGGGAAAATGTATCCAAAACAACCTCCTTATCACATGTGATTAGCTGTGAAGTTTTATTATTTCAATTTTGAAAAAGTTTATAACATTTCTCTTTAAACTGCAATGACTCCCTGGGACAGCCCCTCTGGTTTTCTGCCAACAGCATAGTTCATTAGAGATCAATTCATATTTTGTTGGAAAGCTCATACAAACATAAAGATAATCTGGAATGAAGTCAAGGATAGGTGTTATAGAAAGCAGACCCAAGTTTTAGGAAGGAAAACGATGTCTTACTCACTAGAAAACTATAAAAGCAGTAAGACATGTTTTGCCTAAAAATAGTTTTGTCCAAAATTTGCTCTGTTCAAAAAAAGGGAAATAATCAAGTTTGAAAGTCTTGTGTGAAGAATAAAGGGCTCGACAAAAGTGTGGGAAAACATAAATTTATGAGTTTGGTCAGAAAACTTTTAACTCTGGTTTAGTAAAGAAAAAGCTAAGAAGACAAATGGTCAAAATGCCTATGATATTTTATATTGTAGAAGAACACAAGCTTCTTTGTTAAATAATAGCATAGTAAGATCAAGGAAAGCAATTTGAAGAAAGATTAAAAATACATTAAAAACAAATAAAAGGAAATGTTGCTTCACCAAGTATGTAGAAAGTTTGTAAAATTTATAACAAATTATATCAAGTGTGGACAGATAGAAAACTTGAATTATATAAAGAAATTGGAACAAAATTTGAATAATAAGGCAATAATCTTTCAACTACTATAATTTGTGCCAAACCTAAACCTCCCAGGGAGGTTCCCCCCCAGGGAAGTTAACTAAACTCTTGAACTCCATTTCTCAGAGAACTCTAAATACAGTTGATCCTTGAATTATGCATGGATTAGGGGCACTGACCCCTACACAGCTTAAAATACATATATAACTTTTGGCTCCCCCCAGATTTAAATACTAAAGAATGACTATTAACTGGAAATCTTACTGATAAATAGTTGATTAACACATATTTTTGTATATTATTATATTATATACTGTATTCTTACAATAATGTAACCTAAAGAAAATAAAATGGCATTAAGAGAATCATAAGGAAGATAAAATACATTCACAGTACTGTACTATATTTATTTAAATAAAAATCTGTATATAATTGGACCCAGGAAGTTCAAACCTGTGTTGTTCAAGGATCAAGTGTAATACGATCTGTAACTTTAAGAACCATGTTTGAATCAGACTTAATTGTTATGACTCCATGATCCAACTATGTGAAGAGATGCTAAATTGTGTTCAGCAGTTTATAAGGACTAAAAAGGAATGGGTTTCAAGTCCAAACATTTGTGAACTCAACAATGGAATGTCAGAAGCAGAGGCAATCAAAACCTTCAAGAAAAATAACTAACTAAATAAAATTAAACATTGCCTTAAGATATTAAAATAGCAAGTGATAGACTTATAAACTCAATAGCCTCATGAATTAGTTTCTTAATAGTGCCATACCAAATTAAATTATTACATATTTAGTGGATTAAAACATCACAAATGTATTCTCTCACCATTCCTTAGGTCAGAAGTACCAAAATTGTTTCACTGGGGTAATTCTAAGTATGGACAAGGCCGGTTTCTCTAAAGGCTCTGACTAGAGAAGCTGTTTGCTTTTTCAGCTTCTAGTGACTGTCTGTATTACTTCATTGGTGACCCATTCTTCCATCTTCAAAGTGCATCAGTCCAATCTCTATGTCCATTATTATATCCTCTTTGGCTCTGAACATGCCTTCAGAGGCATGTTATATTCTTATAGGAGGGTTGCTATAAGAACCCTTATGATTAGGGGCTCCTGGGTGGCTCAGTGGGTTAAAAGCCTCCGCCTTAGGCTCAGGTCATGAGCTCAGGGTCCTGGTATCCAGGCTCCACATTGGGCTCTCACTCAGCTGGGATCCTGCTTCCTCCTCTCTCTCTGCCTGCCTCTCTACATACTTGTGATCTCTCTCCTCTCTGTCAAATAAATAAATAAAATCTTAAAAAAAAAAAAAAGAACGCTTGTGATTACATCAGATTCTCCAGAGGTAATAATCTCTCATTTTCAAGATCCTTGACTTAATCACTTTCCAAAGTCCTTTTTATGCCACGTAAGATAATATTCACAGGCTCAAGGAGTGAAGATGTGACATATTTTGGGGCCAGTTTGCAGCCTACAACATCCCAAGATGTAAACAGGCAAATATATACTAGTGAATTAATAAGTTCATGTTTTTTAATAACTTGATGCAATAGGTTCAGAATTCAGTTATATATACTACTAGGACACTGCACTGAAATGTACTTTTTGAGAAAAAATGAACACATATTTTAAAAATTTCAACCATTTATAAAATGGTATTAATGATAAAACTTAGAAAGATATGTATATGTTTTAGGAGAAAATATTGACCTACTTGGTTCAAGATACTTTTTTTATATTGCATAACTTTAGAAAAGGAGGGGGAAAAGCTTTTGCTTATGTCTTCAGTTTTTCAGTGAATTCCAAGTTTAAGAGGTCAAGAGTTACCAGGATAAATCAGGCATGGCAAGTGAAAAGAGATTTATCTCTATTTGTTGCTTGTGAATTCCTAAAAGCTCTCAGAGAACAAACTAAAGAGAAATCCATAGGGAAAATACTTCAGAGAATTCATCTGGGATATCAACAGAATAGCCGATGAGATCAAATTTTGGTTTACCATAAGGACACAGAGAGGACACTATCAATTCTCTCATTGCTACTGTGGTCTTTTCAGATATTTAGTAGCGATGAATTGAGCTCAAATTTATTACTGCCAAGTTCTTTAGAAAAATGCTGTGCTTGTGATTTAATAGTATAAGGTTAGGAAGTTCCTCCCACCCCCAAAAGGAAGCATGCAAATAAAATAAACACTAAGTTTTTTATGCACTTACTTTGATATGTTATCCAATAACATAACAATGATTAGAACAACAACAAAAACAAGTCCCTTGAGAGTACAGTGGCACAGACAAGGAATTGTTTACCTATGGGGTGGTTGGCTGGGTCCTATTCTTATCTGGGATTGTTTAGATGTCCTTCTGTCTGTGCATCAAAGTCCGCATTGGCTGGAAAAACAGGTAACTTGACTCTGATATCAAATCACTTACCATCCAGCAGATTAGCATGGGTACGTTCTCATGGTGATGGTAGAGTCACAAGAGAGTAAGCACAACATAGAAATATACTCAAGCCTTTTCTGGTGTTGGGTCTGCTAATATTGAATTTCCAAGGCAATTCTTAAAGTTAAACCTGGAATCAGAAATGAAAAAAATGCAACAACTTATTAAGGGCCATTAACTCAATGAATATAGAGCATCTCAAATTGGGAAAATCTGATATACAACTTAGAATATTTGCCCTAATAAATTCATACAAATATCAATTTTTATAGAGCAAATATCCAAAGAAATATTTTATAAGCACAAGCATAAGACCAAACAGTCTCTTCTTGCTATATAATCTACATGGAATTCCATGGTATCTTACAATTAATTCATGAGACATATCTGATAAAATACATTTTTTTCCATGTCAATTTAATAAAGCATTATCCTTATATTGATTCTAAAGTCGTATTTTCAAATTTAAAAGTGCTTGTCAATACTATACGTCATGTGTTTATTTAGGATATTATTAAACTGATAAATGACTTTTTGCTTCCTTGTTTGGAAACAAGTTTATCAAAATATTAATTTTTTATTATTCTAGTTTTTCAAATGGTTAAGTTTCTTGTAGTTGGTTTTTTGTATTTAAATAAAATTTTTTTCAAAGCTTTCACAACTGCATATAATGAAAATCTCAGAGTTTTGCTTTTTGTGATACTGCATTTGCTATCCATTTCTTTTTTCTTTCTGAAAAACTACCCTTATTTTTTCATTGAATATATATTTTTCATTTAATATATATTAAATATATTTCAAAACTGTGGCCATTTAGAAAAGAACAGACTAAAGTTCCTGCTTTTGTTAAGTTTTTGTTATGGGCTCCTTTCAATTTATGGGCCTATACTTTGTCTCTATTTTTATTCTAGTTTTGGAAGACTGCTCTGTTTATGTTTCCATATATATGTGTGTGCATGTACACATGAGTGTTTGTGTCTGTGTGTGCATGTTTAAAATGTTTACTTCTCTTTCTAAAACTTGGCCTGAATTCAAAATACATTTTTGAATTTGGTTTAATTAGTTAAAATTATTTTATTTCTGTCTAAAATTTTAATTATCTCATATTCTATCACCGCTATGTTAGACAAATGGCAGAGAATAAATACTTAACTCATGAGTATATGTGTATGTGTTTATTGTGTTCCTCACTCAAATTCTATATAAGTTATAATCCTCTTATAGGAAAGAACATGTGAAAACAGTTTCACTTTTTTTGTGTGTGAAAAACCCCAGTTTAAAGTTAATATATTAGTGTGATTACATATTTTCCTCAGGTAATACCTTTACCTAAAATTTTGAAGCTGAATAGACTAGCTTTGTAGCATCACTGCAGCCTAAGTTTCCTTCCTTCCACTTATTCTGCTTTATTTCATTACAAAATTATTTGTGAAGATTAACAGTTTGGTAGCACTAGGTATACTACGCTCTTCAACACATAACCAATTTCCCATCTTTGTCAAAGGGGTAAATAAAAATATGTCAATATTGTTAAAAAGCCACTTGTATCTGGAAGAATCTGTGTACCTTTTGGTGGAATTGATAGCAGACACAAGCTTTATACAAATGATATTAAAGTCCTTTTATAGTCTCTTTTATGTTCTGTGACTATGTTGTTAAGATGTGTAACTCTACTGTTTGGAAACTGACCTTCTTGTCTATCGAATGCTCAGTGACAGGTAAATTGCTTTTGTTCTTTATCAATGAAAATAAACTGCCTTTTAATTTCTTAGAAGTAGGCTCTGACACTAGCTTTCAAGGTTGCTGCTTTTATTATTATTATTATTATTTTAAGCAGACTGAGTTTGGTAGACTTTCATTTTTTTTTTTCTCAAAGCTATTCCTAGTGTATATACTGGTTTCTACAGTAATTCCCTATTATGTAGTATTTTATTTAACAAGGTTGAATAATACATTGCACTCAAGAAGGTTGTGTTGTGGTAAAAACATTCTATTTTCTCATGCCTTTGTAATAGGATTTACCTAATTCTTCAAAAAGAAGTGAGGAGTGAAGAGGGAGCATAAGACCCTAGGAAAACAAATTCTGAGGTCTTCATTACATAATTATCCTTCAAACACTCCTAAAAGCTCTGAGAAGGATTTTATTTAAACATATAGGCTACAACTACTTTAACTATTTGAAAAAATGGAATAATAAGAGAAATCATACCTATAGAGATGTTGGGAGATTCACTAAGAATAATCTCAATAATTTTTGCAAAAACTCCTTGAGTTCTGGAAAAAAAAAAAGAGAGTCCCATTAAATTTGTGATGCTATTATGAAGAGCTGGGCTTTGGGAGCTGATCACTGTGTTTAGAAAGTAGTCCTTGAAAGTTAGTTCTTGAATTCCTTTTTATCATCAGTCCAAGCACTGGGACCATTTTTCAAAGTCGTTTCTGTTTTGTGCCAGAGAGCTTTCTTTTTTTTTTTTTTTCCAAATTTTATTTAAATTTCAGGTAATAAACATATAGTGTAATATTAGTTTCAGGTGTAAGATTTTGTGATTCATCACTTACATACATCACCCCACGCTTATCACAGCAAGTGCCCTCCTCAATACCCATAGTCCGTTTAAACCATCCCCTTACTCACCTCCCTTCAAGCAACCCTCAGTTTGTTTTATATAATTAAAAGTCTGTTTTACGGTTTGCCTTTTTTTCTTTCCTTATGTTCATCTGTTATGTTTCTTAAATTCAATGTGTGAGTGAAGTCATATGATGTTTGTCTTCCTCAGACTGACTTATTTTGCTTGCACAATACCCTCTAGCTCCATCCACATTACTGCAAATGTCGAAATTTCATTCTTTTCGATGGATGAGTAATATTCCATTGTGTATATATATATATACCACATCTTCTTTAGCTATTCATCAGTCAATGGGCATTAGGGCTCTTTTAATAATCTGGCTATTGTTGATATTGCTGCTATAAACACTGGGGTGCATGTGCACTTTCGAATCAGTATTTCGTATCCTTTGGGTAAATACCTAGTAGTGCAATTGTTGGGTCATAGGGTAGTTCTATCTTTAACTTTTTTAGGAACCTCCATACTGTTTTCAACAGTAGCTACACTAATTTGCATTCCCACCAACAGTGCAAGAGGGTTCCCCTTACTCCACATCCTCACCAACACCTCATTTTGTTTCTTGTGTTCTTAATTTTAGCCATTCTGACAGGTGCTAGGTGATATCTCATTGCAGTTTTGATTTGTATTTCCCTGATGATAAATGGTGTTGAACATCTTTCATGTGTCTGTTAGCCATCTGTATGTCTTTGGAAAAATGTCTATTCATTTCTTCTGCCCATCTTTTAACTAGATTGTTTATTTTCGGGGTCTTGAGTTTGATAAGTTCTTCATAGATTTTTGGATACTAATTCTTTATCAGAAATGTCATTTGCAAATATCTTTTCCAATTCTGAAGGCTGCCTTTCAGTTTTGTTGACCATCTCCTCCACTGTGCATAAGGTTTTTATTTCAAAAAACCCAGTTAATATCATCCTCAATGGGAAAAAAAACTGAGAGTTTTCTTGTACGGTCAGGAACAAAACAGAGATGTCCACTCTCATCACTGTTCTTTAACACAGTACTGTAAGTCCTAGTCACAGCAGTCAGACAACAAAAAGAAATAAAAGGCATCCAAATAGGCAAGGAAGAAGTCAAATTTTCACTATTTTCAGATGACATGCCACTCTACGTAGAAAACTCAAGACTCCATCAAAAAATTGCTAGAACTGATAAATGAATTCAGTAAAGTCACAGTATGTAAATCATTATATTGAAATCTGTTGCATTTCTATACATCGATAATAAAACAGCAAAAAGAGAAATCAAGGAGGGATGCCTGGGCATTTCAGTGGGTTGAGCATCTGATTCTTGATTACAGCTTTGGTCATGATCTCAGGGTCATGAGATTGAACTATATGTGCTCTGTGCTCAGTGGGGAGTATGCTTCTTTATCTTTCTCTCAAATAAAGAAATGATTTTTTTAAATAAAAAAATGAAAAAAAAAGTCAAGGAATTCATCCCATTTACGATGGTACCAAAAACTATAAAATGCCTAGGAATAAACCTAATCACAAAGGTAAAAAAGATCTCTACCCCGAAAACTATAAAAACACTGATGAAAGAATTGAAGATGACACAAAGAAATGAAAAGACATACTGTGCTCATGGTTTGGAAGAATAAATATTGTTAAAATGTCTATACTACCCAAAGCAATCTACACATTCAATGCAATCTTCATCAAAATATCACCAGCATTTTTCACAGAGCTAGAACAAACCATCCTAAAATTTGTATGGCATGCAAAAGACCCCACATTACCAAAGCAATCTTGAAAAAGAAAAGCAAAGTTGGAGGCATCACAGTTCCAGACATCAAGCTCTATTACAAAGCTGTAGTCATCAAGACAGTATGGTACTGGCACAAAAACAGACACATAGATCAATGGGACAGAATATAAAACCCAGAAATGGACCCACAACTACATGGTCAATTAGTTTTTGACAAAACAGGAAAGAATATCCAATGGAAAAAAAGTTTCTTCAATGAATAATATTAGGAAAATGCACAGCCACGTGCAGAAGAATGAAAATGGATCACTTTCTTTCACCATACAGCAGAATAAATTCAAAATGGAAGAAAAAACCTACATGTTAGACAGGAAAACATCAAAATCCTAGAGAATAGAGGCAGTAATCTCTTTGACAATGCCTGTAGCAACTTCTTACTAGCTATGTCTCCTGAAGAAAGGGAAACAAAAGCAAAAATAAACTTTTGTCAGAGAGCTTTCAAATGGTGGGATATAAAAGCACTAGATATCAATTATATAACTCTGGGAATTTTTTTAAAAAAAGGATAAATATAATGAGCCAAAAGATGGGTCACAGTCCACTTTATATACATTACCACAAAGAAGGGCGATCTCTGTACAAATTTTATGAGAAAGCATGGATGGCCATAAACCGTATTTTAACTCAGGTGTTCATATCATCTATCCTATTCCTAGTATGAAAGGATAATAATAAATCAATTGACTAACACCTTTAGACACAAACTATAAGAGTATTCTCACAGGTCTTTGTATCATTCTATGATTAGATACATGGAGAATATATCTGGAAACTATGAAGGAAGAGGCTAGAGAGAGGGTAAGTTTGCTGATAAAAATGAGAATTAATTGTAACAGAAAAACAAGGAAGTGGGAGCTGTCAAAGTATAAAAATAAAATCTCATAAGTAATAAAAAACTACATGTCCCTAAGGTATTCATTGTGAAAAGTAGGACTAGTCAATCAAATCAATTTTGGCTTTCTAAAAATATAGACACTTAAAATAAAAATTTCAATTTAATTCAAGATTTTTTTTTCCAAAAAAAAGCTCTGAAGTTTTTCACATTTTCAGGTATTTAAGCAGTTTTTTTAAAGTCTATTTTAAATATGCTTCTATTGACTTTGGAAAAGTTCTTCCATTAAGGAATCCAGCATACTTTTAGTTGGAAAATAATTATATTTCTGCCAAAGGATGCAAAGGGATAGTGTTCTGAACAGTGCATTACATTGCTTCATTCTAACTGAAAGTCACAGAATGTCCAGCATAGCATCTTCTAGATATATAGCATTTGTTAGACATAAGATTGATAGCAAAAAGGAAATGAGTACATATTCTCCCAGGGAATTAGGGCATCTGCAATACAGCCTGAGAGAAATATAAACAGTTGCAAAGCCTGACAAATTTTTTCTGACAAGCATCTGATGAAATATAAGAAAGTTTGTTGAGGTCAAAGAGCCAATACCTCTCCAACAAAACCAAACAATACAGAAAATGTTTAGATTACCATGAGTCTAGATTTATCTGATTAATTTCCTAATTTTTAAACCAATTTAAAGCTTGCCCTGGAGGAAAATACTCAAGCACATTTGATATCAGATCCTGGGAACTCTTTTTTTTTTTTTTTAAAGATTTTATTTATTTATTTGACAGAGAGAGAGATCACAAGTAGGCAGAGAGGCAGGCAGAGAGAGAGGGGGAAGCAGGCTCCCTGCTGAGCAGAGAGCCCGATGTGGGGCTTAATCCCAGGACCCTGAGACCATGACCTAAGCAGAAGGCACCCAGGTGCCCCATATCCTGGGAACTCTTGTAAAAATTCCTAGACTTATCCTAATTAATTTTGAACCACCTAGCCTCTCAAGGTCATTCATCCTCTTGTTGAATATGGAGATTCTTTGAATCTATGAACCTATAGGTCGATGTTGATATGATCTTTTGAGCTTGATATCTCAGCTGAGCTGCATAAGTTCTGGACAGAGCTTCTAGATAATGCTAATTCAGTTTACTCATTTAACAAATCTCATAAATCAGTAGGGTTTATGCTTTGTGCGACACAGAAAATGCCACATTTGGACAACTGAGCATTCTTTGTACAAGGTTCTGCCAAACATTCTACATATTAGTCATTCCATGATGTAATTTTAAAAAAATCACAAATTGCAGGAGATTGCAATATTTGTAGCAACACTTTCACTTGTGTAAGATTGTATTTGTGAAATTTAAGCCACTTATACTATTCTGCGGCTTTTTATAAATTCTTCATCAATATTGGACAATATCTAAAATATTATAATTCTAAGTGAAGTAGGACCTTAGATGTGTCTGTGATTTGCATAATGTGATAATCACATGGGTGGTTTTAGCTTTAGATCCCCTGGTCATGTTCTTATGTTTTGTTTGTTTAGACACAATAGAAATCATTAGGGTATGGTCAACTCCAGAGGCCTTTAAAGAGATTGATATTCCTTATATTGCCCAAATTAATTTCTCTTAAGAAGATTTTTATCTTTGGGACAATAAATTGACAGTTGCTTCAAAGAATTCCTTTTATTCAGCTGTAATTATCACAGTTTCCCTTCTAGAATAGATACACAAGGACTTGCAATTAATAATTTAAAGCAAAAGTGAACACACTCATTTTCCAATTAAAACAGTACTGCAGCACTCTGATACATACAAGAGTTTTACAATAAGGACACCAGGTGTGTACAGAAAACAGTGCTTCGGAGCTTTGGGGCACTGCTATTTTTTTAAAAGTAGGTGAAGCATATTCTTTTAGTTTTTACTATGTATTCTTTAATCTTTAGTTTTTACTATGTATTTTTTACAAAAAATATTTCTGTAGAATTCCCAGGTTATTAGCCCACTTTTTCTTCAATAAGCCTCATTTCTGAAATGGCAATCTTAATGTGTTAAAAACTTCTTTACCCACACATATTGCTACACTTTCTCCTGATACTTATCCCTTCATTCTTATCTCAATATTTACTTATAATGACATTTGGTAGATGACATTTCAATTGATATCATGGGTCTAATAAACCATTAAATACTTTTAAAACATATTATTAAAACTAAGAGCCCTATCTTCGGACAACATCACCAAGCAGGTAAACATAGTAATTCAAAAGAGTTTTTAGAACACCTGTCACTACTTTCAAATTTCCATAATTTCCAGTGGTGTAAATAGCCTCTCAGTGGAAGCTGATATTGTAATGCTACTTCTCAGCAGTAGCTCTAGACTAATGATGTGAGAAAGATATACCGTATGCAGAAAGTATTTGAATGCATTAAGCCACTTTGGAATAAAATAGAAAAAGACCAAATAATAAAACTCTTTTATTATGAACTTAGAAATATCTTCCAAAAGTATTCTGATATTTTCATCACTTCTTTTACAGATATTTTAGTTATATATAAATTATTATTGAAAAGCCATGTGCATAGCAAACAAATATATATTGAGTCACACTTTCTATTCTTAATATTAATGGTGCATTTTACAAAATACATTTCTATCTTCTAAAGCTGCTGGTTTTAATACATAATTAAAGTCAATTTAAGCAAAAAAATGTAAGTATGGTGACAGATGTTAACTAGATTTGTTGTGGTGGTCATTTCACAATATATATGAATACTGAATCATTACATTGTACAACTGAAATTATTATATGTCCACTATATCTCAACTTAAAAAAAGGGGAAGTAAACACACACACACACACACACACACACACACACACACACACGCACACGCACACGCACACAAATTTAGGGAACTAAAGGATTATCTTATGAAACACTCTAATTTGCCAGTGTAAAAGTTAGCAACTTTGACCAGAACTATTCATGTTATATTCACTGTTTGACTATTCACTCTAAAATACAAGAGTTATTTTCAGTATCATTGTCAGCTCACACAAGCTCCATTAACTGTTCTACCCTACTCTATCTCCTTGTTTCATTTAACTTTGTATCAACATATGTTACATATTTGTTTATTTTCCATTCCCTTCCAGTAAAATTAAGGTTCAAAAAAGTAAGATGTTTGTTGATAATTTCTGTGCCTATCATGACGCCCAGGAAATAATATTTGAATTTATAAATCAATTCTCTGGTTGAAAAAATTAATTCACGAGTCAATACTTAAAAGAATTACCTGAAAATCATTCATATAATATTATTTTTATATAAAAATGAAGTGCTTTTCATAAAAAATTTAATGTTATATACAAAACTGTAACTTCGAAGATTCTTTCCTTTGTCCAAGTCATCAAAATCAATGTTGAAATAATGCGCATGATCCAAACAAGAACAGATGGCCAAGCAGCACAGACACCTGACCATCTGGAGTAGTGTTCACTGGAGAAAATTTACAGACATAGGATCAATAGTAGGTAACACACTCTTGACCATATAAAAATCAGGCAAATCAGAAATTGGTCTCTGGGAGCATGATTTCAAACACTGAGATTTATCCATTTTATGTGGCACAAATAGGAAACACTGACCTTTCTTGCCATTGAGAGCATGGATAAAGATATAAGAGCAATATAGCATGGTCGAAACATGGCTTTCCCATATTCTGACTACTTAGTATGTGGTTGGCAATAGCACCACTCCTTCTGTGTTGTGATCAGGAGCTGGTGCTTTGTTCATACCCTGGCAAAGTAGTGGTAGAATTTGCCACATCTCCTTATCTCCTGGCATAACTGGAGATAGTGGGGTGGAGGCACCAACATTCATGTATCAAGATTGTCAAGGACTATCGTTTCCTTGAAATTTTGTTAAAAATCTGTTCTTTTCCTTAGAGTCTAAGCTACAGAGAATTAATTTTGGACACATTAAAGTTTAACGCTGAGTAAAATATAAAATGGTGATCTTACTATCCAAAGCATAAAGAAGGCAGGTTGTGGAATAGAGATGAGGTTTGAAATAGAATTAGAAAATAGAATATGAGAATTCTTCCAAATACTAGAACTATTATGAGAAACTTTATAGACTCTTACTCAAAACTGCATAAATCCCAACAATTTGCTTTAAGCTGTTATTATGTTGTGAGGATGCAAGAAGTTTTCTAATTTCTAAAGGAAAAACATTTTGATCAAGCATGCTGGAAGAAAATAAGAATTATGTCTCTCTTTTCTCTACAGAAAATAATATAATATCTAATAATATTTAATCAAAGTGTTAAAAACCTATTTTAGAGCTATAGAAAACTACTAAGTTATCCAAATACCTTACTTTTATGGATTTTTGTGAGGTTTGTGGTATTTGTTATCTTTTTAATATTTCTAATTTGTTGTGACATATCATCTCATTTTTTAAATTTTTTCCCCAAAAATGTTTATTTTATTTTTTCAGTGTTACAAGATTTATTGTTCACGCACCACACCCAGTGCTCCATGCAATACGTGCCCTCCTCAATACGCACCACCAGGCTCGCCCAGCACCCCACCCCCACCCCTCCTAAACCCTCAGTTTGTTGCT
>CM053603.1:154688788-154799085 GCA_028646535.1 Procyon lotor | reverse complement strand
AATCAGTTGCTTTCCTATACACTAACAATAAAACTGTGGAAAGAGAAATTAGGGAATCTATTCCATTTACGATAGTAGCAAAAACCATAAGATACCTGGGAATAAACCTAACCAAAGAGGTAAAGGATCTGTACTCGAAGAACTACAGAATGCTCATGAAAGAAATTGAAGAAGACACAAAATGGTGGAAAAGCATCCCATGTTCCTGGATCGGAAGAATAAACATTGTGAAAATGTCTATACTGCCCAGAGCAATCTATACCTTCAATACCATCCCGGTCATAATTCCACTGGATTTTTTCAAAGGCCTCGAACAAACAATCCTAAAATTTGTATGCAACCAGAAAAGACCCCGAATTGCTAAGCAAATGCTGAAAAAGAAAAACCAAGCTGGGGGCATCACATTGCCTGATTTCAAGCTTTACTACAAAGCTGTGATCACCAAGACAGCATGGTACTGGCACAAAAACAGATACATAGACCAGTGGAACAGAATAGAGAACCCAGATATGGACCCGCACCTCTATGGTCAAATAATCTTTGACAAAACAGGAAAAAATATCCAGTGGAAAAAAGATAGTCTCTTCAATAAATGGTGCTGGGAAAATTGGACAGCTCTATGTAGAAGAATGAAACTTGACCATTCTCTTATACCATACACGAAGATAAACTCTTATTTTTTAAATTTTTTAAAAATGTTTTAAAGATTTCATGTGTTTATTTGAGAGAGAGACAGCCATAGTGACAGAGGTAACAAAAGAGAGTACAAGCAGGGAAGAGAGGGAAAAGCTGGCTCCCACTGACCAGGGAGTCTGGGGACTCTATCCCAGGATCCTGGGATCATGACCTGAGCAGAAGGTGGATGCTTAACCAACTGAGCCATTCAGAAGTGCGATATCATATCATTTTAAATAAATATTCACATTTATATCTAATTTTGTAATTTATATTCTGTATTAATTTTTCTTAAAATAAACCCCAAAACCTGAATATAATCTGGTTATTAGGTTTTTTAAAAATAATAATAATTTAGTTCATCTATGGCTACAATTATTTCCAATTTGGTTTTAGTAAAACTTATTTTTGTTAACAGGTGAGTAAGATTTCAAAAAATAAGGCTGGGTGGACACTTCTATATTTTATTCAATAACTTTTTAATCTCAAGGTACCCCAACAGAGTGCTATATCTCTTAATGAACAGTCACCTGGAAATTAAACTTGTAGTTTTTTATTTCATCTAAGATAGGGAATAGGGCTGTCATATAGATCACCTTCAACCTGCCTTAGCACAAAGGATAAAGGTTATATCCTCTTGGAAATGAAAATGTCAAAAATCAAAGTTAGGTTCAATTATCTCTAAAGAGAGATTTCGACAAATGGGCAATCTACAGTAGTGAAATTCACATAATAGAATAATAAATAGTTCTGGTTTTTAAATCATCACTGAAAAGGCATACGATGCAGTATAAATTTCAGACGAATAATACAGAAGGACAGCACATGAAATTCACTAATAAAGGAACAATTTATTCAGAGAATTATTTAAAATACATGGACATGTCTTTCCTTCTTTTGTATAAAAGTATAAGCATGACTACACAACAATTTGAATTCGAGATTAACAGCAAACCATCAGGGGCGGCTGGGTGGCTCAGTGGGTTAAAGCCTCTGCCTTCAGCTCAGGTCATGGTCTTGGGGTCCTGGGATAGAGCCCAGCATCAGGCTCTCTGCTCAACAGGGAGCCTTTTTCCCCCCATTTCTCTGCCTGCCTCTCTGCCTACTTGGGATCTCTCTTTCTCTCTCTCTGTCAAATAAATAAAATATTAAAAAAAATATTTAAAAAAACAGCAAACCATCAGTTATTGTTTATCTAAGAATGTCTACAACAAACTGTAATCATTTTTTTCTATTTTAACATTGAGTTAGGATTTTAGGAAATTATTCAACTATTAGTTCACTTCAATCATGAGTCTTTTTTAGTTTTCTCAAATGGAGTCCTGGAAACAAAGGAGGTAGTGTCTGATGTCTACAAGCGCTCAATAATTTAGTCCTTTGTCTTATTTGCCTTCATAAATCATTTGTATATCCAGAGTGTCATCTTTCAATTAAGATAGTTATTTAGATACTCAGCAAGCATAGCGGTTCCTGTATCTTCAGATTAGCCTAAAAATTACCACAAAATCCAAAACAAACAAACAGAAAAAAGGAGGAGATTTCAACAAGTTCCCTCGGTATATCAATATTTGATAGGAAAAATAGAATGAGTTGGGACGTGGAAACTTTCAAACTTACGGATGCCACTGGCACAATGTGAAATACTTAGAGTATCTGGAGTCCTGAATATCTATCTTCCCACCTAGAATTAGCTATAATCATGATTGTGCTGTTAAACCAATAAATAAATAGATATTTTATTTGTTTTTCTTTTTTCCTCCTTAATTTAATGCTTAAGCAACTGTGGAATTTTCAAATTCTTGGGGGTAATGGCTAATGAGGAGATGGTGTATTACTTCTGATCTCAAGGAACTAAATATAATAAATACTCTATTGAGCATATATATTTCTAGATTTACACTGAAGGTTAGGAAAAAATATTGACTGGGCATTTACAGCAATTTCATCTGCAGTCAAGAAAGTGAGGCATATCAATATTAATAATACTATATACAAATATTAAAATATTAACACACAATGCTAATATTACTAACACACATAATATTAAAATGCAATTAGAGCCTGAGTAGATGATAATGAAATTTTGAGTTCTTTAGAAAAATTAAACTGAAATGGGGGTAAAAAGAAACAAACCAAAAGTGAGGCAGTATTATGTGAACCTCTTCTAAATAATTTTATCATTTGTTATATAATATCTCGAAAATACTCCCTTTCAAAATACACACCCTGACATTTAAATGCATTTGCAGGGAAATTAACTAAGATTATTAAATATTACTGACTTTCAGCTACAGCTTTCTAGTGAAATAACTAGTCAACTCAACTTTTTGAGTGGATTAGAATACCTATATAATATTGTATAAAATGTACTGCAAAACTATTTAAAACAAACTGAAGTTTCTATAAGATAAGAAAAACATAAACTTCCTAGGAAATATTTCTGAATCATTGATCACATATGCTAATTAAGGAAAGCTAAATACTGACAGAATTTTCTAGAGGAATACATTGACTATCTAAATATTGATATTTTCATGTCTTTCTTACTTCACAACTAAATGAACAATTAGATATTTTATTTTAAGGCATATTACCTTCATTTCAACTATAGCAGGAATAAAGAAAACTATACTTGTTAATATATTTGCTAGGATTTTTTTTTTCCTATGACATGTAAACAATCCTATTTCCCCAAGCAGCATTATGTTATGAGATCAGACAGCTTAATATTAAGACAAATTCCTTTTGGATTCCCAAGCTACTAACTGGAACTAATTCTTACTAAAGATCATGAGAGTATTAATTATTTGGCACAAATGGATAAACTAGAGGATTTGGACCTGCAGAGATGTCCTGGAAAATTAAGCCATGAAAGCATTCCAGGAGCTTCCTTATGATTTTCTATAAGAAAATAGCCTTAGACATTGTACATATGAAGAATTGTTAATACAAAGTAGTCAAAGTAAGATTTTTCTGCTTTGGTATTACTCCAACTAGCCTAGAGAGGAGCAGGCTACTTTTGCAATCTACAAATTGAGTTTCTTATGTAATAAAATTATTAACTTCAAATGTTCAATTTATTCAGAAGATGCCAAAATAAAATTAATCTCAGACTCTAGTAACAACTCATTGATTGCCTGGAAATAAGACATGATGGATTCCCTGGACATTTCAATCGACCACAATCCTAGAGGTTTAGGGGAGTTACCATCCTCAACTTCTCAGAGGACATATTGTCTTTTCTTCAACAAGTGTTCATTATCCTTTATATTTATAATTGGTAAAAATGCCTATCTCAAAATACATATAGCCCACAAAACCCTGTTTTACTTCTGTTATATGAAAATTGGAGATATGAAACTTTTAAAGTATTTTTTATCATTTGAACTAATTTTGCAATATTTCATTAACAGAAACTTCTCAATTATAAAGAAGCCAAAATTATATATCAAAAACTTGTGTCACTACAGTGATAAGAAAATACTCCAACTCAATTACAACAGAGAAGAGTTTGCATACTTTTATTTATTTTATTTTATTTTTTAAAATTTTTATTTATTTGACAGAGAGAGGGAGATTACAAGTCAGAGAGGCAGGCAGAGAGAGATGGGGAAGCAGGCTCTCCGATGAGCAGAAAGCCAGATGCAGGGCTGGATCCCAGGACCCTGAGATCATGACCTGAGCTGAAGACAGAGACTTTAACTCACTGAGCCGCCCAGGCACCTCATTTGCATACTTTTAAACAAAAGTCATCTGTATTTTTGAGTATTATTTTAGTATAAAGATGAATATACAATTGTGGATTTTCTATCGCTCACTATATGTGCATTTAATACATATTTTCCAGTATAAATAATATAGTAGTCACCTAGGTGGTTGATAAATGAATTTGCATTTTACTATAAAAAAAATTCGATGGTGGGGGCAGGGACACCTGGCTAGCTCAGTTGATAGAGCATGAAACTCTTGATCCCATGGCTGTAAGGTCAAGTCCACCAACCTGAGTGTAGAGATTATTTAAAGTCTTAAAAAAATCTCAATAAGGGAAGAAGGTAAAGTTAAAACAAACAAAACAAAACACCAAACTATAGCAAATTGAAAAAAACAAAAAACAATCTATTGGCTTAATGTCTCTTTGTAAACTATTTTATTATTTAAATATACTCTTCTAAAAATATACATCTAATAATTACCTATAAAACATTACCTTTGCAAGTATAATCTTAAATACACTGTGGGAACATTAACTGGACTAAGATTAAATATTGCTGGATTCCTGTTTAAGCTATTCATTTGAAAGACTAAACGATACACTTGATGTGTATCTATTTAGAATATTCAATAAAATGTCTTAAGAAAATATTTAGGGGCGCATGGGTGGCTCAGTGGGTTAAAACCTCTGCCTTTGGCTCAGGTCATGATCTCATGGTGCTAGGATCCAGCCCCATCCACATCAGGCTCTCTGCTCAGCAGGGAGCCTTCTTCTCCCTCTCTCTCTGCCTGCCTCTCTGCCTACTTGTGATCTCTCTCTCTGTCAAATAAATAAATAAAATCCTTAAAAAAGAAAAGAAAAGAAAATATTTAAAATTAGAAACCATCTACAGAGCTAGAAAACTACTTTCTTAAATATTTCACGTATATATTTTTTCATATATATAGTTTACTATATATATGGGTACAAACTTGTACCCTGAATCACTTTGAATCTGTAGGCATGTTTCCTAGCCCCCAAGTAAATTGTGAATCCCAGGGGAACGAAAACCCAGCAGATGGCTACCTAAACATAGCACTCAAATAGTTGAGTAGTTCCTTTACATTGCCATCTGCCACGTAATCCTCCAAGAAACCGAAATCTTTCAACTATAAAATGTTCTGCCAAGATTTCACAATGCCCATAGCCCAAATAACAGGCAAGAAGAATTTTGCAACGGATGTAAAGTCTCTAAAACATTTCTTAATACAAATTTTCTGGGAAAATTATTAATGTATTTAAAATTAATTAAATGTGTCACTATGTCAAACTTTAGTAGAACAACTACATTTATATTTACATAGCCATCTGCTAGTATTTGCATAGTCATACCTCGTGGGTTGCAAAAACCTACTCCACAAAGATCACACTGTTTGTCAGTACACTTGCATACCTGTCAATCAGTTCTAGTCTCTAAATATCCAGAAAACCAAATATAAAGAAGAAAAGAAATCAACTTAGTTGTCTCAGTATATCAAAAGTGATTGACAATTCCAGCCAATGGTAAAACAGAACATCTTAGATTTCTTATGACACAGGAAAGTATTATACATACTTTTTAATCAATTTAAAGCATTAAAACTATCCCTAATATTAGTTTCTGCATTTTTTAAGTGGGGTGGGCACACACACTTCTTTCAGTGTGAGTTAAGTGTTGAGAAAAATTGATGACTATCATGAAAAAGTGTTTTTGGTATCTTATTGCACTATCTACTCAAATACATATATAATTTTATTTTCCTATAATGCAAGTATAAATGCAAACATATGCAATTATTTAGCCCTGTGGAACTAATCCAGAATATGATTTAAAGTTCAAATTTGAAAACTCCTAAGCAATACTAAGTTTAAATATGTGTGTGTGTGTGTGTGTGTGTGTGTGTGTGTAAAATGCATATACTGTCTAATAATCATTTAGTATTTTTTCTGGGAAACCTAAGTAATGAAAGGATAACAAAAGATTTGCAATGGAAATTGGAAAATAACTTGAATTAGACAATATGAAAATATGACATAAAAACTAGTGCAATGTAGTTTTGATACCTGTATTAGAAATGAGAATACGTAAAAGATCAATGTAAAGAAGCTAAAATAAAATAGTATGTTGAAATCAAAGATGGCAGGATGAAGAAAAAGAAAGTCAGCTTATAAGAAAAATTTCAGAAATCAAAAAGTTTATTCTATAAAAATTAATGAAATAATTAAAAGACTATTCAAGATAAAAAAGAAAGAAGAAAACATACATTATCAGGAATGAAAAAAGAACCATCAAAATAGAGTCTTGGAAGTTAAAAAGATGGTGAGAATATCTGATGAGCGACTTCATCCAATAAATTTCATATTTTACATTTAAAGAACCAAGTCTAAAAAATTCAATTACAAAAGAATACAAAAAAAAAGTAAATTATTACAAACCTTTTATAGAAATTTGATTTCTATATATAGACCTTCCACAAAGCAATTACAGGCTATGAAGAATTTAATGGTCAATTTTTCCTAACACTTGAGAAATGTATATCAATTTTACATAATTTATTCTAGAGATAAAGTAGTTTCCACCTCATTTTATGAGACCAGGAAAAATTCAGGCCTCATAAATCTAACTTGAAAAAGGATATTATAAAAAGAAAAACCTACAGGTCAATATCTCTCAAAAATTAGACACAAAAATTCTCAACAAAATAAATAAAATTTAAATCTATACATATAGAATATTAATAAAGCAAGTCAATTAATCCCATCAATAGATTAAGTGAAAGAGTGCACGTTTCTATAGAACTATAGATCTAAGTAAACACTTGTTCATAAAAGAATTTATAGAAATTTAGGAATGAAGTGGTACATCATTAATTTAATGAGTAAAATATGAAAATAAAGTGTAGCCAAAATCATACCTAGTTGTGAAATATTGAACACTATTCCTCTGAGTTCATAAGACAAAATGTTGATTATCATTACTTCTATTCAAAATACACTGAATGTCTGTTAAAGCAAGAAAAAAAAGTATAAAAACTGAAAAAAAATGAGTATTTAATTACATTGCAAATAACAAGATTTTGTAATAAAATAACTCAAAAGAAGCTACAATATTTAAAAAATAATAAGGCAGTTTAGCAAAGTCACTGAGCAATATTATAGAAACATTTGCCTTTCTGCATATTAAAAACTAACAATTTGGTTTATTTTATTTCATTAAGATTTTATTTATTTATTTGACAGAGAGACAGTGATCACAGGTAGGTAGAGAGGCAAGCAGAGAGAGAGGGGGAAGCAGGCTCCCTGCTGAGCAGAGAGCCCCATGCGTGGCTCTATCCTAGGATCCTGAGACCATGACCTGAGCCCATGACTGGAGCCGAAGGCAGAGGCTTTAACCCACAGAGCCACCCAGGTGCCCCAAGAGCTAACAATTTTAAAATTTCCATTCTTTTAAAAAAACTAACAAAGATGAGCTACAGCTCTACATTAAAACTATAAAACAACTGGTTGACATGATACTACATATAGAAAACTCTAAAGACTCCACCAAAAAAGTACTAGAACTGATAAATGAATTCAATAAGGTCACTGGGTACAAAATCAATATACAAAAATCCATTGCACTCCTATACACCAATAATGAAGCAGCAGAAAGAGAAATTAAGAAAACAATCCCATTTACAATTGCACCTAAAATAATAAAATATGTAGGAATAAACCTAACGAAACAGGTGAAATACCAGTATTCTGAAAACTACAAAATGTTCATGTAAGAAATTGAAAATGACACAAAGAAATGGAAAAACATTCCATGCTTATAGATCAGAAGAACAAATATTGTTCAAATGTTTATACTACCCAAAGCAATCTATACTTTTAAACTAATACCTATAAAATTACCAAAAGCATTTTACATAGAAATAGAACAATTCTAAAATGTGTATGGAACCTCAAAAGACCTTGAATAGCCAAAGCAAACTTGAAAAAAGAAAAGCAAAGCTGGAGGCATCACAATTCCGGATTTCAAGTTATATTACAAAGCTGTTGTGATCAAACATTATGGTACTGGCACAAAAATAGACACATAGATCAATGGAACAGAATAGAAAGCCCAGAAATAAGCCCCTAATTATACAGATAATTAATCTTCTACAAAGCAGGAAAGAATATCCAATGGGAACAGTCTCTTCAACAAATAGTGTCGGGGGGGGGTCCCTGGGTGGCTCAGTGGGTTAATTGCCTTCAGTTCAGGTACTGATCTCAGGGTCCTGGGATCCAGCCCCGCTCTCTGCTCAGCAGGGAGCCTGCTTCTCCCTCTCTCTCTGCCTGCCTCTCTGCCTACTTGTGATCTCTCTTTCTGTCAAATAAATAAATATATATATTTTTTTAAAAATGGTGTTGGGAAAACTGGACAACTACATGCAAAAAAAAATGAAACTGGATTACTTATACTATATGCAAAAATAAACTCAAAATGGATTGAGGATCTAAAAGTGAGACCTACAACCACAGAAACTCTAGAAAAGAGCATAAGTGGTAATTTCCCTGACATCGTTTGTAACAACATTTTTCTAGATATGTCTCCTGAGGCAAGAGAAACAGAAGCAAAAATAAACTAGTGGAACCAAATCAAAATAGAAAATTTCTGCCCAGTGAAGGAAATGATCAATAAAACAAAAAGACAGTCTACTGAATCGGAGAAGATATTTTCAAATGATATATCTTATAAAGGGTTATTATCTAAAATATATAAAGAATTTATACAAATAAACACCCCCAAAACCAATAATCCAATTAAAATTGGGTAGAAGACATGGACAGACATTTCTCCAAAGAAGACATAAAGATGGCCAACAGACACTCATCATCAGGGAAATGGAAATCAAAATTACAATGAAGTATCATTTCACACTTGTCATAATAGCCGAACTCAAAAATATGAGAAACAACAAGTGTTGGTGTGGATATGGAGAAATAGGAACCTTCTTTACTGTTGGTGGGAATGAAAACTGATAAGCCATTCTGGAAAACAGTATGGAGTTTCCTCAAGAAGTTAAAAACAGAACTACCCTATGATCCAGCAACTGCACTAATAGGAATTTACTCAAAGAGTACAAAAATACTGATTTGAAGGGATATTTGCACCCTGATATTTATTGCAGCATTTTTTACAATAGCCAAATAATGGTGTTCAAAGAAGGTGAATGGATAAAGAAGAGGTGGTATATATACAATGGAATATTACTCAACCATAAGAAATAATAAAATCTTGCCATTTGCAATAACATTGATGGACCTAAAGAATAAAATGCTAAGCAAAATAAGTCAGTCACAGAAAGACAAGTATAATATGATTTCACTCATATGTGGAATTCAGTGATTTTAAATCTAATCAGATTAGAGAACTTATTCCAGAAACCCAGGAATCAATTCAGAAAACTCATCGTGATTCTGTTCCTCTGGAACCACTCTCAGTAATAAGACATCAATTTACTTCAGATTGTTATGTAGGGTCAAACTAAGTCCAAATGAAATCTCACTATTTTTGTTGTTCTTGTGGAAATGAACAATTTGGCTTTAAAATTTATGTAGAAAATGCTAAGGCTCCATAGTAGCCTAATAACCTTAAAGAAGAACAAATTTGGGAAATCATGTATCAGAGATCAAGACAACATAAAGATCACGGCAATTAAGACACTGTGGTTTTGGTATTAGGATAAAGGAACCTATATACAGCATATATTTTGTATGTGAGTTTAGGTTGGTTATTGATATCACCCATACCTTCTCCCACTACACTGTTTATACTTTCACACTAGTAATGGTATATTTTGATGAAGAGAACTCTGGAATTGTAATAAAGTCCAATGTACCAATTTCTGATTATATATTAGTAATTTTTGTGTCCTGTTGAAGACAATTCATAAAGATAGTCTACTTTCTTTTCTATTAACTTTATTTTCTTAACATTTACATTACAACTATCAGTAATTACACTATGTATTACATATATAGTTTAATGTACGGATCATAGTTTTTGTTTCTGGTTTTATCTATATTCAGATTTTGGACACAGCACCATGTTTTTCAGAGTAAAAACTTTCTACTGAAATGAAGTTAACTCATACTAGGCAATATTAATGAGCAGATTTTACTTTAGGTTGAGCAGACAGATAAAAGCATAAATAAGGAGACTTGATCCCTAGGATACCAGCAAACAATGGAAATGTTGACCCTCCTGAAGATTTTTGAATTATTTTTAGAAATAATCATTTGATATATGGTGTGAACTCAAGGGTAAAAGACTGGCTGAGGATTAAAGAAGTTGTTTTATTCAGTTTGTCTTTGATTACTCACCCTGATTTCTGTCCTACTTTTCATGACTTCTCCTTCAGGATACTGTACTCAACGTCTCCTTATGACTCTGCTTTAATTTCCATTGCTAACACTCCAGGGACATTTCTGGAATATAATGCCTTCTCTAGGTTGCATGCCAAGACTCTCCTTTTTTGTGTGTATTGAATTATTGAAAATTATTGTATCAATATAAATCTTCTCTAACTCCAAGCTTTTGAAAACATAATTTGTTTCTTTTTACAACTGTTTCAATAGAATTTTATTAGAGATTACAAGTTGAAAGAAAAAATATGACATCTAGCTTGAATCACATATTTTATATAAACACAGTATATTAAATAGAAATGAATAATCATTTATATGAATCAGTTTTCCTTTACATATTGTGTGATAAAACATATAATTGAACTCTTCAGAGTTGAGAACCAGAAGATGAAGGTATATATGATGTATATAAAATTTCTAACAAAAGTGAAGCAGAAACAACTATACCTATAAGGACCTAGAATGATAACAGCACATATATTTGATCATAACTCTGTTGTAATTAAATTGAACTAATATCAACAATTACTTGCTTATTATCTCACCATTTTTGAATATCAAAATTAGAAGTCAGTAAAAATATTCAAAAATATATTTTGACCATATCTCTAAATTATCAAAAATGATTTTTTTTTTGCCTAAAGGTTTAATGAGATTTATTGATGTTTATATATTTTAAAATAAGGGTTTTCTCTCTGATTCACTGTCATTACTATTTTATTATGAGAGCTATTTGGTTTTTGAGATATTTTGTTTTAATATACTTTGCTTCATTAAAGACATTTCTTAGAGCAGTTTTAGTATTACAAAAAAATTGAGAGGGAAGTACAGAAATTTCCCATATACTCTTTGCTCCAGCACATACATAGTCTCTCCCATTATCAGTATGACTCTCCAGAATTGGCAGATTTTTTTTTTACTAAGGAAGAATCTACATTGCCACATCATAATCACTCAAAGTTTATAGTTTACCTTAGTATTCACTCTTCGTAGTGTACATTCTATGGGTTTGGGTAAATGCATAATGACATATATCCATCATTATAATATCACACAGAGTATTTTCACTGCCCTAAAAATCCTCTATGCTCTGCCGATCATCTTTCCCCTCCTTTGCCATACTTTTAAAAGTTCCTTGTTCTTTGTTTATTTTCATTTTTCTTAATTGAAACTTTTTTTAAGTCAGTGAAATTGGCTTTACTACTACTAATGGAAGCTAAAATAACAAATTGCTTTTCTCTTCTCCCTGAAAATGTATGAAATTTTAAACCACGACTCTAAACAATCCTTAAATATGCTACACACTTAATTAAATATATAATTTAGATCACTTCTACCTACTGTTTATTTTTTTGTCTAAATATTTTTATTTTATTATTGGTAGAAATTTTAAAATTTTATAATCATGCAAATATTTCATCTGTTGATTTTTTCCTCAAAATTAGAATGATTAGTATTATGATAACTTTCAAAATCTTGGTTTTTAAGAAAAATAAATTTTTTATTAAACTGAAACATTAATATGATTTTGGATACTTCAGATTGTTGGATTTAGATTTTTGCATACTTTAGATATTTACTTTTTACTGGACATTTATAATAAAATTATTAAAAGGTTTTACTACATGAAAGGACCAATGTTCAGTGCTATACCCAAATTACTTATAATTGAAGAAGAAAAAAACAAATGGCAAAGTAGCCACTATACAAGCTGAATAGTGTTACAATGAAATAAAAACAATATACTGTATAGATTCTAAAAGAGATTATTATTTTCTTATTATTATAAGAAAAAATTTAGGAGGGCACCTGGATGGTTCAGTCAGTGGGGGATTGGGCGAGCCTGGTAGTGGGTATTGAGGAGGGCATATATTGCACGGAGCACTGGGTGTGGTACATGAACAATGAATCTTGGAACACTGAAAAAATAAAATAAATTTATTTGGGGGGAAAAAAAGAACAAAGGGAAAAAATCAGTTTGAGGGCATAATGGAAGTTAAAACGGGATCAATAGTGTATGACCATCTGGAAATGGAGATTGAGGTGTGTGTGTAAGGTCAAATTTTAAAACCTAAAACAATTCAGTGGGTAACACAATACCAGTATATACATTTCAATGAAAAAAGTACAGTCATAAATCTATGTTAAAAGCAAAAAGTAGCAGCTCTGAGAATGAAGGATTGGAATAAGGGGAAAAAAGATATTGAGAGAAAAGTAAGAAGCTGTATTATTCCTATTTTGGTGAGATATATGGCAATCTAAGTCAGAGGTGACAAAGAGGATGGATACAACATATTGATCAGTTTGAAAAATACTGCTTATGAAGAACTTAAAAATTTTAAACCATGTCAATGTAGATAATGAGCAAAAAAAAGAGTCATAAATCTCATCTAAATTATGAGATTTTCTGGTTAGGAAATGATAGTATATTTTATAAGGAGTCTAATTAGTTTCACATTTGAAATAGAAGAAACTATTATTTCTCCACTACTTAGTAATTTAAATTATTACTGTTATAATTAATGAAAACTGCACTAAATGTAGATATAAAAGCACAATCTATATCATCTTCCATTTATGATAATATGATAGTAGGAATAATAAAAACATTGATGGCAAAGGTGGCACAGAAAAATAATATTTATAAAGATAGCAAAAATATATCCTCACCTCATTCTAACAATCAAAATCTATGATTAAAATTTAATTGTAATGTAAAACTTAAAATCATTAGAGAAAACTGTAATAAAGGGATAGTGATATATGATGTATCAATATTGAAATATAAATATTTTAATAAAAAATAAACAAGGCGGATTAAAAGTTAAGTTTTAGAAAGCCTGAACTTCCTTTAAATGGGTATGAACTCTGGACATTTAAATGCTATGGATACATAACACAGAATAAAAACAATTACGAATAGATGTAACTACATATAATTTAAGTTTCTAAGTATATAAAATATAATTAAAATACATTCAATAACAAAAAGTACTTTAATAAAATTAAGACAAAAGGTTGATATTCTTACTAAAATGGGCACACACAAATAAATTAGGAAAAGAACATTTTGGCAAAAGACATTAACAGTCTATTTACAAAAGAGACAATACAGATGAGTAATAATATTAGAGATAGTTTCAAAATACTGAAAAAAATTTGTAATGCAAGTCTGCTGATTAGGAAAATGTTTGTAACTGCTAAAAGTTAAAATCGTACACATTGAAGAAAATGGCATTCTTGGAGTGCCTGGGTGGCTCAGTCCTTAAGTGTCTGCCTTCAGCTCAGGTCATGATCCCAGGTTCCTGGGATCAAGCCCCATATCAGGTTCCCTGCTCAGAGGGAAGCTTCTCCCTCTCCCACTTCCCCTTCTTGTATTTCCTCTCTTAGTGTCTCTCTCTGTCAAATAAATAAATAAAATCTTTAAAAAATGCCATTCTTAGACGGTGTGCTGTCAGAAGAAAACATTTAATAAAATCTTACTTCTTTTATAATAAAAATGGGAAGTCTCTTACATTTCCAACAAGATTTATATAAAGTATGTATCTTGACTGTTAGAAAATATCTTGGGGCTTCTGGGTGGCTCAGTGGGTTAAAGCCTCTGCGTTTGGCTCAGGTCATGATCTCAGAATCCTGGGATTGAGCCTCGCATCGGGCTCTCTGCTTGGCAGGGAGCCTGCTTCCCCCTCTCTCTTTTCCTGCCTCTCTGCCTACTTGTGATCTCTCTCTCTTAGTCAAATAAATAAATAAAATCTTAAAAAAAAAGAAAATATCTTGATATTATACTTAAAATTTTAAATGAAGAATATTTGCCTAGGTAATACTCTGTCAAACAAACATACGTTACTGTAGTAAAAAAGTAATAGAAATAGAAACATTAAAATATCATATCTAGGGGTGCCTGGGTGGCTCACATGGTTAAGTGATTGCATCTTGATTTCGGCTCAGATCAAGATTTCAGGGTCATGAGATGGAGCCAGCATTAGGCTCTGCACTCAGCTGGGAGTCTGCTTGAGATTTTCTCTTTCCCTCTCCCTCTGCCTCTCCCCCTGCTCTCAAGTGCTCTCTCCTTCTAAATAAATAAATAAATAAATAAATAAATAAATACAATCTTTAATAAATAAGTAAAACAAATAAAAAAATAAATAATTGAATAAAATGTCATATATAAGCACTGAAGTTATGGATGAATTATATTTTATCTTGCCATTTTTGTAATTATCGTTTTGTTGTTCATTGCCAGACTTACTAAGCATGGTATACCAGTTTGTCAGTTATTTTTAAAAATATTATTATTATTATTTAAAGATTTTATTTATTTGAGAGAAAGTGAATGAGCGAGAAAGCATGAGCAGGTGGAAGGGTAGAGGGAGAGAGAGAAGCAGACTCCCCAAGAGCAGGGAGCCTGATACAGGACTGGATCCTGGGACTTCGATTCATGATTTGAGCTGAAGACAGATGCTTAACCAACTGAGCCACCCGGTGCTCCTGTCAGCTATTTTTTATACATCATTTCATTTCATTTACATAAAATCTATGCATGATATCTATCAATCCCTATTTTGCAAATAAGGAACAGAAGGACTGAGGTAGATTTTATTCTGGGATTATCTTATTTCAAAACCCATGCTCTTTGTCTCTGCAACTTTCTGCTTTCCTTTATTTTCCAGATATTCCACATTGTTTTTGTTAAAATAGATACTGTCTATTACATATCAAACATCTATAACGTATGACAAGTGGTCCTAGACTCTCAGCACATAGTGGTAAACAGAGAGAAAAACGACCAAGTAAAAGGAAGAATCAAAAACCACTTAGAAAATGTGAATAAATGGAATGAAAAAGGACCCATAGAGGAAGACTAACGTGTGCAATTAATAATGATGAAGATTTGTGAAAATTAAAAGTATCTAAACTAATAAAAATTTGAAGAAATAAATTACAGGATTTTTTTCCCTACTAATGAATTGCTATTGGCCCCTTTTGACTTACCTCTACATTCTTTCACTCCAGAAAGAGGCAGGAGTTAGGTAGAATTATAATTGATCATTTCTTCAGGACTATCAAGGATAGAGGAGACTCTAGCCCAAATGGATTCAAATACTTCTATTTTTATTGATTCTTTAGGCAACTTTTGATGTCCCATCAAAGAAAAGCTTTTCAGTGTGATAAAAAATAACTTTAAAGAAAACCTCCCTACAATGAGCAAATAGTAAACAAAGATGAGACTCCAAGAGCAACAATAGGGGCACCTGGGTGGCTCAGTTGTTAAGCATCTGCCCTCAGCTCAGATCATGATCCCAGTGTCCTGGGATGGAGCCCCGCATCGGGCTCCTTGCTTGGCAGGAAGCCTGCTTTCTCCCCTCGCCACTTGCCCTGCTTGTGTTCCCTCTCTCAATATGTCTCTCTCTGTCAAGTAAATAAAATCTTTTAAAAAAAAAAAAGAGCAATAACAGCAACAACAAAGTGATTAAAAAAAAAAACAGAAAAGGAGAGGAGAAAGAATTGTATTTACCTACTATGGGTATTTTAAGAAAATAATGACCAACAGATAAAAAGTAAAACAGAACACTGATAAAGCTCAGTTGTTGAGGAACATAGTACTTCACTGTTAAGACACACAGTGGTTACTGTTGCAGTGTAAATCAACCTAAAACTTTAAATATTTTATTTGTATTCAGTACTACTTGAAATGGCCCTTTGTGGGGAAAAAAAACCCACAGAATTATACTTACCTAATGGCAGCCTCAATGACATTGTGCCACTGAGCACAAGTGCCCTCACAATTTATATAGATGTTGAAGAATATTCAAGCACACAGCAGGGAGTATCAACTGGTATGTTAGGAAAGCGTACCAACAAAATAAAAAAAAATAATGGACATAGTTCCAAAATGAACTTAGAATTTAAGCAAATGTCAACCAATAAAAATTGCTTTGATTAATAAACATCAAGCACACAGCACTAAAAATCTTATCTAAAATCAGTCACTATAGTACAGGGAAGGAAACTTGAATTTAAGCAAGTGAAAAGATTCAGATATGAAATTTTGAGACTCCTTAATTTCTCTTTCTACTGCTTCATAATTGCTGAATAGAAATGTAACAGATTTCTGTACACTGATTTTGTATCCTGTGACTTCACTGAATTCATTTACCAGTCCTACAGTTTTTTGTGGAGTCTTTCAGGTTTTACACATGGAGTATCATGTCATCTGCAAATAGTGGAAGTTCTACTTCTTCCTTAATGATTTGGATGCCTTTTATTTCTTTCTGTTGTCTGATTGCCGTACACAGGATCCAGTACTATGTTAAATAACAGTGGTAAGAGTGGACATCCCTGCCTTGTTCCTAACACAGAGGAAAAGCTCTTAGCTTTTCACTACAGAGGATGATATTAGCTGTGGATTTTTCCATATACAACCTTCCTTTATGAGGTTGAGGTATGTTCCCTCTAAACCTAATTTATTGAGATCTATAATGAATGTTGTACTTTGTCAAATGCTTTTCCTCCATCTACTGAAATGCTCATATGGCTCTCACCCTTTCTTTATTAATGTCGTGTATCACGTTGATTGATTTATGAATATTGAACCACCCTTGCATTCCAGGAACAAATAACATTTGATTGCGGTGAATGATTTTTTTAATGTACTATTGGATTCAGTTTGCTACTATTTTACTGAGAATTTTTTCATCCATGTTCATCAGAGATATTGATCTGTAGTTCTCTTTTCTGGTAGACTCTTTATTTGGTTTTCTATCAGGGTAATCCTGGCCTCAGAATGAAATTGTAAGTTTTCCTCCATTTTCTTTTTTTTAGAAGAGTTTGAGAAAAATAGGTATTAAATCTTGTTTGGGTAGAGTTTGCTTGTAAAACCATCTGGCCCTGGATTTTTTATTTATTGGGAGTTTTTTGATTACTGATTCAATTTCTTTGCTGGTTATCTGTTCAAGTTTTCTATATCTTTGTGTTTCAGTTTGGGTAGCTTATAAGTTTCTAAGAATTTGTCCATTTTTTCCATATTATCCAATTCGTTGGCATGTAGCTTTTCATAACATCTCATCATTGTATTTCTTTAGCATTGGTTGCTGTTTTTTCTCTCTCATTGTGATTTGTGATCCTTTCTCTTTTCTTTTTGATAAGTCTGGCTGGAGTTTATCGATTTTAATAATTTCTTCAAAAATCAGGTCCTGAATTCACTGATCTGTTCTACTGTTTTTTGTTTTCATTTCTTCATCATTTTTTTCTGCTCTAATCTTTGTTATTTCCTTCCCTCTGGTGGCTTTAGGTTTCATTTGTTGCTCTTTTTATAGTTTCTTTAGGTGTAAGGTTAGGTTGTTTATTTGATATTTTTCTTCCTTTTAAGTTAGGCCTTTATTGCTATATAGTTCCAATTCCATTGACAATTGCATCAAAAACAGTAAGATATCTAGGAATAAACCTAACCAAAAAAGTAAAGACCTGTACTCTGAAAGCTGTAATACAGATGAAAGAAATTGAAGAAGACACAAAGAAATGGAAAAATATCCCATGCTCATGGATCAGAAGAACAAATATTGTTAAAATGTCTACACTACCCAAAACAATCTACACATTTAATGCAATTCCTATCAACATACCACTATCATTTTTTACAGAGCTTGAACAAACAATCCCAAAATTTATATGAAACTACAAAAGACTCCAAATAGCCAAAGCAAACTTGAAAAAGAAAAACAAAGGTGGCGACATCAAAATTCCAGACTTCAAGTTATAGTACAAAGCAGTGGTGATCAAACAGTAGGTACTGGAACAAAAATAGATTCATAGATCAATTCAACAGAATAGAAAACCCAGAAATGAACCCACAACCATACAGTCAATTAATCTTTGACTAAACAGGATAGAATATCCAATGGGAAAAAGACAATCTCTTCAACAAATGATGTTAGGAAAACTGGACAGCAACATGCAAAAGAATGAAACTAGGCTTCTTTCTTACACCACACACAAAAATAAATTTGAAATGGATTAAACATCTAAATGTGAGACCTGAAAGCACAAAAATGCTAGAGGAGAATACAGGTAGTAACCTCTTTGACATTAGTTATAGAAACTTCCTTCTAGATATGCCTCCTGAGGCAAGGGAACAAAAGCAAAAATAAACTACTGGGACTTCATCAAAATAAAATCTTCTTCACAGTGAAGGAAACAATTATCAAAGCTAAATGGTAACCTACAGAATGGGGGAATATATTTGCAAATGACATATCTGGTATGCACACACACACACAGTGGGATATTACTCAGACATCAAAAGAATGAACCCTTGCCATTTGCAAGGACATGGATGGAGGTAAATACTATTACATTAAGCAAAATAAGTCAGAGAAAAACAAATACCATATGTCACAAGTGAATTTAAGAAACAAAACAAATGAGCAAAGGGGTTAAAAAAAAAAAAAAAAAAGAAGCAAATCATGAAACAGACTCTTAACCATAAAGAACAGATGGTTACCAGAGGGGGTACGGGGTTGGGAGGACGTGTCAAACAGATGATGAGGACTAAGGAGTGCACTTCCGATGAACCTGGTATTGTATGGAAGTGCTGAATCACTATACTTACATCTGGACTAATATTACACTGCATGTAGTATTTCACTGGAATTTACTTTTAGTTTTTCAAAGATTATTTATTTCAAAGAGATATAGAGAGAAGGAGCAGGCACAAGTGGAGGGAGAGGCAGAAGGAAAGAATCTTCAAGTAGACTTCCTGCTGAGTGAAGAGCCAAATCCTGGATTCAGTCTCAGGACTCAGAGATCATGACCTAAGCAGAAACCAAGAGTAGGTTGATGAACTGACTGAGCCACTCAGGCACCCCTTCACCGGAGTTTAAATAAGAACTTTTAAAAACATAAAAAAAAAATAAAAAGAAGTTTTAAAAACATAAATAAAAAAAAAAAAGAAATCCTGAGACAAGAGACCCACATTTATCTTCATTCTGTAGTTTCCAAAAATTAGTATTCTGAGTCCACAGTCCAAGCCTAAGACTATCCTCTTGGCATACAATCCTTTGCTTTGAGGCAATCAAAACACAACTTCATTTATATTTTACCTAAACTGCCCTTCCTCCTAGATCTAAAAACCTGTCTCTTCCTTTGGTGAGAGGTTACCCTTTGTCTGTGTTTTTCCCTTGCCCAAGGAAGAATCAAATCCATTTTTTTGTTTTAAGAATGGTTTGATTCATGATTTGACGATTTGAGAGTCTTTAAAGATAATAATTTTAAAATCTTTGCCCAATAGAACCTTGGAATTTCCTATATGAGCAGTACAAATTCTAGTAGGCTTTTTTTTTTTTAAGCCTTTTTCATTCATGGTCCAACTTCCTTTGGTTCTTTCATGTTAAATAACTAATTTAAAAGTAATCTGAATACTAATCAATATTTATATCTCCATATACTAAACTTAAACTTAGCAGAATTAATTTTGTTCACTGAGAATTCATAGACACTACTGAGATTATTCCTTTGATTTTGGTTCTTTAGAGAGTTCAACAGATGAACCTCTGTTTTACTAGCAACACTTTTTAGCTTCCTTTATGTTCATTTTATATTATCAAGTATTGTTTTGTGGTTCTACAATTTCTTCATCCTAAGAGTTGTAATTTTTATAGGGCTTAGATGATTCTTTGTCATCATTTCTCTAGTCCAGCAGGTATATGGGTCTTGCAAGACTGGTATGCACTCTCTGAAGCAAATATTTTGCCAAGTCTATGTGGAGATTCTCTACCCTGACTGTATAAAAGACAGTTTTTTAATATTATTCATTCATGTTTTCTCTTTTTATTGGAAATCTCACCAATTTTATTAGTGTTTTGAAAGTGCCAGCTTTTTGCTTTTTTTTTTTTTAAGGCTTTATTTATTCATTTGAGAGAGACAGAGCACACAAGCAGGAGGAGAGGAAGAAAGAGAGGGAGAAGCAGCCTACCCACTGAGCCAACTGGGAGCCTGATGTGGGGCTCAATCCCAGGACTTGGGAGATCATGACCTGAGCTGAAGACAGAGGACTAACCATCTGAGCCACCTAGGTGCCCCTAACTTTTGGCTTTTTGGTTCAATTTTAATTGCCATACCCTGAATATTCATTATTTTACTATTATCTTTATTTTATTTTCTTTTTATTCTTCCTTTGCACTAAATCTGTTTCTACGTTCTGGGGAGAATAATTAGTTTAATTATTTTCATCCTTTCAACTTTTTTTTTTAAAGATTTATTTATTTGAGAGAGAGTGTGTGTGCATGTGGGAGGGAGGAAGAGAATCTTAAGCGGACTCCATGCTGAGGGTGGAGCCAGAAGTGGGGCTCAATCCCAGGAGCCTGAGATCATGATCTCAGTGGAAACTAAAAGTTAGATGCTTAACTGACTGCACCACCCAGACTCCCTTTAACCTTTTTCTAATACAGACATTCAATGCTAATTCTTTCTCCAAGATTACTTTTAGAAGGTACTCTAAGGCTTTAAGAAAATATTTAATTATTAGGTCCAGGTATTTTCTAATTCTCATTATTATTTCTTCAATATCCATGAGTATGGTTTTATATCTTTCATATTTTTATAAAAAGTCTCAACTATAATCCCTGAATATTTTTATCCTCTCTTCTTTCTTTTATTACATATACATGTTTTTCTAAGCCTATTATTGATATATTTTCCATTTGTTATATTTTTACTTGTAGTTTCATCTGTTTTTCTGGATTTTATTATGATTATTTCTTTCTTACCATTTTCCAGTTTGCTAGTATTTTCTTCATCCAGCTACACTTGGCTGCTGAACACCTTCACTGAGTTATTTTTTCAATTCTAGAAAATTGATTACTCTTTTATAAAGGCTTCTATAGTCTTCCACCAAATTTCTCAGTATTTTAAATCATTGAACATATTAAGATTATTTACTTAAGGCCTTTGTCTCATGAACCAATTATCTAACTCTCTTATGAATCTCTTTTTATCTGTGATTTCCTCTGTTCTTCATTCATGTGGTCATTTTTGTCTTGGGCCAAGTTTGTTCCTTTATCATATATGGTGTTAAAATTGTGAACAAAAACTGAAGTTTGGGTGATATTTTCCTTTTGAAAATTTATATTTTAAATATTCTATTTGTTTATTTGAGAGAGAGAGAAAGCAGAAATAAAAAGAGAAGTAGAGAGAGAGGAGGAAGAAGCAAACTCCCCACTGAACAGGGAGCCGGATGTGGGATCTGATCCCAGGACTCTGAGATCATGACCTGAGCCAAAGGCAGACACTTAACTGACTGAGCCACCCAGGTGCTGGGGAAATTATATTTTAATCTTGCAAGCCACTTAAGCCCTGGTATTCAAGTATACCTGAAAGCAGTTTCAGGATTGAAATTAACTCAAACTAGGTATCAGTCTTTCCATGAACTTCTCTACCTTTGCTTTGGCCCTTGCTACTGAGTTTTGGCTTCTTAATTTTTCTGCAGGACATACAAGGTTTCATAATTTTCTCACATTTGCAGTTACTGGACTCCAATTAATTTTATTACTCCTTATTCCTACCAGACCCTCAGAAGTTTCAATTAGATTCTTAATCTAATCATCTGATTGTGGAATTTTAAGATTCCCATACAAGAAATACACTCAATCTACTTTTACCTATTTGATCTACATATTCTTTCAAATGCAGTCATCACATTTTTCACTGCTTCTTAACTCTATGATTCCTTTGGATAGATATTTTAAAAATCTTGATCAGCTTTTTCAATTTTTAGTGGGAGCTTTGAATCAAATTAACTAATATACTATTAATAGGTAAAAGAATCCCTGAAACATCTCTATTTTAGCTAATTTTCCCAATCTTTTTCAGTATAAGTAAAAAAAAAAATCTAAAGAAAATGTATGTGGAAGTGATATATGTAACTTCCAGCCTGTGTATTGAAATACAAATGTTCTAATCTTGCTCTTCCTTTTTTTATCTCTTGCATAATGAAAGTTATAAAGGGCAGAAACATAAGGACAACAGACCAGATGATTGTGAAGAAATGATATAGAAGGAAACTGTCCTTATTTGACCTTGTTGAGCACAGTCTGATTGTTCATCTCTAGACTGCAATGTGAATAAACAATAAACTTTTATATACTAACACCACATTTTGAGGTATCCCCATTACAACATGTTGGTCTTTACTCCAACTAATACAACATCTAGATAAAATGTTGAGTAGGGGATTGAATATATGAACCAGGAGTTCAAAGGAGAAGTTAAGCTGAAGAAAAAAATGCAAGAGTCATTCATATATAGAGTGCATTTAATGCCACAAAGCTGAATGATATCATTTAGATAATGTATCTCCATATAGAAGAGAAACAAGGTCTGAGTCATGGGACATATAACAGTTTAGAAAGATATGATTATGAATAAGCAAACATGTCTAAGAAAAAGAGGCAAATGCAACTGACATAGACACAAGATTGAAAGATATCTCAGTATCCAAAGAAAAAAGAATTTGTTTGTTTTTCTGCTTCTTAAAAGGTACATCAACAGTATCAAATGCTGCTGACAAACTGAGTAAGAATTTATCATAAATTTAGTTTGTGGAGGTTGTTAGTGACATCGCCAAGAGCTGTTCTGATGGAATGGCGGGGTGAAGCCAATTGAGCATTGACTGATAAAAGAATGCTAATGAAGAAAATGATAAAAAAAATATATGTTAATATTCTTTTGAAGAATACTTGTGTTTAGTTGAACAGAGGAACAGGACAGATCTTGGAGGAGGAAGTAGATTCAAAGAATGTTTTTGTTCAAAAAAAAGAATGTTTTTGTTTAAATATGGCTGATATAATATATAAGCATATTGAAATAATACAGAAAACGGGAAACAGTTGAAGAGCAGCCTTTGTTATAATAGGGAGGGTGACTGATTTAACAGAAAACAAAATATATCGATGGTGGGTGCAGGTATGTTAGTAGCTTTAATGATGAGGATATAAGAAAAATAATTATTTTGCTGTTTTATGTTTTATTGTTTCTACTGTTTTAGTGAATCAGGAATAAAGATAAATATTTGAGAGTAATAAGAGAAGATATACACTGGAGGCTAGAGGAGAATGGGGAAGTTGTTAAGAGTCAAATAGGAGAGTAAAGGGACTTAGAAACTAGGAAATAGACATAAACTTCTGATCTCTTAACCCATTTGAATGTATACGGGCATAAATTTCTAATAGACAGTGTGGATTTACATCTTTTTTTTTTTTCTTTTATCTTTATATTGATGTTAAAAAAAAAAGTACATTATGGTTTTTTGTTTTTTTTCTTTTTACATCTTTCTCTAGACCTGGATTAAGAAGTAATAGTTTAATCAGGTTAGGGTTTTAGCCAGTTGAGTAAAAAGGCTGGAGCAAGGGATGAAGAAGCTATTGATGGAGTAATTCATAATGGTGGATAGTAGAATCTAAGCTAGATAATAAAACAAACAAAAAAACAAACAGTGATTTAAGAAGCATGAGGAAGAGTAAAAAGTGGTGTGTCCAAAAGATTGAATAGCTTGAAAGGGTCAAGAAATGATTAGATTCAGAATCTGAGTCTGAGAACTAGATAAAGTAAACAAAAACAGGAGTCAGTCCTTAGAGAGGATCATCTTTATCAGCTTATGCCAGTGTCAGATGCAACATGAGATTCAAATTTCAGCTGTTAGTGATTTTTTTTCTGGTAAAATTTCATTATCAATATTTCAAATAGATTGACTAGTAGTCTATAGGATGTTTTGATGAAGTGTTTATCTTCTGTTTTATTCCTTAATTTATTTTTTTTAAAGATTTTATTTACTTACTTGAAAGAGCAAAAACAGGAGATAGCACAGAGGAAGAGAGAGATGCAGACTCTCCGCTGAGCAGAGAGTTAGATGAGGTGATGGGGGAAGAGAGGTGCTCAATCCTAGGACCATCCAGAATCCTGAGATCATGATCTGAGCCAAAGGAAAGGCAGACACTTAACCAACTGAGCCACTCACGCAGTCCTCCTTAAAGTGTTTTAATTGACATTTGAATATTGTGCAAATGTAAGTTCTAAACAGATGACATCTTCACAGAGTAATCTTAACATTTATTTTTTTTATAAAGCCTAACTTGTTAAATTTTAGAGTTCTTCTTATGCTCTTGACTCTGTAATTTTCACTCAGACCTTTGTTCTTCCTTTCTTCTCTATAAAATTTAAAATATACTTTTAACCAAAAAACTAATTCATTTATCTACTTGTTATGATATTCCAGGTAAATTAATCCCAACATTCTTTTGAGGGTAACTTTTTGTTCAAGTTGGATTTTTTATTAGCTGGATTTTGCAGTGTTTCTGTCCTTTGAGTTTGTTTTTATGTTAAACTGCATCAAAGTTTCATTTTATTGTAACACATAAGAGTGTATGCTAATCAAAAAGTCCTATAGACTTCTTAAAATTCTTGGTCTTCTTTCAGAGAGGAATAATGTGGAATTTTTCTTCCATAAAATGATGTATCCTGCCTTTTGACATATTAGTATTCAGATATTTAAGACACTTTGTCACAGCATGCCTGCATTCATATATCATATTACATTTTATATGAAAATTATAATCAAGGCACTGGTATCAAGTAATTGCCCACATTAGAAATGCAAAGTATGCTTCAGATTATAAAGCTCCCTCAAATGATCGGACCACAGACAAACTACTCCCTTTAGTACATTTCTTTATTATCTGTCAAACTATGGATCTAGCCAGTAATAAAAGTTCTTGTTTTCTCAAAAAAGAATCTTCAATAACTTAATAGGTTAGTGATAAGTTTTAATGCTGTTTGGTACTTTGCCTTTGATTTTATTCTTTCCATTTCAGTTCATATCTCTGGGATCTCTTCCTACACTCATAATCATGTCAGTTAACTTTTGTATTTCCACTTTGTTTAGGTGTATTATTGAGGTTTTTTTTTTTATGTTCCCTTTTAATCGTAGCATAATTAGGGTATATTTCACATTTTACATAATCTCTAAATTGTAACTATAATTAAAATAAAAATACTCTTTTTAAGAAATATTGGGGTAATATATTTAAGGGTGCAGGATAACAAGTTTTGTGGAAAATAGTAGAAAATAGGTGTTCCTAAGTTTAGGAAAATGTAATGATTCAGTTAATTGGGTTTATCTTTCATTGTCTTAATGCCCCATGTTAAATGGAAATCCCTTACAGTAAATACTGTTATGTCTGTGTGCTTTATATGTGTGTAAGTGTGGTGTTAAGTCTCTATCAAACAGAAGAACTATAAATACTTAGTTTGTTTTCCAATCTCAGTCTAAGCTCCCCACGTGATTAAGCATATGTACTTCAAGTTTGTATTTTTTGAATGGCTTCCTTCTTTTTTTTCCCCAAGAAGGTTTCACAATTATAATAAAATTTTTACATGGCTTTTATTACTGCTCTATTTTTTTCTTTTTAAGATTTTATTTATTTGACAGAGAGAGAGAGAGAGAGAGAGAGATTACAAATAGGCAGAGAGAGAGGGAAGCAGGCTCCCTGCTGAGCAGAGAGCCCTATGCAGGGCTTGATCCCAGGAAGCTGAGATCACTACCTGAGCCAAAGGCAGAGGCTTTAACCCACTGAGCCACAGGCAACCCTTACTGCTTTATTTTTTAAAGTAAAACATATTTCCCAGCATTTGTTACAGCTGTATATTTCATTAACATCTTATTTAATTTTTAAATCTTATCATTAGTAAAGTGCTAATACATTATCACCTACAAATTTTCTGAACCAACTCTTTAGAGATATATCTATTATTAACTCATATACACATGCCAAATCAATTTTAGAATAATGCATATTATAATTCAAATAATTTTACCTAAATGAATTTTAAGAAGTTATTATCAATAACTTAATATGTGTCCATGACTAATTCTATCTAACCTATTTGCAGAATCTTTAAAATACTGATCTCTCATTTGCAATTTACCTATTTATAATAGCTTCCTTTTTTTTTTGAAGATTTTATTTATTTATTTTTCCGAGAGAGAGAGAGCACAAGCAGGCAGAGTGGCAGGCAGAGGCAGAGAGAGAAGCAGGCTCCTGATAAGCAAGGAGCCTGATGCAGGACTCAATCCCAGGACCCGGGGATCATGACCTAAGCTGAAGGCAGCCGCTCAACTGACTGAGCCACCCAGCCATCCCAATATAATAGCTTCCTTTATTAAAATTTTAGTGTTTTATTGATTTGGAGTCAGTTTATAAAATTTCTTCTAGAAATTAAAGTTAATATGGAATTTTGTTAGTATGTACTTACTACTAAGTAAATCCCCTAAATATTTTTGGTTCTTAACATTATACCTTTATATATCTTAACACTATATTTTTATAACTGTATATTATTCTATTTCTCCAAAATACAATAGGAGAGTTTTTATATTGAATTATAATTGACCTACAATATTATATTAGTTTCAGGTGTACAAACATAGTGATTCGATTTTTTATATATATACACATATATATGTATATATATTTTATATATCATGAAGTGATCACCAAGATAGGTTTAGTTACCACCTGTCACTATACAAAGTTGTTACAGTATTACTGACTATATTCTCTATGATGAACATTACCTCCCCTTGACTTATTTTTTATAACTGGATATAAATCCTTATCACCTATTTTACCTGCCCTCCCCCACTTCTAGCAACCACCAGTTTGTTCTCTGTATCTATGAGTATATTTCTGCATTGTTTGGTTCCTTACCTGGCCTCCACTTAAATGTTCTGCTGTATTAACTGATGACTCTGATGACTAAGTTCCCTCTTTAAAATCTTAACCAGAGTACACAGCTACACACTGATGAGTGTTAAACTACTCTTTAATAAAATCCACACTTCTACTTACACTTATTAGTTTTTATATACCAATAGTCAGTTGTGTCTTTTGCCCGAAAATGATTTTATCAGGTATAATGTTCTGAAATTACTTAGTTCAAGTACGTATTATGCAAATTCATTAAACATGAATGTGAAAAAGAGAATGTTGACCTTATAGAAATTTAGTTGAGCTCTTAAAAATGACGTATAAAGTTGAAAGGATAGATAATTTCCTGACATAGTGTGGTGAGGAGACTGAGAGTTTGGAAAGGTTAGTATTACAATTCAGATTTGTCTTCACTAGATTTGTTTTGTAAGTGTCAAGAATCATGATAGCCTATCTCCACTTTAAAAAAAACTAAACTGGAAAGCAAGAAATAATGTATTTTAGGCTGTAGAGAGACAGTATTTGGAGAAATGGTCTGGCTGAGTAACTAATATTTTTGACCACTTCAGAGGTGGGCACTCATTGTACGGATTAGTACTCAGATCTCAAAGGTAGATTTTCCTTTGACAAGTGAGGTGTTTGGGGGAAGAGACAAATATTTTGGATAAAATCTTCATGTTTTAAGTTTTGACTGATGCCAATATTCAGAGGGAAATCCTTATGATCTAAAGCTATTCTTCACAATATGACAAAATTCCAGATTTGGAAGTAATCTTAAAGTAATTTATTCCAACTATCTTCTCTATGCATGTATCTAATTTAAGAATATCTTGAGAAGTGTTATTTGAATGTTTAATGCTTCATTTTGTGTGTGAATATCTCAGAAGATTTTGTGCATGAATTAACTATTGCTGACATATAGATTACTTCCAAACCTGACAGCTTAAAGCAACAACAATGTAATATTTCTCAACATTCTGTGGGGTGGCTGGATAGAGTCCCTATTGAATGTGCTGAGACTTACTCACATGGATGCAGTCTGTAAAAAGAACAGCTGGTTTAGAAGATCCAAGGTGCCCCCGTAACATCATGTGCAGAGAAGGTAGGCTGTGGATGCTGGTCCTAATCATTGGTGACCTTTTAGTCTGCAGTAAACAAGACTAACTCCCTTATATATCAGTCTCAGGACAATATTGCATGAAAGTCAAGCATGAAAACTACAAGGTCTCTTTAGACTTAAGCTCTGGAACTTGCACAACATAAATTTTACCATGTCTTAAGGTTAATGTAAATCACAAAGCCAGCATAGTTTCAAAACATGGGAAAATAGACAACAATACTTAAGAAGGAGCTTCCAAATATTGTAGCTTTGTTTTTAAATCAATCAAATTTGAAAATATCTTTTTTATTAGACATAGATTTTCTTTTAAGTCTTTACCAATTACCTTGTTAAAATCTTTAAGTCCTATTCAGACCATGATAGTTCTATGGGTGTATAGACACAGTTATGTGGCCACCTGCTGTGATCCACCTCACATACTTCACTTCTGATAACAGGGTAGTGATTCATTTTCTGAATATATTTATCCATTGTCTTTTTAAATTTTCTGAAGTTTTTATTTTATTTATTTATTTATTTGTTTGTTTATTTTTAAAGATTTTATTTATTTATTTGACAGAGAGAGATCACAAGCAGGCAGAGAGGCAGGCAGAGAGAGAGGGGGAAGCAGGCTCCCCACTGAACAGAGAACCCAATGTGGGGCTTGATCCCAGGATCCCGAGATCATGACCTGAGCTGAAGGCAGGGGCTTTAACTCACTGAGCCACTCAGACGCCCCTAAATTTTCTGAAGTTTTTAAATAGTTGGCATCAAACTATTGGACACTATGATATTTCACTCAAGAATTAATCATTCCAATGACATATTTCTAAAATGTTCAAACACTAGATGGATTGGCATTCTCTTAATAAATTTCCCCTTCCTGAGAAATATTGTGTTCAAACATAGTCAGTGAAATAAAGTAGATATATATTAGAACAAATGTAACAGTGTCTTTTAATCTTTTTGTGTCTTATTTACATGTCATTTAGAAAGCAGTACTTGTGGAAGTGAGGTTTATGTAAAATTTATGTACCATATCAGCTCTTTATAGTTAATACATGAAAATCATATGTATAATACACAGTGAAAATAATCCAGGGGCACCTGGGTGGCTCAGTGGGTTAAAGCTTCTGCCTTCAGCTCAAGTCATGATCTCAGGGTTCTGGGATTGAGTCCTGCATCGGGCTCTCTGCTCAGCAGGGAGTCTGCTTCCCCCTCTCCCTCTGCCTGCCTCTCTGCCTACTTGTGATCTCTCTCTCTCTCTGTCAAATAAAAAAAATCTCTAAAGAAAGAAAATAATCCAAATGCCTGAAAATAAGATTATCTTCCATTTTGCTAAGACTAATATTCACCAAAAGATAAATTTAGCTAACTTATTTAAACCTTCAGAGATGTCAATAGAAAATCAAATATGTACTTATATTTTATTATTTTAGTAGCAAATACTTATATCACATATGTAAAAACATGTCCATTCAGATATAATATTTCACTTTTTCAAATGTTTATTTGCATATTTGAATCACTGGTTTCATGAAAATATCTCATAAGTCACTATAAAGTGCCATTTTATAAAATATTAAAACATTAAACTATGAAATTGAAATAATAAAACTATATAAAATAAAGGCATGGATGATTTCTTAGAATAAAAAATGAGCTGTGGATAATTTCAACATCCATGACAAAGGTAAAGATTAGAATATACAAATGCACTGGCAAGAACTTTCAAGTAGCTGAGAAAAAGAATGTTTGCCTAAACCAACTGTATTCACAAACACCCTAAAAATAAAACAAAACAAAACAAAAATGGAATACAAGTGGAGGAACAGCATGCAAATCTTATATATTCTGATGAAGAAAAATACAATTAGTATGAGAACAGAAGGGAGAGAGAAATGGGAAAAGCAGAATTAGTTTATTGATTGTTGAATAGGTAAAATATGGGTGAAAGGATACAATAGAAAGGACACAATAGAAAATATGGGTGAAAGGATACAATAAAAAGGATACAATATCTAATAAATAGATAAAATACAAACAGTGTATTGTATTATACAATACAATAAAATACAATTAACTTTGTATTAGCTAATAACAGGAAAATAAATAACAGGGAAATAAATGCAACAACAAAAAAAAATGAGAACATTGAAAATATATCATCATAGAAGCCAAGGGGAGGCTGCTCCAAAAATGTGCCACTTTAGCATATTGATTACTTTAAATTAAAGTTACTTAAGAGAAAAGTGCAAGAGGAACACTCAGACGCTCCTTTATCCCCCTGAAAGGAGGAGATATATATTCCATATGAAAGGTACTTGCCCTTTATCATGAGGTAGAGAGACATTCTTATCACTAGAGACAGGGAATTTTAATGCTAAGAAGGCTATATAAACAAACCTTGTTACTTTGTACTAATTTAATACTGCAGCCCCAAATTCTCTTTGGAAATCCTTACTAACTGAAGTTCCCAAAGTTAAGTTTTCTTTAGGAAATTTCTTAATTTCCTTTAGGAATTTCTTTAGGAATTTTCTTTAGGAATTTCTTAATTCCTCACAACTTATTGTCCCTTTGTCTAAAAAGTATGAACTTGATTTTTTAAAAAATAAAAAAAAAACTTGATTTTTTCTTTGGGTCTCAATTTCATGATTGGTCTCCATGCATACATAATAAAACTCTGCTATTTTTCTCCTGTTAACCTGTCTCATGTCAATTTTTAGTCCAGTGGGAAGACATTGGAGGGTATACGATAATTTTTCCTCTCTTTCACTATCTATGATTAAAAACATATGACAAAATTGAGACTAAACACAGCAGACATATCAATAAATGTGCAAGTAACTTATTGTAAGAAAAATATTTCCAAATTGAGTGATACACAAAAAAGGTTCAACTATTTGCTTAGTATAAGAGATAAAGTAATTAAGAAAAGGCTAAATAAGAGATTGCTAAAGATATACCAGGTCAACTGGAACAATAGAGATGCAAAGTTGGTTATTTTCTTAATGAGTCCCTTTGCTCAACTATAGATCCCAACTAAAGCCAGAAAGAGACAAGACTGATTAACTCATGTTCTAACTAAAACTCATCATTTCTTATTGCATTTTCTTGAGAAATTGATAGAAGTGTTTTATAATGACTGGAACATCCCAACCACCAGACCAGAAAAGCCCTGATAGCAAAGTGATGCCTAGAAGACCACATCCTATACATCCCTTATGGGCTGAACACATATCAACTCCCACCCATGATCACATGCACCTACCTACTCCCTTGCACACCACCACAACCTCTCCTAATAAGACTCTAGATGTCCATCTTGTCTGCAGAGAGGTCATATAAGGCTTGAGTCTGCTACCTTCTCCAGCTGAAGGCACCTGAAATAAATTTCTCTCTTTCTACTTTCTAAACCCTTGTCTCTTGAGTTACTGGCTTCCCTTGTGATAAATTTATCCAAGTTCATTCAGCAACAGTGTCGGCAAACCCAACCAGGAACTATGCTTTTGATTTGTCCAGCCCCACTGGGATTCCCTGGGATAGAACAGTTGGCTGCTGCAGTGCGCTATGGCGTTCCCATTGCTTTCCTGGGTTAACAGCTGTGATAGTTATTGTTTGGTAACAATCTTGTACCAAAGTGTAATTCATACTAAATAGCTTTATTCATGCAGAGAATGCTTCTTTTAAGGCTAAAAGTGACAATTCACAATTTAGATGAGTATCTTTGGTTCACGTAACATAGCATGCACCTCTACTTGGCAAAAGACTCTTCACTACAAGACTGCCTAAGTAGACAAAATATAAATGAGATATAGAAGACATATACAACATGAATGATGAGTCATATCTTAAGAATATGCATCAAATATTAGAGGATATATCTTAAATGTGGAAATTCTAATCACTGTGGACAGGATGGATTTTAAATAATGGTGCTGGGGCACCTGTGTGGCACAGTTGGTCAAGCATCTAATTCTTGGTTTCAGGTCAGGTCATGTCTCAGGGTCATTAAATGGAGCCCTATGTCCAGCTCCATGCTCAGTGCAGAGTCTGCTTGAGATTCTCTCTCCCTCTGCCACTCCTGTTTGTGCTCTTGCTCTCTCTCTCTCTAAAATAAATGACCCAATCTTTAAATGATGGTGCTGAGATAAATAGTGTTTTTGGGCAAACAGAATATAATTGTTAAAAATCACATATCTCACCATAAATAAGAATATATTCTATATGTCTGAAAGTGCCTAAGTATAAAAACTGAAATATCAAATGTCATCAACTGAAAATTCAATGAGTTCTTCTATAGTCTTACAATATGACTCAAAATATTTTATAGCTCACTGAATAAAATAAAAATCCATGCAATTATAGTATCATGAATAAAAAGTAGAAGATAAATAGGTAGATGATTAGATAGATAGACCAACAGAAGAAAGGCTCTAAGTTATAGCTAATTTCCAGGTAATAAATGTAAAATAAATAACAGAATTACCACATCACCATTTGAAAACTATCATAATATTTTTTCCAGCAATATCATTAATGAATAGCAATAATTGTTTCCGGTATAGGGGCCAAGGGCAGGCCACCCCAACATGGGTCACTTTGGAATGAATATTGAATATTTTCTTGACTTAAAAGCAGGCAAAACACAGCAGATTCAGGAAAAGTTCTTTACCTTTCCGTCTGTGGCCTACATTTACATTGGAAAAGGAACCTGTACCAAAAAGAGAGCTAATAACAAATTCCTCCTTACCTAAGAAACTTAGGTACACAATAGGATACTCTTCTCACCTTTCTGCTCTTGGTCTTCATCCTGTTTGTATCCCCAGATCCTAATCCCTCTCCTCAGCTCAGGATGTCATATTAGCCTCATGTTGCTTGCCTTTGGAATGTCCGTGTGGATTGCCAATACGTACAAAACTACATTTGATTTAATCCTGTTAATTCATCTCATGTCAGTTTGGTTATTGGTACAGCTAAAGGACCCTGAAAGGCAGAGGAAATTCTTCCTTCCCAACACAGGTATTAATCATCCATATATTGTGGGCAAAATAATGTTACACATGAGAATATACTGTCATAAAGTAACTCTCCACAAAATACTTAAAGGGAAAAATAGATGGTGGGCCAGTTTTCTTCATTGTGAACTTACTAATGTAGATAATCTTTAATATATGTTACTTGTTATGAATCACTGAAAATTGAACAGTTATTCTATGGAATTCTTACCAGAAAAAGCATAAACTGAATGCATAACCAGTATAAATTACAAGATAAATGTACACATTATGGAACGTTCTATATAACTGGCCTTTCCTCTAGAAAATGAAAATGTTCTGAAAGAAAGAAAAATGAAGAAAAATGTCAAAATCAGGAAACCTAAAAAGACATGATAACTAATACATCATGTGATCTGTGATCAAATTCTAGTAAATTAGTTTGCTTCTGAGGCAACTGATGAAATTAGTATATCTTTGGACTACATAATTAATGTTAATTTTCTTATTTTGATAATTACACTTTGACTGAATAAGCCATGTGTAACTGACACATTTCTGAGTATATATGGAGAAAGAGACAGAGAGAGAATGGCAAAGAAAATGTAATAAAATGTGGGAAGTTTTCATATATTTTTGCAACTCTTTTGCAAATAAAGCATTTTGAAATAAAAATTTTCAAGTGAATTGCAGGATTTTTTTTACTCACATTTACTCACTTCCATTCATTTTGTAAAGGAGGTAAAGCAAAGTGTCACAAAGATTAGAGATGAAAGTTTGAGAACAAAGGTACCAAAAATTAATTCAGAACATACAGGACAAAATGGGCTTTATTTATGTTTTATTTTTAATTTTTTTAATCTTTTTTCTCTTTATATTTAGTATTCTTTTAATTTTATTTTTTCAGTGTTCCAATATTCATTGCTCATGCACCACACCCAGTGCTCCATGAAATATGTGCCCTCCTCAATACCTACCACCAGCCTCACTTAACCCCTCACCCTCTCCCCTCCAAAACCCTCAGTTTATTTCTCAGAGTCTACAGTCTCTTATAGTTCATCTCCCCCTCCGATTTCCCCCAATTCACCCTTCAAAATGGGTTTTAAAATGTAAATCTTTTAAGAAAAATGGGAAAAGAATTAATTAGAGGAAAGGAATGTATAAATAAAAATTGAAATATAAAGGTCATAGAGGTTTTGGAGGGTAAAAAGGCAAGATTTTCATTCACATTATTTTTAAAATTATAAAGTAAGTTGTAACTTAAGTATAGGCAAAATCTAACTCCACATTTTCTATTTTCTCTATATGATTATGCAATGAATGATAAAAAAGTAATTCATATATTCATGAAAGAAACTCTTAAACTAGACTAGATGTCCATATTGCTGCAGAAAGTGCACAAATTTGGGAGCCAGACAGATCTGCATTTGAATCCTACCCTTCCAATTTCTAGCTTTTTGACAAATGTTAGTTCTTTTTTTATAGAAAAGAAAACGGCTAATTTCGTTGCACTCTGTGAATTTTAAGATGAGTTTCAAAGAACACAGAAGGAATGGAAATCTGTAGTTTTTAAGAGGCTAGCTAGTTTCATTCAGTTAGGTAAGTCTTTGGCAGACCATGATCCATATTCATCTGCATAAAAATTTCCCCCCAGAAATTGTGCTTCAATGAATGTGGAGGAGAATCCAGGAATTAACATATTTAACAAGCACCCCAGATGATTCAGTTCTACATTATATTTTATGAATAACTGCTTTAGATGGAGAAGCCCCAAATTACTGCACTGGGCTAATCTTGCTCTGAAATATTAATGTTAAATGACTCCTTTCTCAAAAGTCAGTTTCTATATATTTGACTAAATGGAAAAATACAGAAAGAAAACATTCTTAGAATATTTTTTCATAATAGTATCATGTCTGAATCAGGAAAAAGCTAATTTAACTCTTTTTACATATCAATTATTAAAACAAAAATATTTGCCATAGTGTGCCCACTTGTATTTTAAGTCACAACAGTGAGACTGGAAATATTCAGATTGATTTATAAACGGAAAGTAAACTGAAGTGGCCAATACTTGCACTAGAGAAACTGAGTCATATTAAGGTACTTAAAGATACTTAAATTACACAAAGGATCATTTTCAATAATAACTGTAGTAAAGGAAGCAAAGGTTGTCCTCTTATGCAATTAAGTTTCTTAGGTAAAAAAGGATATTTTATTAATAGCTCTCTTTTTGGTACAGGTTCTCCTTTCCAATGTAAATTTAGGTCACTGAGGGGGAACTAAAAAGTTTTTCCTGAATTTACTGGGTTTTGAATGTTTTTAACTGAAAAAAACATTCATGCCAAGTGGCCCATCTTGAGGTGTCTATGCTTGGCCCATACAGTGGGTTAGGTAAAGTGAGAAAAAACCTTTTTAATTAAATATACAGTACCTACGGGTGACTGGGTGGCTCACTCAGTTGAGGGCCTGACTTTATTTCAGCTTACGTCATGATCTTAGAGTTGTGGGATCGAGCCCCACATTTGGCTCCATAAATAGCGAGGAGTCTGTTCCAGATTCTCTCTCCCACTCCTTTGTTCCCCCTCCACTTTCTCTCTCTCTAAAATAAATAAATAAATCTTTAAACAGATAATACCTACTTTCATAAAAAATAAAAATAAAGTGTTTCATCTATGATTACCTATTGGTAATTTTTTGAGAAATTACAGTTGTCTGCAAAAATCATTGTATTAACATCTATTTCATAGGATACAATTATATTTTTGCCCTTAAGTTATAGTGAAGGTGATCAAGAATTGCTATCAACTGTAGTTCATAATATAAACATCTGGATAAAATATGCAGTAGTAGAGAGTTAAATTTAAAGCTTAAAAAATATGAAGCAGAAATAAATTAAGCATTTTTAACAGTAATTTGAAAGAATTAATAACAAATAGTCACATAGTTTAGGTTGATATTTTAGGTTTAAGGCCTTATCACTATTTTTCAATTAAAAACTAAAATAAAATGGACTCTTCAAATGATGTATCTATTCAAATACAAACATATAACTACATGTGCAAAATGTAACTATGAAAAACTATCATTTTAGGGACAGTAAAACCTGCTCTCACTGTTTCTGTGTTGGTAAATAAATCGCCTTATTTCTCATTTTCTCTGACTTTGACTTTGTAGTCATGCCCTCATTACCATATTCAATTAATTAGTGCACAAAGGTAATATTCTAGTCCTTACAACTCATGGAGTTGCATTACTGACTCCAAACAAATAGAGCAGATTCTTAATGCAAGGTTAGCATTCAAAGATCAGAAGAAACAAAGCAAAGAGCTTCATACTTTTGTGAAAATACTAATACTAAAAATTCATTACTTGACCAAGAAGACCTCCTCTTCAAGGACAAAGAAACAAAAAAAAAAAAAGGAAAGAAAGAGTACATTGAAACTAAATGTAAAAATGAGGATTGTGTTCATTTTTATCTCACCTTGACCTGACCTGACTGAGTGGAATTAGAACAAAAATATTTCTTTAGAAACTTGCCATCTCACATTCTGAGAGAAACAACAGCATTATTTTACCCTCATAATTTTTTGTATATATTATGTATTTGTACACCAGTGGCAAAAACATTTTAGTCTGTGATATTTTCTGCATGTTCAAAATTTTCTTAATTCCTTGCTGAGTTAATGGAAGAGTGTTTCACAGAGTGTTTTATATAGCTTTGTTGCAGGGGGAAATGTGATGTAAGAGTTTTGAATCTTATATTGTTTGCCTTGCCAATAGAGTCATGTTAGCCTGCAACCTGGAAATAAAGTCCTTCCTGAGACAAGTCTTAAAGCAATGCCCTATGTTTGGTCTGTAATATAGCCAAATGCCACTGCCTATAACAGTACCCATAATCCTTATAACATAGACAGCAGATGTGATCAGCCACACACAGTGTCGGTCATGCCCGTTTCCTCCTCTTCCTCCAATGATGAACTCTTCAACACCTTTCCCACACTGCCACTAACTTAAGTGAACCTCTTAATCTTCAGTAAAATAACAGTAATATAATTTTATATATATAATTTATATATATATGTATATATATACATATATATATATATAACAATAATATAGATACTTCAAACTGTCCCTTCACTGTATCCATTCACAGAATTTCTGGTTCACTCCTCATATTTTCACACTAAAATGGAAAGCAAATTGGGAAGATTGTGCAAAGACCTCTCCTCTTTGTGTCTGCTGGGTTTTGTACTCTCCCTCTCAGTTCTCCTAGCCCCTCCTTTTAACTCGAAGGATGATGTTACTAAAAGAACTTTTCTGCTTCCAAGTCCTTTACTTTCCCACAGTGATGCTCAACCCTTCCCTTTTTTTTTTGTCTTTGGAAATTTATTGGTAAAATGGTCCAGAAGGGAGCACTTAAACTTAAGAGATTAATTATCAGGGAGAAAATCGTGGAGATTATATACAGGTTTTAGAGGCATCAATACCTGTCTCTTTTCTTTAAGAAATTGACTTTTTTTGCTATCATACTCTACCAAGCTTCAATCTTCAATCTCTGAGAACTTTGCCTAAAGTTTACTGTTAATACTTAAAAACAAAACAAAATGAAGCCAAAACAGTAGAAGAGACTTTAAAATCAGCGGGATTAAGACGTAGATTTAGATGATTCATTATTCAATTACTGTAAAAGTGTTGTACTTTTCCAATATATTGTTCTAAATATATAACCTTACATGAAAACAATTTATGTCATAAAAATAAATTTCAATATATTCAAATTAGAATAAAATAAAGCAGATGGGGGTAGAATAATTCTTTAATCAGAGATGATTGTTGTCTAGACAATTTAAAACTGATAAAGCTATGAGTTTTAAATGGAAATTTAAATGTCAAAAAAATGGGCAATGCATATTTTAATTACTTAGTACTTAAAAGCTCAAAGGCATATAACAAATCACAGCATATAAGAATGCCACCTTGTGTAGCAGCAACACTTATATTTCTAAGTACTTATTCTTATGAGCATAAGAAGAAATACGATGGGTAGGTGGAATCTTCTATTCATTGCTGCTCTTTAATTTAAATATCTAGAGAAAAGCTTAAAAAGATTAGTTACAATTTTCATTTTTTTTTACCTTGATTATAAACTTGTGAAAGTGACATTGTGTTGTACTCAAGAACAGATCTTGTTTAAGAAATGTTTCACTGTTCTGTTCCCTCAGGCTGAGTGATCTTTCTCTCCTTGACTGGCCTTCATAAACAGAGCTTTCTGGCATATGCGTCCATCTGAAACAAATTAATAACTACCTTCAATTGCACAGTAACATTGTTTTTGTACCATTCATTACTACATTAGTGCTTCAGTCATTCAGGATGTCCCTCATATGTAAGGATTTGAAAATGTGGCCAAATGCTTCTGCCAGAGCTTCATTCTGTTGACAAAGGAGGTAACTTTTATATTAGAAAGCTGTCAACTGCTGCAAATCTTCAATAGTATGATTTTGGCTAGAAAACACATATACACACACAGCATTCAGGCAACCTTATTCCTTAATGATAGGATTATCTGGTTGAAAGTCCTAATAGACCATTTCTTTGTGACATATTTTACTTATTTTCTATGTTCATTACATTCACATATATCATCTTTCAATTCAGTTCAATACCATTTTGCCTTTCCTTTCATGAAAAGAAGAAAAAAAAGAAGGAAGGAAAGAAGGAAGGAAGGAAGGAAGGAAGGAAGGAAGGAAGGAAGGAAGAAAGGAAGGAAGGAAGGAGAGAGGAAAGAAGAGATGAGGAAGAAAAGAAGAACGAAAGAGGAAGAAAGAGGTAAGTAAAGAGTTCTTTTGCTTTCTGGCAAAGAAAATTTTGTGCTCCTTCACCTCATCTACAAGTCTAATATGAGATGTTTGAGCAAAATTGTTAGTGAAAGTTCTGGGTAAGAAAAAAATTAACTTAAAATTAACATGTCATTTATAAAGAACACAGAATCATGTGTCTCTCTTCCAGATAGCTTAAACAAAAATCTCTGAAAAATTCATTCTTTTCTTCTTACATTGAGCAAAGTCATAAATCATATGGTTTTATAACCAGGGCCAGCCTTAGAAAAGAACTTCAAAAGAGGTATACAGGTCTCCATGAGAGTTTCATAAATTTCAATGTCATCTTCTTTCTGATTCTTGTTTCCATGCCACTTTCTCCCTGTTTCTCTTTCTTGTTCTTTCCTTTCAATGAAAACATATCCCTCAACTTGACTGAAGTCCTTTGTGTGGCACTGGTTCTACTTGACAGGTATGTTGCTTCCTACCCCTTGGTTTTCTTTAATATGATCATTATTGAATGTGTTTTGATGTTAAATTGAATCAAGATTTTTCTAGAAGGTAAACTAAGTTATGTACCCAAAGTGACTTTAATTTTCTAAATTTCAAAACAGGCAAAATAAAGATATATTCTTTATCGACCTATTCTTATCATCTCCTGTTTTACTAACTGCTCACAGCTGGGTCCAAAAAGGACATGGGAACCCTCTGATTTTAACTCCTAGTCAGTGTGGAGCAAATTCAATTGAAACAGAAAAAGCTGAAGTATTCTTCAGCTTCTTCCCCTCCCATTCATTTAATGGGTTTCAAATATATGTCCATATCTCAAAACAAATTTGATATCTGAAAGGTCCTGTTGACCAGGTAAAACCTTGGACAAAGACAATCAGTAAATGGATAAAAGGATATAACATGATGACGATAGTGTGATGCAAAGGGGTCTTTCAGGAGACTGTAGTGATGATTATAGCCCTATCCCAATTCAGCATTCCCAACCATCTGTGCATCTGTTTCCCAACTTCCTGCTTCCCTTTCTCTGTTTCTTTCTCTCTACTCCTCCTCTAATAGGATGAACAAGATCAGTCATGATTGTAAGTTTCATCTTCTCCCTCTCTTCCCTTTGTTCTTTAAGCTCCAGCAACATTCAATTAACTCCTTAAATGATGCTATGAATTTTATGTCTTGTTGTGCCTAACTAAGTAACAGATCTTCAGAATAAGGTACCGTTCCTTGAACATGAAGCAGGGAATGTGGGCTAAAATATAGACATTATTCTGTGTGTGTGTCATGGCAGGGTGGAGGTGGGGAAAGAGAGGGAGGAGATTTTGGGATCAAGGGAGAGAAGGCATGAAGTAAAAGAAGATGGAAAAGTTGTTATAGACGTGAAAACAGTCTTGGAAATCACAGTCAAGTTTATGATCCTGGGCCTGATTAGAATTAAGAAATACTAGAATTAATTCCTTCACCATTTATTATGCTATTCATTCAATAGATATTTATTGAGTGTCTATTAAGCAGGGGATATCAAGAAACAAAACATCCAAATAAAAATCCTTCCCCTTTTAGGGTTTATATTCTAGGTAGCAGGAGACAGACAATCAATAAGAACAACAAAAAATATAACAACATGTTTAGTAATGAATGTTCTGAGGAATTTTGAAGTGACAGTATGTGTTTTGAATATAAGATCATTTTAGAAGCAAAGGAGCAGGTAAAGAATCATGGGACTAAATCAGATACCATATGAAAATGAATTGCACTTAACTAAGTGAGAGTCCATAATAAGCTATATTAATGGACATGGAGATAATAGAGATAATCTAATAGAGAATGAATATGGCATTAATCTGGAAGATATAATCGGTAGAAAGTGGACCAATTGATTGATTCATTGGGTAACCAAATGGTAAATCAAGTGCCATCTACTTTTAGAATCCCACCACCTGTCACAAGCATAGCTATGCATCTAGGCCACTTCCCCAGCATCTGTCTTGTTCCAAGTGTGTGAGAATAATGCCAAATCCTGAATCTCCCTCTCCCTGACTTGTTTTGTCTCTTATGTGCTGAACTCTGCCTCACTGCCAAGTGCAGATTGTGACTGAAGTGTACTTTCAGTGTTCTGAACATAAATTTCTATCAGAAGGAAATCCTTAGAACACTATGAAGGTAAGAATTAGTTATAAATTTTGTCACCACTTTGTAACTATAGCAATAATTTTTCTATTTTATCAAATGCTTACTTCTCTACACATAATTTTTAATATCCATATTAATTGATTTGTTATTTAGACATGTTTTGGGTTATGTTTGCTATTTCCTGTGCTTTATTATTCAATAGTCAACAAATGTTGTTGCCTATATAATTGTGGCAGGTGTTGGGAGAGAAGAGTTAACAAAAACTAAGTCTCTGACTTCATAAGCTTACATTCTGTTGAGAGAAATTGGTAATAAGCAAACATACAACTTCATCATCAACAATAACAAAGCACATATTGTGTAAGTTGGTATAAGAAATACAACAAAAGGGGCGCCTGGGTGGCTCAGTGGGTTAAAGCCTCTGCCTTCAGCTCAGGTCATGATCTCAGGGTCCTGGGATCGAGCCCCGCATCGGGTTCTCTGCTCAGTGGGGAGCCTGCTTCCTCCTCTCTCTCTCTTCCTGCCTCTCTGCCTACTTGTGACCTCTGTCTCTGTCAAATAAATAAATAAAATATTTAAAAAAAAAAAAAAAAGAAATACAACAAAAAATGAAACAGGATTAGGGGAGAGAAAGTGAAGGAGGAATAATATGAACAAAGTATTCACAAAAAGCTTATCAGATAATATTCCACTTAAGAACAGACTTGAATGAAGTAAGCCATACAGGTATCTGGGAGGAGTGCATTTCAGGACAAAAATTTGGTCTGTAGTCCCTAGCAGCATACTTGGGTTCAATACATTATTAGTGCTTCTAGAATGGGGACATACTGGACAAAATGCATGACTTGATGCATTTCCATACTCTTATTTTCTTTCTCCTTTAGTTTGTACTAATTCTAGGACACCATATAAATTACTTTTCTTTAAAGTAAAATCCAGAAATTTTCATTTACAATGTGAGTTAATCAAAGACAAATATATTTTTACTGTTGCATAACTTTTAACCTTATACAACTCCTGTAAAGCGTATCCCCCCATCTCTAAATACTTTGTATGGAATGCAGACAGCATACCAAAAAAGTAGCATTAATAATGAGAGTAACTGGGATATTCTTACTTATCTTATAACTGTATACCCCTCATACGCACAAGCTAAAAGATGAAAATGTGCTTTAAGATACAAGATGAGTGTAAAATATTGAACAAATACTTATAATCTAAAAGCCTTTATTTTATTCCATGACTCTGGGTCAATGATTTCTTTGCTCAGCATGTAGTTCTTCATTACCTAGCTTAATTAACTGATGACTCTAAAAGTTAATTAACTTAATTTTTATCTTATCGAATATAACTGCAGAGAAGTATTTATAAGGTATGGATATAGCAGAGCATGAAATTTATCATAGCATAGTTTTTACTGTTAATTCTCATTGATGGATATAAAAAGGAAACCAGTGTGACTTGTTTTATAATAACTAGTACCATGTTATGATACATAAGCATCAATTTTTATTAAGTATCAGATTTAGAAATTCAACTATTTCACACAAATGACTTTAAATCACTAGTGTTAACTCTATATTATCTTAGTAATTGTATTATTAGTTGTATTTTTGGTAATTATGTGCCTTGGGCATTCTTCAGATTGCCATTTGTCATAAAAGCAGTTTTAAGTATGATTTGTGTATATTTCTGGCACGAATTTGATAAAGTGATTAACAGCATTGTGAGAAAAAAAAGTCTCAAAGATATATAGATCATTTTACCAGTAAACAGTTACAGCACCAAATTAATTCATGCTGATAAAATTAATCCCTCCTGTAATAATACAAGAACAAAAATGTCAATAATTGACTTATTTTCAAGAAGCTAATGTGACTACAAACTAATCATATCATATCTGATAAGATCTTAGAGGGCATAAAATTTCCTACAATACAGAAGTCTTAACATAATCCTGAATCTAAACACAATGTGACATCAGAGGCTGCTTCACAATAGCACAACCGAGAGCTATGGACACAAAGAGGTCCAGGTTTAAACGTTGGGTCAACTATTTTCTATGAGTATAAAAATTGAACAAGACATCGAATCTTGGTGCTATGGTTCCCATCTGTAAAATGGTCACCATTTTGATAATAGTATATACACAATGCCTAACACTGGATATGTGTGTAGCAGATAATTCATTAGTGTTAGTTTCATTTTACAGTAATTTTTTTCATTATAACACCCAGGTCATTATCAGTTTCCTATGCACCAAATATAATAAGCAGGATACTCACTGAAGACTTCAGCCTGCCCATAATGATAATAACAGAAACAACAACTTGTGCAAACATAGACCCAATTTGTTAAGCGCTCTGCTAAATACTTTTAGTTATGTTCTGAAGTATTGACAGAAATCTCATTATATTTTGTGCCTTAACTGAAGATGTTTTTCAAAGAACATACAGTCATGCATGTGTGAAGTGGCAGAAGCAGAATTCAAATCTGCTTTTCTCTGATATCAAACCTGTGTCTGATGAAATACTAAACTTAGTTATGTTGTTTTTAACTATTATGTGATGATACAATTTTTTACAAGTCACAAAAACATAGTGTTAAATAAAACAATGAAAATAAACATTTTTTTCAAATAAAAAAGAAAGTATAAATTATGTAGTGAGGGATAACTTTTGTTCGTTGGGAACTGATGATAAAACTTGTTTCTGACAAGCATCATCTTGCTATCTTTAATTCAGGAAAGAATTCTGTCAAAACTGGCCAAGCTGTTCTAACAGACTTGATAACATTTTGACAAACAAAGCACAGCACACCCAGAGGCATTAGGGAGCAAGACTTCCCAAAGATCATGTGTACTTTGGCCATCTGTGTATTTTAAATTTTTGAGAACAATAAATCTCACAAAATTGGATCTTTTGCACAGACTTTTACGTGTTTGCACATTTTTGATAGAGTTGAATATTATTTTATGAACTGATATATCCCTAAAATATTTCTGTAAAATCATTTCAAGATATAGAATCTTATTTTTCCACCAGTTTTACTGTATCACTTGATATGTTTCACCTGATATGTATCTAAAATATTTTTGCAAAACCAATTTCTGGATATAGGATCTTATATCCCACTATATTTTTCTGTCACTTGGTCTGCATTTCTCTGAAAAACTATTTAGAAATTTTAAAAATATAAAAACTCACATTTAAGAAATCTAAGTTTTAAATATATGTTGGATGTCAAAACAACAGTAGTGCTCAAAACAATTTGCAAATAGAAATGTAAATGATGGGGAAGTGTTTTGACTTTTGCATCAATGGTAATTTAACATTCTAATGGAATAGCAACAATTATGAGAGAATTCAAAATAATGCAATGCCCTCAAATTTGCATATATGAAAATCTTTTCTTCCACATGATGTTATAACAAATAATATACTAAATCTAATACTACTAAACACTAATTAGGTTCTCACCACTCCTTTAAATTAATTATATCTTTTAATCTCCATAATAGCATTTTAGGTTCTTTACTCATTTTTTTACCAAAAAGTATTTTTGAAGAATTATACTGAAATTGATCAGTAAGGTTAACTAACTTGTCCACAGTTATATTGTTGATGCACTACAAAAATCACATCATATCTAATCTACTTGAATTTAAAATTCATGGTATTCATGGGGTGCCTGGGTGGCACAATCCATCGAGCTTCTGGCTCTTGGTTTTAGGTCAGGTAGTATGTGATCGCAGGGCCTTGGGATAGAGTGCCCTGTGAGGCTCCCCACTGAGCGTGGGCTTCTCTTTCCCTCTCTCTTTGCCCCTCCTGCTTGTGATCCCTCTCAAATAAATAAATAAATCTTAAAAAACTTAAACTCATGGTATTTATTACTTTGCACTAATAACTCAATATAATTCTTTAAGCTTGCTACATTCTGATTCCTGAAAAATTAGAGAGGTTCTTGCTTTAGAAATGAAATTGAACTCCGGGAAAGAAACTGAGGATTTTAGAGGGGAGAGGATGGGGGGGATGGGTTGGCCTGGTGATGAGTATTAAGAAGGGCATGTATAGCATGGAGCCCTGGGTGTTATACACAAACAATGAGTCATGGAACACTACATCAAAAACTTATGATGTAATGTAGGGCGACTAACATAAAAATAAACAAACAAACAAATAAATAGATAAAATGCTGTCTTCCAAAGATTCCAAAGAACTCAGGTTCTTCTTAACTTGCATAAATAATTTGTAGGGAATAACTACAGTTTACATGTTCATTAACCTAAACACATTATCTCAGAAGCACTTTTTCATTGTACAAATAGTCAATAATTAGGTTCTAGTATAAAATTTCAATTCTCACCAATAAGGTAGTAGGACAAATTATTCTAAAACAGATAAAGGAATGGACTCATCCTGCCTTAGTCTTTTCTCCAAGTTCTGAGCCAGAAGATATAGTTTATTTCAAAACAAAAACAAGGGACACCTGAGTAGCTCAGTCGGTAAGGAACAAATTCTTGATTTCAGCTCAGGTCATGATCTCAAGGTAGTCCAGATCTAGCCCTGTGTCAGGCTCCAAGCTAGGCATGGAGCCTGCTTAAGATTCTCTCTCTCCTTCCCCCTTTGCCATCCCTGACCCCCTCATGGGACTCTCTACTATTCTCTCCCTTAAAATAGATAGATGATAGATAGATAGATGATAGACAGATAGATAGATAGGTAGATAGATGATAGATAGATAGATGATAGATAGATAGATAGATAGATAGATAGATAGAGAAAAAAAGTAAAAAATGTGGCGTAAAAAAATACCGAGTACAATATTTATTACCTGCGAGAATTTTGGCAAACCACTTAAATTCTTTTAAAATGATTTTTCTAAGTGAAAAAAAGGTTGATTTACCACATTTACCATGTGCTGTTTGTTCATAATCCATCAGCATTTAGTCTGCTTCCTCAATTAGGTTTATTTTATGATCTTTAGAAACCTGATACTAAAAATATAGTATAGCTTTTGCAAAAGTTATTAACATTTATAAGAATACTGAAATGATATAAACATAATAACACTTTCATAACGCATGTGTATTATCCATTCTTCCCATAAAAGATATGTATCAGGCTTGAGGAATTCAATAAAGAACAAAACAATTTCCATGCCCTCAATGTACTTATAATTCATAAAAATTTAATTTAAAGGGCAATATAATTTCAGATAATAAATTCACTGTTTTTTTAAATTATTAATATCTTAGGGAGCAAACAGAACATAAGCTAAACTTTGAAGTAAGGTCTTGATTTGACTATTTGGAAGGATTATAAAGCATCCTGGTGACAAGCAAAGTTGGGGAAAGAGGAACAAGGCCACGGTAGTATTGAGAGTGAGGAACCGGGTAACAAAAAAGGCCACAATTTATTTTCTGTATTTAAAGCATTGTTCTTAAACTTACTTCACTTGTAGCATTGAGAATATTAAAGTAATTTAAACAAATAATTATTCCTAAAATACTACTTCTAAATGGGAGGTATTTAACAGAAGCTGGTCTTCTTTCTTTTATAGGATGACATATTATAGAGAATGATATAAAAACAGGCTCAAACAGTTAAGGGCATTTGGAAAACTGACCAAGATCTTCTTCTAAAAACAATATTGAGAAACAAATAAAATGAAATAAAATAAAGTAAAATAAAATTAAATTAGAAAAACAATATTGAAGTTGTGTAAGTTCTTGACATGTGATAATTAAGGCAGTCTGACAGATGCCAAGTGTACTCAAGCAGAAAGTTTGGTTTTATGAATATAGATCCTGGAATGATGGTAAAATATATATAGAGAGATCTCAAGTAGAATTGTAAAAGATAATTACAAACAACTCAGATAGCAAGAGTTATATTTGAATATATATTATATTGAATATATATTATATTTGAATTATATATTGAAATTAATTTGCAGGTATGTATTTGTATTTATTGTAATATATAACCTGTTTTAAAGATGTTGTAAAAACTCTGATATTTAAATATTTATCTTTGACTAGTGTCAGGTGAGAGTAGGAACAATACAGGCATGGTAATCTACATCCAGGCAGTTTTCTTAACCATCAAGCTCAAGGCAACTTTATCCAGGATGGCTTTCCAACTTCAAAATGTAAATGAAAGCTGGAGAAGAAAATTTATGAGAAATAGAATCTAAAAGGCCAAAAATTATTTGAAGAAATTAGCAGTCACACTTGTCATTACATATCAATACTGGCTTTTACAATTATTGGTGACTCACAGTTATCCACAAGCATTCATTTGCCTGGTTCCTTTAATATGCCTTTGCAAGACTGTGTGCAAATATTATGACTGCAATCAGTGTTGCTATAGAAAAGAAGAGAGCATAGAGATTTAGATTGCAATATGGAACACTGTATTTGGCATAAAAAAATACCAAGTACGATATTTATTACCTGCGTGAATTCTGGCAAATCACTTAAATTCTTTTAAAATGATTTAAAATGATCACCTGACACCTGTCAGAATGGCTAGAATCAAAATGGCAAGAAATAACAAGTGTTGGCAAAGATGTGGAGAAAAAGGGAACCTCATGCACTATTGATGGGAATATAAGTTGGTGCACCCACTATGGAAAACAGTACAGAGACCCCTCAAAAAATTAAAAATAGATTTACCATATGATCCAGTAATTCTGCTAGGGGGTCTCTATCCTAGGAAAAAAAAAACACTTATTAGAAAATACAACGCACCTCTGTGTTCATTGCAGTATTTTTTTTTTCTTTTACAATAGCCAAGATACTGAAGTAACCTAAGTGTCCATCCATAGATCAATGGATAAAGAAGATGTGGTATATATACACAATGGAATATTACTCAGCCATAAAAAGAATGAGATCTTGCTATTTGCAACAACATAGACTGACCTAGAGGGTATTAATGTTAAGTGAAATAAGTCAGTCAGAAAGACAAATATAATACGATTTCACTTACATATGGAATTTCAAAAACAAAACAAATGAACAGAGAAACAGACAAACTGAAAAATAGACTTTCAAATATAGAGAACAAACTGCTGGCTGCCAGAGTGGAAGTGGGTGAGGGGATGAGAGAAACTGATAAAGAGGATCAAGAGGTACAAACTTTTGATTATAGAATAAGTCACAGAGATGAAAATACAGTATAGGGAACATAGTCACTAATACTGTGATATATCATTGTATCGTGACAGATGGTGACCACACTTAATCATGGTGAGCACTGCGTAATGTATACAATTGTTGAATCAATATGTTAGACATTTGAAACTAATATAATACCACATAATAATTATATCTTAATTAAAAGATAAATGATTTTTAATATTAAATTAGAGTGAGACACCTCAGTATTATTCATAATGTCAAATGAAACAATGGAATAATTTCAGACTTATTATTTGATAAAAATATTATTCTATTATAATTTCTATTTTAAGGTTACTTAACAAAGAAAATTGATAGTCTTATAAATACAATTACTGCTTAATGCATGATGTTTAACCTGAATACCTAATTATATACAGGCAAGGCTCTGTGAACATAATCATTTCCTTGATTTTAAACATTTCGGAGTTCAAATTTATTTTTCAATAAATCTTAAGGACCTTGAGAGTATGTACCACATTTTTATGGTGATCTCAAAATTCTAGAAATGCTATACACATTGTTTATGCTAAAAAATAGAGAAAAATAAATGCATGGATGAAAAGTTGTCTTCAAAACACAACTGCAAATATCTAATAGCAAATTTATATTAATTTTATATTAGAGCATAAGGATGCCTAAAATATTTTTGCCAATATACATAATATAAACATAAAACTAAAAATAATTATTAAAAAGTTTAAATTATTTATATCTAATTTTTCCAATTGTAGCACTATATTATTTAAGGCTAGCTTATTACATGGATGTTGATTCACTGTAACTTGGCTTCATAGACTTATAGGGAGAACTACTTTATTTTTACTTACATTTTATATTTATATTTTTCCTAAAAAAGAATCCTTGGATCTGTTTGTGAGATTATTTCTAACAAGAGCAACTCTCAGCAAACAGTAAACCTAATCAGAAAAGAAACTCTTGCTATAGTTCCATAAGCTATATTGAAGCACTCTGGATCACTGCTTGCTATATAATCCTCTTTCACCTGCATATCAAGGATATATTCCTCACAGAAGTAAACAGATTAATAAAAAAAAGTCATTAATAGTATCCTCTGTATGCTTCCTTGTTCCAAAAGACTTCAGTAAGAGATATTTTTTGTTATTACTTAGAACCTTTCCAAAAGGCATACAGTTAACAGCAATCTTAGAGATAAGAAAACTAATTCAAAAGGATTAAAACTTTACCAATATAATGTCAAATATTTGCTTCAAAAGTGAAAAGTCAAAATGTTCAACTGGTTGTTTTGCTGGGTCAGCAGTAAAGGTAGTGAACAAGCAACTCTTCAATAAACTGTTATTGAGAAAAGAGCTTTTCTTGATGAACACTATTTTAAAATATAACATCACAGAAGGACAACAAATCACAGAAACATAAAAGAGTGAAATGCCAGGGTCCTCCAAGGAGAGCATCAGTTCCTCAGAATTAATAAAAAGGTAATCATGGACATGCAGTGTCTACTTTGGATATATCATGATTTCAGTAACTCCACACCTAAAGAATTTTTTAGCATTCATATATTCAAGTGAATGTTTCACTCAGCATGTATTCTTTCACACCTGTTTAAAGTTTTGAATCAGGATGATGAATTTTTCTTAAAAGAAATTTTATTAATTCATTGTTGGCATTCTTAGACACAGGTTATTGTTTTTAGTGAAGCCACTTTATGTCCTCTTTCCCCAGAGTTTAACTCTCTATTTTATGGTCTTGAGCTGAATCACTCAGCATCTTCTGGTCTTACTTCACCAAGTTAGAATAGAGTCATAGACTTTTTTTTTTTTTTTTTTAAGATTTATTATTTGAGAAAGAGAGAGAGTACAAACAGGAAGGGCAGAGGGAGAGGGAGAGGCAGTCTTACGTAGATTCCATGCTGAGCAAGGAGCCAGATGAAGGGCTGACCTGAGCTGAAACCAAGAGTCAGACGCTTAAGTGACTATGCCACCCAGGTGCCCTAGAGTCATAGACTCTTAAAACTAGGAAGGGAAAATGTAGATTATCTTCTAACACAACCCTTCTATGTTCTCTAGTTAATGTCAGAATGGTTTTTCCAAACTACTCTCGAATACCTTCCAAGCAGAAAATTCTGCATTTATACAACTGTATTAGAGAAATATTTTTGATGCTGAATTTAGATTTGTTTTTGTATCTTCTTTTTATTGTTTCTATTTCTTATCCTTGGTAAAAAGGAGAAGTATAACAATTTTGCTTGACATGCCTCAATATCTGAATATTGCTCTGATGGCTTTCCTTCCCCAAAATCTTATCTTTAACCTATCTGTATTAATAAGGCATACTTTTCTGTTGCATCACTATTCTTGTTATTTGGTAAATAAGTTTGAATTTCCTAAATTGTATTTAGAAGTGCCCTGCCAAAAACTTTACATAATGATTCAGATAAGGTTTAATGGCATTCTAATAATGCAGACCTATCCGCCTCTTACTCTGGATTTAACTGTCAGTATCGACAAAAACATTTTATTTAATGATTATATTTCACTTTTACAACATATACAATTTATGATTAATTGAAAGTTTAATAAACACTTGCCAGATAGCTGCTAGTGATGAACAGGATTCTCTTTGTGAAGTTTAAACTTGTTATATTTTGAACTTTTTTCTAAAAAGTGATGAACTTTTTATTCATTTATTTCCTCTAAAAAATGTATGAATGTGCTTGGTACCTTTAATGTATTGCTAGTAGAAATAGAATATGGTAGGGTTAAAAGCACAGATGTGAAGAGTTATTAAAAATTTCCTTCCCCGTGTGAAGAGTTAAAACTATATACCACTGTGTCTGTCCCACACAGAAGGGTAGTGGTTAGAATCACTTTTTGTTTTCTTCCTAAACTCTGTTCTGTGATTCTTTACTCCACCAGCATTTGGATTCTACCTCATGTTCAGTGTTTTGTCCCAAGAAAGGCCTGTCTTTTACGATGAAACACTGGAGCATCCATGTGTCTTCAGTGGCCCATGCCCATTTTTTATTTGTTCATTTCTCTGTCACAAACCTCAGTTATCAATTTCCTTTGGCTATAGCAACACTGATTTAAAGGACTTAACATATAGCTGCATGCTTATAATTATCATAAAGCTTCAATATTTCATACACCTTTTCTCTTTCTTTCTGAACTACAATGTATTCATTTCTCTAAAGATTTTATTTAATTAAGAGAGGGAGAGACAGCATGAGCATGGGGAAGGGGTAGAGGGATAGGAAGAAGCAGAATCCCTGCCAAAGAGGGAGCCCAATGTGGGCTTGATCCCAGGATCATGAGATTGCGATGTGAGCCAAAGGCAGACGCTTAACTGACTGAGCCATCCAGGAGCCTCTATATTCATAATTTTTATAATTGTATACTCTATTGATATATTACTCTTTGTAGTTAGATATCCTTTTTTTTTTCATTCTATTTTGCAACACTTTAACTCTGGTAAAAAAGAGTTAATAATGATGGGTCTCAAGCTTCCACACATTCCTATGATCACAGAGAACACTTGAGTTATAGTCATCCATAATTTCTTATTTCTACTTGAAGGACATGCATTACAAACACTATTTAGTCCCAAAGTGACCCCCATAGCTCATAGGTAGAGTACAGAAATAAAATCAACAGCTGACTTTGTATTTTCCTTGATAACCTCCTCTTTTTAATAAATACCTCAGAAACCATCCTAGATTTAGGTCGCTTTGATTCTAGAGAGAAGCTATTGGTGTAACTTCTTCCCATTCCTAAGAATCATTTTTACTGTAGGTTGTGGCAAATTATATTACTTCTTATAAAATTTACCCAAGCCTCCAACTGCAAATAGCAAATGTGCAGAAGAACTCAAATATTTGAGAGGATCATTCATCTTTCCCAATTTTTTTTGTTGTTGTTTTCTGGTCAGAGAGAATCTTGAACACCTCTGCCTTCCTGTGAGCACAGAAAATTTTATATTGTTGACATGGTGCCACAACATTTTCATTATGCTAACTAGTAAAATGTATACTTATCTCGTGCCAGGAACTGTGCTAGGATTTTACCTCAACAATCTCATCTAAAAATCCAAGTTAACAAATGATTTGATTTCTATTTGTATTCCAATTTTACTGTTGAAACTTAGAGGTGTCAAGTAGTTATCCAATGGATACACAACTATCAAGCTGCAGAGTTGGATTATGGAGTTAGCCTTTCTCCTTCAGTTCTCTAGCTTTTACTCACTTATTTCTGAGTGAAGTAACTTTTTTTTTTTTTTTAAGATTTATTCATTTATTTGAGAGAGAGAGAGGAAGAGAGCAGGAGAGGGGCAGTGGGAAAAAGAGAGAGAAAATCTCAAGCCGACTCCCCACTGAGTGCAAAGACTGAAATAAGACTTTATCTCATGACCCTGAGATCATGACCTGAGCCAAAATCAAGAGTTCAATGTTCAGCTAACTGAGCCACCCCAGGCACCCCTGAATGAAGTACTTTTAAGAAGTACGCACATTTCCTGGGAATTGAGCATATTCTACCTTCTAGTATAAGTGTTTGTGTCAATATTTGCAAATAAGTAATTTTGCTCTTTTTAGTATGCTTTGTTTTGTATTGTTTCATTTTCAAGCACTTTAGGAAAAGCACTTTCATCCCCTTAAAAGCAACATGTAAGTATTCATGTAAATTTCAGAGTAGGCAGGAAGTGGTTGTCTCAAAGACCTTGCTGGATTTATTCCCTGGTGTTTATTTAGTACTTTTAAAAATTAATTACCTATAAAGCCTGTAGATGTACTTTGGTTTTGTGGGACATCCTAAAAAGGATAAAATAGTGTTTCATATCAGCTTAGTAGTTTAAAGATTTAAGAACATCATCATTTGGTTAAAAAGCAGAGTTCTGTGTCCTTTCCACTCTATTCTGGCAGTATTTAAAGCAGCATGTTCCAATGAACACTATGTAATTTTGACAGGTCTCTTTAAAAAGATGGGAGGGAGGAATGTTGGAAAATAAATATGTTTAGTCAATTATATACTAATCATGATTCTTTTTTTTTTTTTTTTTTTTGCATTTTTAACAGAACCTTAAACTGTTAACAGTGAACAAAGAAAAGAATAAAAACACATGCAGTGTTTCCATAATATATTTCACCAAGGGGCTACTGTTGTATTGAATACATTTGGGACATGCAGTTTTAAAGAAAAGGATGGTCTAATTTCTTTGTCTTTTCTTAAAATGCATTTGGGATGAGTCACCTCCAAAAGAAAACAGAAACAAATCAGAATTTGAAACGAAAAAAATCAGTCCTTTATTTACAAAAACAATTTAAAATTGAGAATAAAAGTTGAAGACAATATTGCCATAAGGTCTCTTTCTAGATTAGACTATGACACTTGATGGTTAGAAGTATACAATTTCTGTGCTTCAAGAAAGAAGACAGCTGACTCAACCATATCAACCAAACTGATGGGTTATTTGAAAAAAATGCCTCTGTATTTTAAGCATTTTACATTGAATAAATTAGAAGAAATGAGAACACTAGTGGTAAGCAAAAAGATACTCAACATAAAGGCAAATCTAAAATCTAAATGAAAGATCCCATATAATTGTCATTAGACAAAATTTTGCCTGTCAATTTTGTCAAAGGCTATCCTGATTTTGCAAGTAAAATTAATATTGTACTTGGGGCACCTGGGTGGCTCAGTGGGTTAAAACCTCTGCCTTCGGCTCAGGTCATGATCTCAGGGTCTTGGGATCCAGCCCCACATCAGGCTCTCTGCTCAGCAAGAAGCCTGCTTCCCCCTCTCTCTCTGCCTGCTTCTCTGCCTACTTGTGATCTCTCTCCTTCTGTCAAATAAATAAATAAAATCTTTAAATCTTTAAAAAAATATTTAAAAAAATTTTTTTATTTTAATTTTAATAAAATTTAAAAAAAAATTTATTTATTTTTATTTTATTTTTATTTTTTATTTTTATTTTTATTTTATTTTATTAAAAAAAATAAAATTTAAAAAAAAATTTAAAAAAATAATACTAATAAACTAACTTTTGTACTGGTAGGTAAAAACCAATGTGATTTAAGAGAGTGTCATTTGAAAAATATTAATACCCAAATCTTCTTTTCATTGATAACATCCTTGACTCTCAAATTTCACAATGAATTCACCTAAAAGTAACCCTAGAGATTTTTTATGTTATTAAATTTTATAACATTTAATATTCTAGTCTTACATACTTCTTTTTTGTTGAATGTCCATGGGTTGTTAATAGCATATCATTCTGTAACTTAACTAGAATGCTCTTTACATCCAAATCACAGGTCAAAGTTTTGTAGGAAAATATATATTAGATTTCAATGTTTTAAAACTAATGAGTGTCTCATAGCAATAGCTCATTTTTACTTGGCAATGTTTTTGTTGTTGTTGTTAAAAGAAATTACAATTTTTCTCAGCCAGCTGAATTAAAAAGGTACAGTAATTAAAAATAAGTTTTATAACTGAAATTTCCTATTATCTATAAAGGTATGCAGATTGAGCATAATAAACCATGAAGCTAAAATATTGGGGAAACAAAAAATGCATATCCATCAGTAAACAGAAAATGCATATCCATCAATCAGTTTTCTTCTATCCAGACAGCCTGCATGCAAGACAAAAATAGAAATTCTACTCCAAATTGCCAAAGTAACTGTTTGCCAAACAGTTTCGATTAGTGTAAAATGATCCAATTAATGTACCCCACAAAGGACTAAGAACAAATACCAATATCAAACGCAGCTATAGAAAGAAATCTTTGAAGTGGCTGTTTTGAACAGACTATTAACAACATGAAATTTAGCTGAAATGTAACCAACCAGATGCTAGTGCTTGAATACAGCAAATAAACAAGATTGCTTTGCTGTTAGAAAGGTAGCATAAATATCCCCTCTATGTAACTTAGTGCTGCCTAAAGATTCAAGGAAGAAGATTTTCTTTGGGACTTTTAAAATCATTCTTATTTTCTGTTAAATTAATTGGTTAATTAGTTAATTCTCATTTAATTTTAGTTGGTGGTACTGAGTGAATATTGTGAGATGAATGAAGTCCATATAATCTAGACCTTTTAACTTTCAAAAAACAAAAAGAGGAAAAAAAGAATGCAAACACAAATGTACAACCATAGAAATTGCTTCTGTGGGAATAAGAATGAATGATGTTTCTCTTCTTTTATTCAAATAATTTCTTTTAGATATCTGCAGTAAAGATTTTACTTTGCAATCAATGAAAACATCTCATTTAGAAATGAATCCTTGAGCACAGGGACATTTAGAGCAATGAAGTTACTATGTGTGACACTGTAATAGTAGATACGTAGCATTATACATTTGTCAAAACCCACAGGATGTGAAATACAAAGAGTTTTATGTAGAGTTAATGTAAACAAGGGACTTTAATTAATAATAATAATAATGAAACAATATTGGTTCATTGCAGCAAACATGCAGATTAATAAAAAAATGTTAATAAAAAAATAGAGGATGAGTGAGGAGGTATATTGGAATTCTGTATTTTCTGCAAACTTAAAGCTACTCAAAATAATAAAGTCTATTACTTAAATAAAAATTGAATCCTTGCTAGTTAATATACACTCTGGTGCATATTACACAATATGGGCAGACTCAGTATACATTCTGGATTATGTGGCTTCACTGAGTGTTCCACTGCTTAGAACTTCATGAATGTGGGTAGCTCAGATAAAAAAACATTCCAAAGCTCTTCTCAGAAATACTAGACTTTATTAGGTATTTCAGCATTCATATTCTTTGCATTAAATTTCAAAATATGTTTTTCAAGGCATTTTTTAATCATTTATAAGACATATAACCCTTGCTATGAACTGCATTGTATACCCCCCTCCAAATTCGTATGCTGAAGCCCTAACCCCAGTGAGATCATATCTGAAGATGGGGCTTTGAGGAGGTAATCAGGTATAGATGAGGTCATGAGGGACCCTCATAATGGGATTAGTGTCTTTATAAGAAAAGACTCTAGAGAGTTGCTCTTTCTGCCATATGAGAACACAGCAAGCAGGAGGCTTTCTGCAAGCCAAAAATAAAGAACAGAAACAGAATAGGACAGAACAGAATAGGAACTATGTTGGCACCATGATCTCAGCTTTTAGGTCTCCAGAACTGTGACAAAATAAATTTCTATTCTTTAGGCCACCTTGCCTAATGTATTTTATAATGGCAGCACTAGCCGACTAAGACAATATTCCACTGAGTTTAGGGTGTGTCAGAGGGAAGTAGTGGAAAAGATCATGGGGCTAGAATTCAACATACTGGCACACACACTATCTTTTGAAATAAATTAACTCTGGAACATGACCATTTATTTTATCTTCTTGAAACCTAAGTATTTCTGTGTTTAAAATAAAAGGGTTACATTGATCAATCTATCTCTAGTCTTGTCCCTTCAAGACAGAATTGCTAGATAAATGAAACAATTAAATTTGAATTTCAGATAAACAACTAACGAACAGTAACAAATAATGTAGTATGTAGGGCATGATTATACTAAAAATTTGTTATTGTTCTGAAAATCTAATTTAAGTGGTCACCTGTTTTTTGTTGTTGTTGCTATTGGTTTTGCTCATTTGGTTTCTCTCTGGCAGTCCTAATCCAAGTATTATGGTAGTAGATGAGTGGTTCTGCAAATTTGTAAGGACCTGAAGGGTTTGATAAAACACAAGAGTGCTAAGACCCACTCCCAGAGTGTCTGATTCACTAAATCTAAGGAGAGGCCCAAGACTTTGCATTTCTACTAAGTTTCCAAGAGATGCTGATGCTGAGAAAATTTTGGATTAAGATAGGGCTCATAATCTTTAACAACCCTTTAAACTTTAAATCTCCATTAATCCATATTTTTCCACCTGTCAGTAAGTTTATTAACACCATTAAATCACCATTTAAGATAATTTCAATTCTTTATCTGTAAATTTTTTTCTCAACATATTTTATAATGAAGTAAAATATTTTAGAATATTTTAAAGTAATTATAATGACCTTTGCTTAAAAAGATTACAATTGATATTCTGTACACATTTTTGCTAATATTTTTTTCCAAGTTAGGCCCAGTATAAAATTAAATATGCTTTATAAATAAATGCTATATTATCCGTAACCTTGATACAATCTCACTTTTTCTCCTTTCCTTTGAGAACAAACTCTCTAATGAACTTTGGAGTTACACACCTTCTGCAGTTCAAATAACTCCTGAAGAAACAAATAGCTTTGGTGATAAAACAGCCTTAAGCTATTTTGCCTTTTTAATAGATTTGTATGTGGGAAATACTGTTATGTCTATTGAAAAGTTTCTGTATTCCTTCCTGTTTTTCATGAGGTGTATAATTTGGTTTTACCAAACCCTTTACTTCACAGCCTTGTCTAGGATCTTCTACATGTCTTAGACATGCCCATAAGAAAGACATCTTGTGCACTGTGGCTCACTGTCAACTTTAACCCACAATCATTGTCCCTGTAAAAACATGTGAGTCACGGAAAGAAGCTCCAACTTTATCCAGAAGGCAAACACACTAATATGCTTGTTTCTTTTCAGATAAAATTAGTATCTTTTTATCTGGAACTTCCCACCTCAAATGGCCATCACAGATACAGGATATAGGCAAATACTTCGGTATTAGGACCTACTTCTCAAACTTATGCAACAACTATGTTTATGAACTTTCTTTGTTACTCTACTCAATATTTATGTATGATTGATATTTAAAATTCCCTCCATGAATTTTGCTTGTTAATGTTTACCTTTTTGATTTTCAGTTTTCCTGACTCCATCTCCCTGCAGTTTCCAAAAACATGTTTGTGCTTTTCCATGTTAATTTCCTTTCTAGTCATTTTTGAGCAGTAACATCTGACCAGACTTCCCAGACATAACTAGTCCACCTACTTTGCATGTTTTCCCTGGTTCCATACTTTTCCAAATTTCCTGGTAATAAAGTAGAGATCACTGATACCACCTATCATCGCCCTAGGATTCATAATGAGAAGTAGTAACTTCCATTACAAAAATAAACAGTTCTTTTCAGAAAATTTACTTCTATCAACCCCTAAATATAGCCATGAGTGTCCATATGGGCTACTCATAGTTGATTGTTTGAATTCTGAGTCTTGCAAGAACATTCATTCAAAACATTATTGTAGCATATAAATATATACATATATGTGCATACACACATATATACACATACATGCATATATATACTATACATATACATGTATATGTATTTATATATAGCTTTATGTAGTAGTCTTTATGAGATATATGATTAAGATATATAATAGCTGAGGGGTGCCTGGGTGGCTCAGTGGGTTAAAACCTCTGCTTTCAGCTCAGGTCATGATCTCAGGGTCCTGGGAGTGAGCCCCACATCAAGCTCTCTGCTCAGCAGGAGCCTGCTTCCCTCTCTCTCTCTGCCTGCCTCTCTGCCTACATGTGATATCTCTATCTCTGTCAAATAAATAAAATCTTAATAAATATATATATATGTAATAGCTGATACATGTAAATATTATGATTGTGGATAAATATCCAACCAATGAGAGGTAAGAATACTTACATAAAAATTTCAGAGATTCGGGGCGCCTGGGTAGCTCAGTGGGTTAAAGCCTCTGCCTTTGCTCAGATCATGATCTCAGGGTCCTGGGATTGAGCCCCACATCGGGCTCTCTGCTCAGCAGGGAGCCTGCTTCCCCCTCTCTCTCTGCCTGCCTCTCTGCCTGCTTGTGATCTCTCTCTGTCAAATAAATAAATAAAATCTTTAAAAAAAATTTCAGAGATTCCTAAGTTACACTATGCAGGAGCTACATGCCAAGAGCAAATGAAATAAACTACATAATGTGATGATACACCTTATATAATATTTCTTCTAAAATAGTTTCTATTTCTGAGTTTAAGCACAGAGTAAGGAGTCTCAATAGTACAACCATCCCAGGAAGTCAGTAAAAAAGAAAAAAAATAGTAAAAATACTTCTTTGTGAATAAAGCAAGCTTCTAGAAACAAAGGAGAAATGGCAGGAATGATAGAAGTTTCTGAGAAGTTGCCTGCCCTATGAACTGGAAAGCAGAGATTAAGAGCTCAGTTTCTTCTTATGAATAATCATACTATGGGGGGAAAGAAAAGAAATCTATCAATAGGAGCACTGGGTAATCCATGTTGTTTGTAGCCATTAACTGATTTGCTTAATGGCAATGATTTTCAATATTATCAAAGTTATAACAATTGGCAATAGTGAAGGATGAACAGGCACCAAAATAATTGATTTACAAACACTATATTATTTTATCCTCAGCAAAACTCTCTAAGGAATGTGCAGTCTCGGCCTTATTTTCTAGATTAAAAAAGGAAGACTCAGAGAGACTAATTAAAATTTCCAAGGCTACATGTTGGGAAAAAAGCACATAGAGTCTCAGAATTTAGATCTTGCCACCTTAACTTCTATGCTAAGTAGCTAAATAGAATGAGTTGAACCACTGCTTTTAAATACTGTACAACATAAATTTGTTATTGTGTCACTGGAAAATTCTTTCAATTTTCTGCTTAAATTAAGATGTGCATAGACATGGGGTCCGTGGGTGGCTCAGTGGGTTAAAGCCTCTGCCTACGGCTCAGGTCATGATCTCAGGTTAATGGGATCGAGCCCTGCATCGGGCTCTCTGCTCAGCCGGGAGCCTACCTCCCTCCCTCTCTCTCTGCCTGCCTCTCTACCTACCTGTGATCTCTCTCTGTGTCAAATAAATGAATAAAATCTTAAAAAAAAAAAAAAGAAGATGTGCATAGACAGAAAATTTTCTTCTGATCAGGTTTTCTTTTTCTTTTTATGCTATTGAACACAGACACATTTCTAAGGATATGTCAAGAAAAAAAAAAAAAAATCCAACACCCAGCACCAGGATCAAACTACAATGACTCCAACAACAGACTTTACCACTTAGTTTTAAAGGTCATTTGTGTGCTGGCAAACTACAAGTTTAAAAGGTTAGATTCTGTGAAGCTTTAAATAGTGAATCAAAATTTTGTTTGCATTAGCTTTATTCACTGTGACTTCTATTCTTCCATTTCACTATAAACCTCTTCAGGAAATTTCTGCTTAGTTTTCTTTCAGAAGAAAGCCCGAAGCAAAGTACTAGAGAAATATTTAAAAATTCATTCATACTCCAAAAAATGTTATTTGTGTATAGCCTAACTTAACCCACTGAAGGAAGTTTATTATAATCAATATTGCTTTAAAAATATGTTGGATACATAGAATAAATATTCAAAAGTTATTAACTTATGTCATTATTTTTTTAGTCTAGTATTCCATGAAGCCCAAGACATTTGCTAATTTAATTTTTTTCCGGTATAGCACAGAACTGATTTTTCTCATTTTTATGAGAAAAATAATAATAAATAATTATTAAATTAAAAATAAATTTATTAAATTTATTTATTAAAAATAAAAATAAATAAAAAATAATAATATAAAATATTATTTGTTGAACTTATCAACACACAAGCCTATTGACTTCAAAGTGATTTTTCATTTCATTGATTTGAAAATTATCCCATAATTAAGGCAAAATCTTATTTAATTTCTGTATAGATCTGTGTGGTTTCAGAAAGCCAAAAACACGTCAGTTGTGATTCTGACAAGGCTGATTTTATCTCAGTTGTCAAAATATTGTCTATATTCATGGATTCATCCCAATTAAGAATGGGGTGAGATCCTCTAAAGAAAAAAAATTGAAATATTGATGGAAATCCAGAAGATTTGCAGTTCAAGAGACATAGAAGACTGGCAAGAACCAAATTTAATAATTGGTTTTCCATTCCATTCCATGGAATGTCTTTTTCCACTTGACTTGTTTACAAAAAATGAGATGAAAAATGGTCTGAAAGATCAAAGTAGGATTATGTCTTCCACAAATCAGAAACAACAAAAAATAATATGATATGTACTCAAGTGAATTTAAGAAGATCAGAGGGAATGGTTAGTCTCTTGTCATCTGCTGTACACTGGGAAAAATTAAAACTTTGCAATTTTTTATAAAGATCAGCATGAATAGCTCTACAAAGATATATGTGTGAACATCTCAGGGTTAGGCAACAGGCTTAGGCAACACTAAAGAAAATCCTGGACATTTTCTTTAGTGAGTACATTTGAGAGTAAATGCCTTTCTTTTACCTTTCTGGATATCAGATAAATGATAATTTTAGTTTCTTTTGTATCTTCCGGTCTTATGGCTATTAAACAAGATTAACTCATAGGTACCCCTTTCTAAAATGTGATATAAACCAGGATTCAGTATGATGCAAAGTCTCACAGAATAAGATAAATAAATTTAGTTTAACAAGTGCCTCCACCCTTAAAACACTATGTAAAACTGGGTGGCACATTTGAGGAGTGAAATTTCACAGTCCTTTCAGATTCAAAATTCTGAGTTGATGGTGAGGTGGATAAAACTATCCAGTATAAATTCTTAATGTTTTATTTTATTTGTATAACTTTCTTTGGTAAAAGTGATTTGAAAAGCAGACTCAAGGATAGTATCAGAGAACAGAGTTAAATCAAAATGCATTCTATTCACTAATCTGCCCTTATGTTATGCCTCATTTATAAGACAATATAATAAAAAATTACTACAAAGTAAATTACTAAATGAAAGTAAAATTAATTTGACCACATTTGTATAGTTTTTTCTAATAGATCTTTGTAGCAACAAGAAGTTTATACTAGTATTCAGGGAACACACAGAAGGCTGTTTCTCTTGCAGACTTCTCTTACAGAATTACAATAGTGCATTATCTGCTTCCCAAAATCCTAAATTTAGCAAACTCCTTTGGTCCTGAGGAAAGTGTTTATAGTTTCTTTAACCAGATGGATTTACTTTACTCTTGAGATGGGCTATATCTGTCAGCTATTCTTTTTTTTTTGTTTTATAACTGTGAAAGTAGCTTGAATTTTAAAAGTAAACATCCAAATTAATTCGAAATGTGATCATTTATATTAAAGGTCTATAATGTCAGGCACTTGTCTCTTATACAGTCATATATAGACAAGTAGAGGAGTGGCTGCTACTAAAGTCAGAGTTCAAGCAAAACTGAAGTAAAATTTCAATTGTATTTTTCCACTTCATAAAACCTACACATTATATATCTTCTCCTTTCATATGTCACTCAACTATTCATTAAATTTCAAAGGAAATCAACATTACTAAAATTATTGATGTCATTCTTTTATGTTTCTCCAAGATCGGTTAAAGAAGAATTTAGTGAACATCCTAGTTTAGATGACAACAATTTAAATTTGTAATATAATAAATATGTTAAAGGAACCAAAGAAAATGGAGACAATCTCAAAATATGTAAAATTGCAAATATACAGCAAACATATGAAACATGTAACAACCTAGTTACAGAATTGGGTCAGAATTCAGAGTGCCTTAAAATAAAAACTATCAAAGTCCACTGATATTTTAAATAGCACCAGATATTCAAAATTGAAATAGATTTGCTTTCTTCAGGGCTTCATTGCTCACAAGGCAAAAAGGATAGCTGAACTCAGCTATTAAATGCCTCAGATTCACTATAGGACAGAAAACATGCACAAAACCGTAGGATTCATACTTATACATACAAAGCAGATATTAGCCTTTTCTCAGCCCTCCCTTTTGCCTATTGGTTTTTAGAATAAAAGGGCTAGGCGATTTCTTATCTCTATTCATCTTAACTCATCTTTGTGGGACACGAATTTCTCTATAACCAGTCAGTCCCCAGGTTTTGTATGTCTCCTTTTGGATATAACAGAGCACAGTGGTAGTTACTAAGTGTGCAGAATGAGCCGCAGATGTTTGGACAACTGAAGACACACAGGCAGAACTGTGCGTGATGTGATGTAGAAGGGCAGTGTTGATAGTAACAAAAAGTCTGGAAAGGTGGTGAGCTAGAGTAAATCTAAACACTGAAGGAGTTTTCAGAGTTGTGATATGGAGTGCAAGGAATGAATTAGTCTGCTTCCCACAGACTGGGTGGCTTATACGTAAGAAATTTATTTTCTTACAGTTCTGGTGGCTGGAAAGTGCAAGTTCAAGATTCCAGTAGGATTTGGCTTCTGGTAAAGGCTTTTTCTGATAAAGACAAATCAGATGACTGATTTGTCCTCACATTCTCTTTCCTAAGTGTGTAACGACAAAGAGAGAGAGAATGAGCTCTCTGGTGTCTCTCTACAAGGACTTTAATCCTATGAGATAGGTTCCCCCATTATGATCTTATTTGACCTAATTACTGGCTTAGAGATCCCATCCCCCAATCCAGCCACAGTGAGGATTACAGCTTCAACAGACGAATTTTGAGGAGACACAAACCTTGGTACATAAGAGGGAGTGAAACTTTAAGTGGCAACAGCACATATTAGTGTAGGAAATACTCTGCCTACAAATACCCTGCAGCATGGCAAATCCGGACCTTATCTCATTATTTCCAGGAGAAGGAGACTGAAGTAGCAGTGTGAGTGTGAGTCTCAGAATGAGTCTTAGAATAATCCCTGATAGGAAAGATGTTACTTGCTTCTTGCTTATTTAATTTTTTAAAAAATTTCTTTGGTTCTCTACACTGCTTAGTCACTTCTGTTGCTGATTTTATAAGAAAAACTGAGTTAGAGACTTCAGAGGAGAGAGGAATAAGAAGGAATGCTGTCTGTTGAATTTTTAATGCCTTTATGGGGAAATCAGGAAAATGACTATTAAGAAATATAAAAACAAAACACACTTCATAACAAGGCACACTAGCAGTAATAAGAATTTGAGGCAGAAAACAAATCCCTTACCATTTTGCCCAAAGTTTTTTTTTTTTTTTAAAGATTTTATTTATTTATTTGACACGGAGAGGAGAGAGATCACAAGTAGGCAGAGAGGCAGGCAGAGAGAGAGGGGGAAGCAGGCTCCCCGCTGAGCAGAGAGCCCGATGCGGGGCTCGATCCCAGGACCCTGGGATCATGACCTGAGCTGAAGGCAGAGGCTTAATCCACTGAGCCACCCAGGTGCCCCTTGCCCAAAGTTTTATTAACATTTTTATCTCCAGTCTTACATTTATTGATGTTGCTAAAAGCCTTAAGTATATTTGTGCCTCTTCTCTCACATGGTCACAAATACAATGAGTTGGCAAGTATGCCATTCCTCTTGTACTCTCATCATGGACTGTGGTTCTAATTAACTAAGTTTTGGTTTTTGGATTGTTTGTGGGTATTTTCTCAAAGTATTTTGTCCTAGATTAAGGTAGAGCAAAGCTTAATTGGATAATACAGATCATTTTAGAATGACATGTGTTCCTTAATCGTTTGGCTCTCTATTTTATTAGAATATATTACACATTTTTCATGTTGCATATTCCTTGTATTCAGTTTCTTTTGAAGATGTCTGGGCAAAGTTGTCTGTCAGGATTCAGTATTTCTCACTAAAAAAAGTTAGAATGTCTGTCTACAACATTAAATTCTTAACATGATGCATCACTATGATGCATTATGTTCTTGGGGGTCTTAACAATCAATGATATTAGATATAATTCATCTTGCCCTATAGTTGTGATATACTTTATTCAATTTGTCATAATTATATTTTTGTCTCATCAAATAATAGAATATGGTGACCATCTTTGTATGTTTATTAAAAACTACAAATAGATCTACTTTAATTCTGCATGAAAAAAAAGAAGAAAAAAGGAGAAGAGAAAAAGAGGGAGGGTGGGAGGGAGGAAATAGCACTGTTTACTTTTGAAGAGATTTGGTTTTATTCAAATCCTAGACTTCAAGAACTGGACTACAAGAAGTACCATTGTCCTGTGTTAAAAAGTTATTTAAACACTTGGAATGACTTAAATTACTACTCGGTCTTCTATATTTTTGTAGAAATTATGTAATTGTCAGTAATTTGCTCTCAAAAACAAAACAAAACAACAAACGAAAAACATTCTCCAGAAAATCCCAGATAAATCAGTGATAACTTTTTGAGGGGAACTCGACCTCTCCCTAAGAACAGAGTTAGAACTATGGACACTGGAAATGTCAGGGTGAATTTGAAGTATGTAAAAACTTTCACCAAATCAGAAAGAATACTCAGCTTGGATAGATACCAGATTAGGGTGCCTGATCTAAACATCAGTTCTTTCTTAAGCCTTGGGAAAAAAAAGTAAAAAATATGCATCAAGACAGTACAAACTTTCCACATAACTTCAGGGAATTCAAATATTCTTGATGTTTATGTATGGGCCTCAACATGAGAGTATTCTAGGTTTATATAGAAATAGAAACTTTAGGAGGATAAAAAATGTATATTTCTCTTCACTATTTTTAAATTAAGATTTTTGTATTACCAGAAATGAGTTTCTGCTGTTTCTGTTATTTTTATACACTCAAACACTAACATACAAATATGCAAGTATGCCCACACATTTGCACATACACATACACACACACACAGCTGATCTAAAGCATGAAACTATCAGAATACATCCACATACATTGGACCCACCAGGTATATTCATAGCACCGATACAAAAAAATAGTAAATGCTTTTTAATAAGTCATTTTAATAAGTTCTCATGCCACTCTCATTTTGTTCTTGTATATGTGTATGTGTGTTTTGGATAACAACAATTTTTGCAGATTTTAAAAAGTTTCTTACTTCCAACTATCCATTCCCCATCTAAGATGCTGAAATGTAGAATAATGTGTGTAGAGTTTAATAAAAAGCAAAAAGAATTGTCTTGGAGATTTATTAGCCAAAATTTCTGCTCTTTGTTACATGTATGCACACCTCCCATTGAATGTAATGAATTATGAAAGTGCTATTGCATTGTATTTGAAGCTTCTGTTCCGCTCTTTTCTGTGTTTAGCTTACTAACATCAGCAATAACAGGGTAGATACTGCCTCAGTAAGAGCTAGCAATTGGAACTTTCATTATATGTATGCTGTGCTATGAATAATATGTGTCAGAGCAATCAGAGCTATTTCCAACTAAGAAACACTGAATACAAAGTCACTTGAACATTTAAACAATTCCTTTCATTCTTTAGATCATAAACATTTAGGATAAGATAAAATGTACTAATGAGGATATTTCTATGTAATAAATGTGCACGCTATTATGTTGCATGATTCTGAATGTATAAAATGTGAGATTCATTATAATTAGCATAGGTTAAACTCAGATATTGATACTCAGTGCCAATAAAGTTTGGATGCTTAGCCAAATTAAAAAAAATAAAATAAAATATACTGCACATAAACTGTATCATACCTCTGAAACAATTTAAGTGCTTAAATATTTCATTCAGCTGTGGATATAATAAAACCTTGTTAAAAGTAGATATTAGATACTCTGCCCACCTGTGTATATGTGTAATGAAGAAAAAAGATCTTCATTTAAAATTTTGAACATCCTTTTTTAAGTTGCCTTTCTATATCTCTTTAAAATGAAAATTCACGATGCTTGCAAAAGAAAAAGGAGACAGGAAGGAAGGAAGAAAGGAAGGAAGGGAAAGGGAGAAGAGGGAAGAAGGAAGGAAGGTAATAAGAAAGGGAAAAATAAGGGAAGGAGGGAGGTAAAAGAAAGAAGAAAATAGGGTATAAAAAAGAGCAAGCCTTAATTTTACTGGTTAGTTGATCTCTTATGAAAGAAAAACACACTTAAAGATTGAAGATGTTTGAACTTTTCCCTAAAATTAGTGGTTTATAGAAAAGACCTGTATTTTCAGTGAAAAGACTGAGGTCCCTTGAGGAAGAGGGAATTCTTCGTCCAAATTGCCTTTAGAGTCAAGCTGCAAAATCAACTCTCTCCCAGGTCTCTAGTCTATCAATTTACCCTGTAGATTTTGGGTTTGCCAGTCTCCATAATTACATGAGTCAATTCTTCAAAATAAATCTTTGTACGTACACACATACATTCTATTGATTCTGTTCCTCTAAAACTCTTGCATGTTATGCCCAATAAATTCATCTGGTAAATTCATAACACAGCCAATTCAAAATTTCAAAAAATAGTAAAATAATAATCAGATGACTAAATAATATGCATTTCAAATGATACATTCAAATTTTGTCCTATGATTATTTTTCATATCATTTATTTCTTAAATATTTAACATTTTACCACATTTATTTCATCTGAGTTTTTTCCACTTTGCAAACTATTTTATTATTTTTCTATCTGATATTATTATTTTTTATTTTATTTTTTTCAGTGTTCCAAGATTCACTGTCTATGCACTACACCCATTGCTCCATGCAATACGTGCCCTCCTTAATACCCATCACCAGGCTCACCCCCCCACCCCGACTCCCACCTGACTCCCCTCTGCTCCACCACCCTCAATTTGTTTCTCAGAGTCCACAGTCTCTCATGGTTCATCTGCCCACCCACCTCATTTCCCCCAATTCACTTTTCCTTTCCTTCTCCTAATGTCCTCCATGTTATTCTTTATGCTCCACAAGTGAAACCATATGATAACTGACTTTCTCTAGTTGACTTATTTCACTTAACATAATCTCCTCCAGTCTTGCCCATGTTGATATAAAAATTGGATATTCATCTTTTCTGATGGCTGCATAATATTCCACTGTATATACGGACTATATCTTCTTTATCCATTCATCTGTTGAAGGGCATCTTGGTTCTTTCCACAGTTTGGCGATTGTGGACATTCTATGAACACGGGACATCCAGCTATGAACACTGGAATATATATGGCCCTTCTTTTCACTGCATCTGTATTTTTGGGGTAAAAAAATACATATTTTTTTAAAAATCAAAATTACCAATTACCAAGTAGTGTAATTGACAGGTCATAGGGCTGTCAATTCTATTGACAAAAAGGGTTCTATTTTTAATTTTTTGAGGACTCTCCTCACTGTTTGCCAAAGTGGCTGCACCAACTTGCATTCCCACCAACAATGTAAGAGGGTTCCCCTTTTCCACATCCTCTCCAACACTTCTTGTTTCCTGTCCTGTTAATTTTGGTCATTCTAATTGGTGTAAGGTGGTATCTCAATGTGGTTTTGATTTGAATTTTCCTGATGGCTAATGATGATGAACATTTTTTCATGTGTCTGTTAGCAATTTGGATATCTTCATTGGAAAAATGTCTGTTCATGTCTTCTGCCCATATTTTGACATGATTATCTTTTTTTTGGGTGTTGAGTTTGAGTTCTTTATAGATCTTGGATATCAGCCATTTGTCTGTAGTGTCATTTGAAAATATCTTCTCCCATTCTGTGGGTTGCTTGTTTGTTTTGTTGACTGTTTCCTTTGCTGTGCAGAAGCTTTTTATCTTGATGAAGTTCCAAAAGTTCATTTTCACTTTTATTTCCTTTGCCTTTGGAGACATGTTTTGAAAGAAGTTCCTGTGGCCGATATCGAAGAGGTTACTGCTTATGTTTTCCTCTAGGATTTTGATGGATTCTTGCCTCACGTTGAGGTCTTTCACCCATTTCGAGTTTATCTTTGTGCATGGTGTAAAAGAATTGTTGAGTTTCATTCTTCTATACATACCTGTCCGATTTTCCCAGGGTCATTTATTGAAGAGACTATCTTTTTTCCACTGGATATTTTTTCTTGCTTTGTAGAAGATTAATTGATCATAAAGTTGAAGGTTCATATCTGGACTCTCTACTCTGTTCCACTGGTCTATGAGTCTGTTTTTGTGCCAGTACCATGCTGTCTTGGTGATCACTGCTTTGTAGTAAAGCTTGAAATCAGGCAACGTGATGTTCATAGATTTTTTTTTTCTTTTTTCAACATTTCCTTAGTAATTCAGAGTCTTTTCTGGTTCCATGCAAATTTTTGGATTGTTTGTTCCAGCACTTTGAAAAATGCCAGTGGAATTTTGATTGGGATAGCATTGAAAGTATAGATTGCTCTGGAAAGTATAGACATTTTAACAATATTTATTCTTCTGATCCCACACATAAAAAGGGAAATAATTAAGACTAGAGCAGAGATCATTGAGTTAGAACTAGAGGTACAATAGAGCACATCAATGAAACCAGAAGTTGGTTTCTTTAAAGAATTAATAAGATGGATAAACCACTAGCCAAACTAATCCAAAATAAAAGAGAGAGGACCCAAATTAATAAAATTATGAATGAAAGGGGAGAGATCACAACTAATACCAAGGAAATAGAAACAATCATCAGAAATTATTATCAACAGTTATTTGCCAATACGTTAAGCAACCTAGAAGAAATAGATGCATTCCTGGAAACCTATAAACTTCCAAGACTGAAATAGGAAGAAATTGACAGTCTTAAATATTTTTTGATTGTAGATTTTATTTTTTTCAGTCATACCTTTATATTTCTAATACAATATATATTAAGGTATGTATATATTCATACCTTTATATTTCTTAAATATCTTGAAACATTTTTCTATATAAATTTGTTGTATATTACTTATTTTGTTTTATGTGACAGAATACCCATATACTTCACTACATAAAATACACATTAAATGATGAATATTCAGCCATATAAATTCAGCGAAATAAATAACAAAGCTATTTTTCCCAGATTTTTCTTTTGAAGAAGAAAAGCCTTAACGGATACATTCATAAATTCAGATCTAATTATAAACTATATAAAGCTTTCTATCTTTGTATTTCAAACAATATGAAATCATGGTCATTTATCTATGGTAAACTGTAAGAACCGTAACGCAGTATTAACTATCAATGAATGGAACTGCATTTGTATTTAATAAATATGACAGCTTTAAAAACTATATTTCACCTAGTCTCAATCACAATGTGATAGAGAGATGTATCTCTTTACTATTTATGACATTAAAAATATTGGTAGTAAAGAATAAACAAAAAAATTAAAACATATTTCTTTGCACTACTATGAAAATCCAACAGAAGTCACAATTTACATAACTAAATAAGAGAAAAATTTATTCCTTCAGAAGACATTCTTCAAAGAGCCTGATGAATATACTTATAAACTGAGAGTGCTATAGCATTAATGATGATTAATATTATAAAAATCATATTGTTTGAACAATATGTCTGCTATTTTTGAGATGCAATCATTTATAAAAGAAATTTGAGGGGCGCCTGGGCGGCTCAGTGGGTTAAAGCCTCTGCCTTCGGCTCAGGTAATGATCTCAGGGTCCTGGGATAGAGCCCCGCATCGGGGTCTCTGCTCAGCAGAGACCCTGCCTCCTCCCTCTCTCTGCCTGCCTCTCTGCCTACTTGTGATCGCTCTCTCTCTCTCTCTGTCAAATAAATAAGTAAAATCTTTAAAAAAAAAAAAAAGAAAGAAATTTGAAGATGTATTCTAGGACCAGTAGAGAGAGATAGATCAATAACTCATGTAAGGCATTTCTTTTCTAATTTCCATATATCTTACAAATTTTCCTTTTTGCTCTAAGAAAGTTCAATTAAGATATTTAGTCATGTATTAAACCTTAAATTTAGAAACTAAGGAAGTGATTGAATATTTTTCTAGCAACATTATCTCACTAACATCAATGGTCTCTCGCTCAAGACCAAAAGGGACACACCTGCAGTTGCAATAATGACCTACCCGCACACTAGAATGAACTGTCCAGCATCTCAATTAGAGGGTATTTGAATAAACTTGCTATAAGTTTTGGACGTTATGTTCTATGATTTTCAGGAGCGTTTAGGAAGCGAGTCTTTGCTCTTTGATTGGACTGGTTTTACTGTCAGGAAGTGGGGGTAATTCTGTGATTGTGAGCAAATTACAGAATTGTGTGACTCTAGGGAGGCTAAAACTAATTAGTAGAGGCAGGAGTCATTCATTCTAGTCAGAATTAGGAGAAGTTTGGTTATTTTTATGGTGTGGACAATGTTCATTGTGTTCAGATAGGAGCGGAGACTGGTCTTGTTTTTATATTGAACCATTATGCTCAGAATAATTTTACCGATCTTGATATTCTGTGAAATTGTTTATATGTGACAAAAGAACACCACGTCTACCTCTCATATGTCAGATATCAAGGGCTACCTTTCTATTTCTCACTGATCTGTGAAAAATTTCTCTTAATTTATATATCTCTATCCATTGTCAGTCTCTTGTTTTCCCTCTTGATCTTCTTTTCTCATTCAGCCTTTACAGTGATTTTAAAAACACATTCTGATCATTAAGATTTCTCTTATAACTCTTCAAAGGCAACTTTCTGCCTTCAGAATGTGGTCCAACCTTTATAATGAGGATCAAGGGTCCTCAGTGCCTTGGTGCAGCCAGTTTGAGAGGTTTTACTGTATCAGCCTGATCTAGCCAACACTCTGATATAGAAAACTGGCATTTACTCATTTTGTGAAAAGGGTGAAGCAAATAAATATCTTTTTAAGCTTCTCTTTCTAAACCAGTTGTTGCTCTTAAACACTTCATGTGAACCCTCCAGTACAAATGAGGGTACACCTGTGTGTGTGTGTGTGTGTGTGTGTGTACATGCATGTATATCACCCCATCCTTCTCCAACTGTTATATAATTATTTTCTTTCTCCTAAGGTAACATTATTTCTTTTGTCTTAGAGTATTAGCTCATGATTTACAATGGATTAGAATGCTTCACTGCTATTGCTCTTGTTCTACTGTCCCACCCCTCCTCCAAACTGGATATTCTGACTCATCATTCATAGCTTAGCTTAGAAGTTACCCCCTTCTATTTGTGGAATGAACTAACATAACAGATCTCTTTCCTCTATTAATTTGGGAGCTCACTGAGAATCCATGACATTTATGCTTTTGTATTTTCAATATCCAGAACTTCATTTGGTCTGTAGGAGGGGTGGTTAATAAAGTGAGCTTCAACTTAGTAAGAATTTAGAATCCTCTTTTAATTTTTTTTTAAGATTTTATTTTTATTTATTTGCTAGAGAGAGAGCACAAGCATGGGGAGCAGCAGGCAGAGGGAGAAGCAGGCTCTCCACTGAGCAAGGAGTCTGATGCAGGACTCCATCCCAGGACACTGGGATCACGACCAGAGCTGTAGGCAGATGCTTAACCGACTGAGCCACCCAGGCATCCCTAGAGTCTTTAAAGGGAAATTATTTTCAACTTTTTTCCAATCTATGGTTATTAATATATTTCATGGAGGGATGTACAGTAATTATATTTTTAATTTCTTGATTTAACCTACCTGTTCAATGTAACATTGAAATAGAGGATAATTAATGTATCCAAGTATTGTTCTGCCCTCACACTCATCAATCATCATTAATCATTGATATTTTCTGAGTTAATGATAATCAGGGATCATGGCTATTTTATTTTGGCTCACATCAGTTTCCTTTCCTTTTGATACATAAATACATAAGCCTATTATCATAAAAAACAGGGAAATTTGAAATAAAAATATCAGAAAATTTCCCTACAGAGGTTTGTCACTGGGAAGGTCGCAAAAAAAAAAAAAAAAAAAAAAAGTGTTGTCATGAAAATATAGGAGAGATTTTTTTTAGGTCACTGCAAAAATTATCCAAAATATGAAACATAAAAAAGAAGATTTATTTTACAACCTTAATTTATCTCTCTTTTTTAAACTTATTTTTTTTAAAGATTTTATTTATTTATTTGACAGAGAGAGAGAGAGATCACAAGTAGGCAGAGAGGCAGGCAGAGAGAGAGGGGGAAGCAGGCTCCCTGCTGAGCAGAGAGCCCGATGTGGGGCTCGATCCCATGACCCTGAGATCACGACCTGAGCCGAAGGCAGAGGCTTTAACCCACTGAGCCACCCAGGCGCCCCTAAACTTATTTTTGCTTGTAAAATTAGTCTGCATTCCACAAAAGTAATTAACAAAAGAGGTTGTCTTCTTGACAAAAGTAGAGAACAACAGTATAATATTTAAGCCTCTGTTTAACCAGTCCCAGAAAAATTTGTTAAAATTATAATTATTAGAAGTGTGACAGTAAATTTCAAAAACAGCCTAGGCTGTGAAAATGATTATAGGAGCCCCCTTTCCTAAGAAACAACCATGTTTTGCTCTGAACAATAAAAACATGTGCTTTGCTATTTTAAATAAGTAAATAAACAAATAGAAATGAAGATAATATAGTCACTGGTTACAAGTAAATTTAATATACTTTATATGCAGAGTGAAATCATAGCATGTACATACTTCAACATTTATTTCATTTATGTATATGTATGTGTGAGTGTATGTGTGCAATACTTGAATGTATATGATGATTTATGCATATGCATATATGTGTCTATTCAAAAAGGCCCTTTTTAAGTCAAGTTCTATACTGCCTAATTTTCAAACATCTCATTCTAATGTATCATGCACATATTTTTTTTGTCTGGGTAACTTGTAAGTGACAAAAGACTTTAAAAAATTCTCTCAGAGTTTGAATGTAGACTCCTTCCACGTTTGTGTTATAATTTTCTTAATATTTCATGGTTAAAGTGTTTACACACACAGCTTTTGTTAGTGACTCCCTTGGAGTGTCATATTGTATTTATATTAATATGGATCAACCATTTAACTTAATGCACACCACAGACTCTTACAATTCCTTCTGAAGTTTGAAAACTTGTGGAAGTTTGGAAAGGAGAGATTAGGATATACTTCCTTTGATAATGTTACCATAATTATCTTCCTGTTTTAGATCAGACTTAGCAAAATATTTGACCTTCTCATTCAGTTTCTTTTGTAAAATGATGTGTTAGACTAGATGATATTTACAAATGTTTATGCCTCCAATATTCTATAGTACAACATTTACAACACCTTTCCCTCAACATTCGATACTTGGATTTAAATAATTTATGGAAGTTCACTTATTTATTGATTTTTACTGTAGTTTTGGTTTCCTCTTGTGACTATCTTCAGACATGGAATCCTCTCTGCTCTACTGGGTTTTCCTAGTCCTGCTTTTGAATGAACAATTCAGCAAGAACCTACTTAAAAGCTAAAGGAATTGGATGTGCAATGTGGAATCTCAATATCCTAGAGGAAAAAAAAAAAGTTCTTAGCAGGAGAATCAATAAGGAACAAAAAAGTGTAAAAAATTGTGAATATAGTCCCAGGGAGAGGAATCAAAGTGGCTCACACAAAGACACAGCGCTGACCACATTAATCAACTGGAAAAGGTTCAGAGAAAAGAATTCACAATTCTCATAATAAAGGTAGAAGTTCAGAAAAGGCTTTAAGCCGAAGGCAGACGCTTAAGAAAATACTCTGAGGTTGGTTGATCTCCCAGAGGGCATAAGACAGCTAAATGTGGAAGTGTTCATAAAACAAAGAGATAAAAGAAAACACAGTCTGAAAGATCTTTCTACTGCACACTGACCCAACTTATCACCTCTGAAGTTTTGTTAGACCACTAATTTTAAATAGCTAAATAGAGGGAAAAGGACATTATATTAAGCTTAGTCTCCTAGAGAAAACAAGACTACTAAAGCTGAGGAAAGCTCTTATAGCTGTATCAAGATTTATGTTATACTAAAGGCTATATGGTAATATTTTATAAAATTTTAAAATGTATGTGATGTGTTCAAAATTCCAAAATACTAAGAAGTTCTTTGTAAACTACTACTTTCTCAAGCCTAACAATGCTTTGAAATTCATGGAACCTAAAAAAATGGAAAACAGAAACAAAAAACCTAATTTAGCAATGTTAAAGGAACAAAAGTTAAAACATGATTGAAATATCTAAATTGTACAATCCATTTATTTTAAAAATCCAGACTGGGAACCACCAGAGAATGTATAAACACAGACCTATTTTAATGTAGATGGTAAAGACAGATATGCAGAGATAAGAAAAGATTTGGCAAAATTCAAGGGAATGTTATTTCTGTCTCAACTTTAAAAAGCACACAAAATGTCCCTTTTCTAAATTTACAATTTCCATTGGTTAAAGAGTTGAAAATGATTTACACTTGGCATCAAAATTGATGTCTTATAATCTCATGGGAGAGGGGGATAAAGAATGAGGAGAGGAAAGAAAGAAAGGATAGAGAGAGAGAAAGAGAGATAGAGGGATTATTTGAGATGAATATAGGTATCCTTTTTTTTTTTTTAAAGATTTTATTTATTTGACAGAGAGAAACATAGTGAGAGAGGGAACACGAGCAGAGGGAATGGTAGCGGGAGAAGCAGGCTTCCTGCCGAGCAGGGAGCCCAATGCGGGGCTCCATCCCAGGACACTGGGATCAAGACCTGGGCCAAAGGCAGACGCTTAACGACTGAGCCACTCAGGTGCCCCGAATATAGATATCCTTTAATGAGCAGAAAATAATGTGGCAGATCCCTGATAAATGAAATCTATATTTTAGAAGGAATATTTATAGTTTAAAATTTAAAAGTGTTCTTAAAGTCTCCCAAAGTCATCCTACAGGCATATTTTAATGTTTTAAGAGAGGCAAATGTAAGTCTTCAATTTATTCACTTCATAAATAACTTTCATGCATATTCATTAAAATTTAAGGTACTATGTTTTTCAGTAAGAGTTAATATTTATTTTGCATTGGAACCTTCAGTTTAGAGTGCTAACTTCTGTAAACCTTAAGAAAGCACTTCAATTTTCCATAATAAAATAAATAATACAAAGATAAATGTTAAATAGCATTGAGTTCACCTTTTTATACCTGATATGTAAGAGTAAAATGGACTCAATCTTGATACATGACCCTAATTATAAGCAATTTGAATAGTCTTTAGTTTGAAAAAGGTTAAAATTATAGACATTTATTTACATTGTAAAATGGATGAATAGCAGAATTAACTCATTGAGCTACAATTAAGTTGTCTTCAGAGAAAATGGCAATAAGACTTATAAAAGGAATAATAAATTGGCCTATGGCTTTCACTCCACATGAATAGTTAGCTATGAGGTGTCATGAAGATGCCAAGAAATTCTCAAAATCCAATTCATTTTAATTGAAAGAAATAATACATTATTAGGCACTTTTAACAAGGCCGAAAAAGAACAGTTATCTAAACAGAAAGAAAGAGGATATTACAATGTCTAATACTGAAAAAAGTTTGCAATGTTCTAATTGAACTTGTACTTATTGTTTTAATTTGTTAAATAGGACCATATGTGTCTACAGTATATACTTTGTGGATTTTTTTTTTTTTAGCTTGAAACACAGACTAAGTAGCTTAAGAACAAAAATAGGATTAAAGAAAGGATTTACTCTTGAACCTTGTATCTTGTCTTGAATCACATCACAATTCCTAAAAGGAGTAATTTTTAATACAGTAAAGTAAGGCATACTCCTTTTGCTGTTGTTCATTAAATAATTTTCACGTTTCATTTATAAAGTGCCAATTTCTTTTGCATAATTCCTTTGCCAATAATTATATGATAACCAAGGCTAAATTTCCTGCCAGACTTTATATTTAGCTATACATAATGACCAAATAAATTATATCTTGCCTAAATCATTTGACTTAAGGAACTACCATTTGAATTATGATGTTCCAAGGTAATGTAATGCATATAATAAACCAAATGTGAAATTAAATAATGATAATTTTGACATCTTTTTACATAGCAATAGAGTTACATTACCTCATTTAAAGATTCCAGAGAATCCCTTCAGAGCATACAACAGCTATGTTTTCTATAAATTAATTGCCTAGTCTTCACTGGTTTTGAATATATTTTATATAGGTAATACTATGCAACCATTCTTCATTATTCAATTATCAATATTACATATAGAACAGTTTTTTAAATTTCTCTGTTAAATTGTATGGAATTCAACTGTGCATGTTTTTCAACTTCAATAAAGATCATTCTCTTTGCCCATCAAATGCTTCAGTTAACCTTACATATATTTATTGATTAATTACAGGCAACTGTGATCATTTAAGCTAGATATTAATGCAAAACCAATTTTACTAAGAGATCTAAGTTTTTGCAATTTCCCCTTGGGATTATATTCACAGAAATACTGAAAAGGAAGGGGTTGAGGGGAATTAAATCACTTAGTAAAATAGGAAAGAAAATATCTTGTGATGACTAAATTCATGGAATGGTGTTCGTACCTTGGCATGCACATACACGCACAAGCTCTCTCCTTTCCCCACATCCTCTCATCTCTCTTCCTCTCTCTCCTCTATCCTGCCCTACTCTCCTCCACCTTGTCACTCTGACTTTCCTAATCCATCCATCCATCCATCACACATTTATGAATGTATGTATGTATGTATCCATCCATTCAACCTTCATCTAACTATCCATCTAATCCATAGATATATTTGAAAATCATTATTACAGTAAAACACAATCCAAAATTTTGGTTAATAAACTTGAGTTGGAAATTTGCTTAAATATAAGGCTTGACTCTGGAGGCCATCAATATTATGCATCAGTTAGTGTTCATCTATACAGATCATTGCATTCTTAAGACAGAAACTGTTTAATTAAAATATGCATATGCCCAAATCCACTGTTATACCTAAATAAACAATTATTCTAATAACAAATATCTCATCAGTGCTTTCTATGCTCTTATATCTTATAATTGTTTTTACAATATGTTTTTATCAGGAACAATCACAACAAAAAATGCCATTTACATTTGCCATTTACATTTACAATGCCATTTACATTTCTCTTGAATTTCTTTTAATTTATAATTATTCCTACCTCTATATTGATTGAAAAAAAGCTTCAAAAGCTTTTTTTTTTTAAGAAACCAGGCTTTTTATCCTGTTAAGCTATGATTTTGCTAAGTTTCTCCATGCAGTGTCATTCAATATATTGCTATGTATCCTGTATTTTCTATAAATTGGATATTAATTCTAGAGTCTTGATTTGATTTTGATTTTTTGGCCTGTTTTGTTTTTTCCAAGATTACGTCATACGTGATAAAATCTACCATTAGAAAGCACATACATGGCAATCATATTTTTCCTATTGTATCATAAAATAATGAATTTAGCTACCAACATCCATTATTTCATAATGGATGGCAAAATGTTGAATTCTATCTTCCTATCTTCGTGTTTAGCTGGATACTACAAAGAACAATTTTCCCTTAAAAAATTCTTTTCTTGGGGTGCCTCGGTGGCTCAGTGGGTTAAAATCTCTGCCTTCGGCCTGGGTCATGATCTCAGGGTCCTGAGATAGAGCCCCACATTGGGCTCTCTGCTTTGCAGGGAGCCTGCTTCCCTACCCCCTGACCCCTGCCTGCCTCTCTGCCTGCTTGTGATCTCTCTCTCTCTGTCAAATAAATAAATAAAATCTTTAAAAAAAAATTCTTTGCTTAATCTGAGGCAGAGCTTGTACCAGGAAGGCAATTAAAAGCTTATTTCTCTTCATTTGCTAAAATTCAGAATATGGAGTCACTTTTTAGAGTCATTCAAGATGATCTCTGTATTTTTACCATACATTTTTAAGTAATATAGTATCTTGGATTCAGATACATTTAGTGTGTAAGTTTAGTATGTAAATACCTTCTAATAATTATGTGTATAGATGCTCAAAATTGTCCCATCATTGGCTACTAGGAGAAAATACATGATAGCTATTAATGTCCGCTTGACATGACCTCTTCTCTTTGGCAGTTTCCTTCTGTTCTGGTATGACAAAACATTTGTGTATTTCTTGTCACACAAATGGAATTAGCTATTTCTACAGGGAATCCTCATTCATATTAGTGGGAATGACATTAAGAGGCCAAAATCTGTGTACAGTGATATTTATTGCTACTAAGTCATTGTTTACATTCCTTTTCAGGGAACAGAGCTAAAAAACACACTTAAATTTGCACATGAGTCATAAGTTCATTCTGATATTCCTAGGTCACATATATAATTTTGGATTTTTACTTAACTTTTTTGATTTTATACTTATGTATTTTTATACTTAAAAACTTGGTTCACAACCACATTCTCATAATTAATCATTTGCTTTACATGCAATTTTTTGCATGTATGCCACTTTCAGAATAAAAACACCAATATGATTATTGATAATATGATTAGTGAGAATAGTTTATTACATTTTTTGTCCCTAAGACATGCCCATCAAATTACTATATTTTAAAATCACTTGATATATTTACTCTATTTGAGCTACAGCTTGATATAGTTTTATTTTACTTCAACTATTAAATTTTTTATTTAAATCCAATTTAATTAACATATACTATATTATTAGTTACAGAGGTATAATTCAGTGATTCATCAGTTGCATATAAGATCCAGTCTCATTACATCAAGTGCCCTCCTTAACGTCCATCACCTAGGTACCCATCCCCCCTCCAGCAGCCCTCAGTTTGTTCCCTATGATTCTCTTATGGTTTGTTTCCCTCTCTGTTTTGTTTTATTTTTCTGTTCCTTCCTCTATGTTCATCTATTTTGTTTCTTAAGTTCCACATATGAGTGAAATCATGATATATGTCTTTCTCTACGGATTTCCCTTAGTGTAATACCCTCTAGTTCCATCGACAATGTTCCAAATGTCAAGATTTCATTCTTTCTGAAGGCTAAGTAATATTCCACTGTGTTTGTGTGTCTGTGTGTGTGTGTGTGTGTGTGTGTGTGTGTATGCTACATCGATAGACATCTGGGCTCTTTTCCATATTTTGGCTATTGTGGACATTGCTTCTGTAAACATTGGGATGCATGTGCCCCCTTGAATCGCTATGTTTGTATTTATCCTTTGGATAAATACCTAGTGGTACAATTGCTGGGTCATAGGGTAGTTCTATTTTTAACGTTTCGAGAAGCCTCTGTTTTCCAGAGTGACTGCACCAGTTTGCATTCCCACCAATAGTGTAAGAGTGTTCCCCTTTCTCTAAAGCCGTGTCAACATCTATTGTTTCCTAAGTTGTTAATTTTAGCCATTCTGACAGGTGTGAGGTGGTATCTCACCGTGGTTTTGAATTGGATTTCCCTGATTCTATGTGATGTTGGGCACTTTTTCATATGTCTCTTGGGCATCTGCAGGTCTTCTTTGTAGAAATGTCCATTCATGTCTCCTGCCCATTTCTTGACTGGATTTTTGTTTTTTGAGTGTTGAGTTGGAAGTCCTTTTTAGATTTTGGAAACTAGCCCTTTACCTGAAAAGACATTTGCAGATATTTTCTCCCATTCTGTAGGTTGCCTTTTAGTTTTGTTGACTGTTTCTTTTGCTGAGAAAAAGCTTTTTATCTTGATGAAGTTCCAATAGTTCATTTTTGCCTGTTTCCCTTGCCCTTGGAGATGTGTCTAGCAAGAAGTTGTATGCCGAGGTGAAAGAAGTTGCTGCCTGTTTCTCCTCTAGGATTTTGATGGATTCCTGTCTCACTTTGGGGTGTTTCATCCATTTTGAGTTTATTTTTGTGTATGGTGTAAGAAAGTGGTTCAATTTCATTTTTCTTCATGTGGCTGGCCCAAAAAATGTCAATTTTCCCAACACTATTTGTTTTTGTTTTTTTAATTTTTTATTTATTTGGCAGAGAGAGAGAAGATTACAATTAAGCAGTGAGGCAGGCATAGAGAGAGAGGGAAGCAGACTCCTTGCTGAGCAGAAAGCCCGATGCAGGGTTTGATCCCAGGACCCTGAGATCATGACCTAAGCCAAAGGCAGAGGCTTTAACCCACTGAGCCACCCAGGCACCCCCCACCAACACCATTTGTTAAAGAGACTGTCTTTTATCCATTGGCTATTCTTTCCGGCTTTGTGAAAGATTAGTTCACCATATAGTTGTGGGTTCATTTCTGGGTTCTCTATTCTGTTCCATTGATCTATGTGCTTGTTTTTGTGCCAAAACAAAACACTGCCTTGATGATTACACCTTTGTAATATAGCTTGATGCTTCTGGCTTTGGTTTTGTTTTTCAATATTCCTTTGGCTATTTGGGGTCTTTCTGGGTCCATACAAATTTTAAGATTGTTTGTTCCAGGTCTGTGAAAAATGTTGACGGTATTTTGATAGGGATTGCATTGTGTATGTAGATTGCTTTGGTTAGCACAGACATTTTAACAATATTTGTTCTTCCAACCCATGAGCATGGAATATTTTTCCATTTCTTTGTGTTTTCCTCAATTTCTTTCATAAGTGCTACATAGTTTTCAGAGTACAGATCCTTTACCTCTTTGATTAGGTTTATCCTTAGATATTGTATGATGTTAGTGCAATTGTAAATGAGATCAATTCCCTGATTTCTCTTTCTTCTGCCTCATTTCGATAATGTATAGAAATGCAACTGACTTCTGTGCATTGATTTTGTATCCTGTAACTTTGCTGAATTCCTGTATCAGTTCTAGCAAATTTGGGGCCAATTTTTTTTGGTTTTCTATGTAAAGTATCGTGACATCTGTGAAGAGTGAAAGTTTGACTTCTTCCTTGTCAATTTGGATGCTTTTATTTCTTTTTGTTGTCAGAGACTAGGACTTCAGTACTATGTTGAACAAAAGTGGTGAGAGTGGATATCTCTGTTGTATTTCCTGACCTTTATTTAATTCTTTAGGATTTTCTCCTTTAATATAATTTGGTTTTAAAATTATGGAAAATATCTATATATCCCAAGCTAACTGTACAAAAACAGAGAAATGAGACCTTTCTTTATGCACTTTTAACCCTATCTACACATACATGTACATAACCATTGCGTTTTAATTTTTTGGTTTATGTTTCTATATTTGTTTTTAATATAAAGTATATACACATATGCATGATTGTGTCATCCATCCTTCTTTAGATAAAGTAAAAGCATACTTTCACAATATTTTTTTATTTAATAATACATCCTAGGAAGCTATTGATATCATTGCCTATAGTAAGCTCCATAGCATTACATTGGGTACATATATTACAATTTATTCAATTAATCCCTTATTTTTTTAAGATTTTAATTTTTATTTGAGAGAGAGAAAAAAAGAGAGAGAGAGAACATAAGAGGGGAGAAGTTCAGAGGGAGAAGCAGACTCCCCACAGAGCTGGGAGCCCAATGTGGGACTCAATCTTAGGACTCTAGAATCATGACCCCAGCTGAAGGCAGTTGCTCAACCAACTGAGCCACCCAGGCACCCTTCAATTAATCCCTTATTGAAGGATATCTGAATTTGATGCTTTCATTCACTATTGGGTTAAATTGTTTCTTTTTCTAGCTTTATTCATTACATGTTTCATTTCTTTTTTTTTGTTTTTGTTTTTATTTATAAATTTGTCTATCGTTAATTTTCTCTTATAACCTTATTATCCTATAAATTCTATTTGCTTTGTTTTCATTATTTCTGAAGTGTTCTGAAGCGTTTAGTCTGTGTTTTCCCTAAGACCCAACAGGTGATTAGTAACATCTTTGAAATTTCAATTTGAATTTGAAAATTGAAAATTTGAATTTTGTTATGGATTTCTAACGTTATTGTATTATGGTCAGAGAATGTTCTGTCTAGTATTTTTTATTTGTCTTTTTTAAAGATTTTATTTATTTATTTGAGAGAAAGACCATGAGAGAGAGAGCATGAGTGGGAGGGTAGGGGAGGCAGGAGAGGGAGAAGCAGACTCAGTGCTGACAGGGAGCCCGATGATGATGTGGGGTTCCATCCCAGGACACTGGGATCATGATCTAAGCCAAAGGCAGCTGTTTAACCAACTGAGCCACCTAGGCATTCCTGTTACTTTACTTGTTAATATGAATCTTTCTTGGTGGTTTGAGGGACAATCTTCATAAATATATCATTTGCAATTGAAATCCCAAACGAGAAAGAACACTATCACTACTACAGAAATTTCTTTCATGCTCCTTCTCTTTCAATTGCTGTACCCAATTACCCAGAGAAAATAATAATTTTGATTATTTTCTGGCAGATCTACCTGGCTTCTTCTAGAAACTCATCACACAACGAGTAGTCTAATGTGTAATGCTATAAATTTACTTTCTATTTTTTTCTAACATAAAATTTAAAACTATAAATTTAGCCAATTATTTTTATACATGCATCCTACTGATTTTGATGTTACACATTCTAGTTCAAAATATTTTCAACTTGTGTATCTGTCTATGTGTGTGTGGGTGAGAGATCATCGATCTCTGAATTATTTTTGTGTATGGTTAAACTAAAAAAAATTTTATTAAAGTTTTCAGAGATATATTATTGATTACTCTGACTGCATTTTAGTCACAAAACTCTGTATAATATTTAGCTTTTTAGGGATGCCTGGGCGGCTCAAGTGGGTAAGCAATTGCCTTCAGCTCAGGTTATGATCCGGGAGTCTGGGGATTGAGTCCTGCATTGGGCTCCCTGCTCAGCAGGGAGTCTGCTTCTCCTTCTGACCGTCCCTTTCTTGTGCTCTCTCTCTCTCTCATTCTCTTTCTCTTTCAAATAAACTTTAAAAATCTTTAAAAAAAATTAGCTTTTTAAGTTATTTGACAGTTGTTTTAAGTTTCAAGTGATATATCTTGTTGAACGTACAATGTTCAACTGAAATGACTGCATATTGAAAAGTTGTTAGGTTCAATGTTCTATACATCACAATCAATTCCAGGTGATTGTCTGAGAATATTTTTCAGATTTTCTGTTTCCCCTGCTTTTTTCCTAGTTGTTTTTATCATTTTCTGAAAGACAAATTTTATATCACATAATTTGCTTATGATATATCACATTTCTCTGTATCTATCAATTCTTGTTTCATACTCTTAAAAGTTCTAATATTTGAATATACATATTTTTAACTGTTTAAAATTTCTGAATAATTCATCTTTCATCAATATGAAATACGGCCCTTTATCTCTTGCAGTTTACATTTGTGGTGAAATCTACTTTTGTCCCATATTATTCTAACACATACAGTCTACTTAAGCTTCGTATGCTTTGGGTTGGTATATATTTTTCTATCCAATCACTTCCAACATATCTATATGACTTTATTTAAAATGCATCATTTGTAGAATTATTCTTCTCCATTCTGCCATCTTTACATTTAACTGATATGCTTCATTCATTACTACTTAGTGCAATTATTGTTGAGGTTAGGTTTAATTTTATTTTAATTTATTGCTTATTATTCTCTTTTTTTATTTCTTTCCCTCTTTTCTTGTCTTCTTTTAGACTTTTATTTTAGTTCATCTAACAACATTTTTTTAAGATATTATTTATTTATTTGACAGAGAGAAAGAGATCACAAATAGGCAGAGAGAGAGGGGAAGCAGGCACCCTGCTGAGCAGAGAACCCCCCCAAAGCGGGGGCTCGATCCCAGAACCCTGAGATCATGACCTGAGCCAAAGTCAGAGGCTTTAACCCACTGAGCCACCCAGGCACCTCTATCTAACAACATTTTAGATAAAACTATTTGCACAAATTTTTGGTGTCTGTTCTATAGATTAACATATACCTGCACACATTTTCATAGTTCCCCAGAAATAACATATTTATACCTAACAGAAAATGTAGAATCCTTGTGACTATATATAACAATCTTCCTACCTCCATCCTTTATGCTATAGTTGTTATATATACATATGTTATGACTACATATGTTTTAAATCCCACAAGACAATGATACAATTTTGCTTTAAAACAACAGTATATTGTTAAAAACATTAAGAGGAAAATACATTCTTGTATTCACTATTTTATCTGTTATTATTTCCTCTAGATTCAAGTTTCCATGCACATCATTATCTTTTATATTACTCTTATTTTTAAAAATTTTGTTTTTTTTATTTTTCATTTTAAAAAACTTATTTAGCATATCTTAAAGTGCAGGTTTTATGGCAAAGAAATTCTCTCTTTCATCTACATGAAAAAATCTTTATATCAATTTCATTTTTAAAAGACATTCTCAGTGGATGCAGAAATCAATTTCAGTGGCACTAAAAATACATTGTTCCATTGTCTTCAGGCCTCTGTTGGAATCAGGCCTTATCAGGCCTCTGATAAGGAATCAATGATTGCTCAAATCATAACCCTTTGTGGAAAACATGCTGTTTTTTTTTTCTAGCTACTTTTAAGATTCATCTTGATTTTCTCTTTATCTTTGATTTTAGTGGTTTGACAATATGCTTAGGTCACTTTCTTTGTTTTATTCTACTTGTTTTGCTCAACCTCTCAAATCCATAAATTTGTATCTATCAATACTTTTGCAAAAATTTCAGCCACTATTTCTTCAAATATTAAACCTCTCTCTCTCTGAGATACTGATTACAGATATGTTAGAGGTTGTTTTTTTTTTTTAAGTTTTTATTTATTTGACAGAGAGAAACACAGCGAGAGAGGGAACGCAAGCAGAGGGAATGGTAGCAGGAGAAGCAGGCTTCCTGCCGAGCCAGGAGCCTGATGCGGGGCTGGATCCCAGGATTCTGGGATCATGACCTGAGCCGAAGGCAGACGCTTAACAACTGAGCCACCCAGGCGCCCCCAGATATGTTAGAGTTTTTAATATTGTCCCACATGATCTTAAAACACTGTTGTTCACTTACTTTTTACTCTCTCCTCACTCTTGAATTTGCAAAGAAAAAAATTAAAACAAAACAAAACCTAAAACACTTTATCAGTCTAGGTTTATATAATTGATATTAAAAATCAAAGTTGTTTTTGATGGGATAACATTTTAGCATTAAAAATGGTCAAGTTTGGGGCGCCTGGGTGGCTCAGTCGTTAAGTGTCTGCCTTCGGCTCAGGTCATGATCCCAGGGTCCTGGGATCGAGCCCCGCATCGGGCTCCCTGCTTGGCAGGAAGCCTGCTTCTCCCACTACCACTCCCTCTGCTTGTGTTCCCTCTCTTGCTGTGTTTCTCTCTGTCAAATAAATAAATAAATAAATAAACAAACAAATAAATAAATAAATAAAAATGGTCAAGTTTATTATAGTGTGTTCTTACATTCAAATGACTTCAATCTGTCTACTGACTTGTACATGTATATATTATTAATCTATATAGAGGCTGGTAAACTATGGCCCATAGTCTGGCCATCTCTCTTTTCTAAATAAAGTTTTATTAGGTTATAGTCACATCCTTTTATTTCCATATTTTCCATGGCTATTTTTGCACTACAATGTCACAGTTAAGTAGTTGCAACAGAGACCTTTAAAACCAGATGCCTATGGGGTGCCTGACTGGCTCAGTAGGTTAAGCATACGACTCTTTTCAGCTTAGGTCACAATCTCAGGGTCCTAGGATCAAGCCCCATATCAGGCTCCAATGCTCAGTGGAGAGTCTGCTTGAGAGTCTCTCCCTCTCCCTCTGCCTCTCTCCCTGCACACATGCTCTAACAAATAAATAAATCTAAAAAAAAAAAAGAACCAGATACCTAAAATACTGTTATCTGGTTATCTTTAAAGGAAAAGTTTGACAACTCCTGATCTAGAATAAAGATAATCAGAAAATATACCAAAATCTTTATATAAATGAGCTTAAAAGATTCAGATTTATTGTTAGAAACAAACTATAGACAATTTTTGAGACTTATTTGCAGATAATTCATTAATAACATCCCCCCTAAGAAAACATTTCATCCATTATCTACTTTAGAATACAAAAGATATTAGAAACATTATTTTTTCAAATATGAAAAGAAAATGATCACCAGTATTAAATGAAATAGTAATAATTGAAAATTAGTCTAGTGAAATCTATTATGGGCTAACTGTTGCTTAAGGAGAAAAAAAAATTTTAAAATAACTTGGCAAGAAGTCAGGAAACGTACTAATACTTGTCACTTGTCTAGTATCTGGATTAATTCACTTTAAAAATTGAAAATTAAAATTTTGTTGATATGATGAGTATATATTAAGATTTATAAAAGTGATAAAAATATATTTTCCTAAAGAAAAAGCTAATGAGCAATACCACTAAAAGATAAAATTATGTGAATTACTTTTAAAAAAAAATAAAAGTAAATGATACATAAGACATTCCTATAAATAAGAATTCAGGAGGCATCATTAGATTTCTAAGTACTGAATTTAATAATCATGTAAAGATTATCAAACACTTTAAAGATATTAATACATGGGAGAGAAGGTCCAGTGCATCCATTACTCCAAATAGATTACTGATAAATCAACATAGCATTTTATATGAATAAAAAATAAGTTTTTGAAAATGTTCAAAAGTTGGACAAAAAATAACTTTCCTAGTTGAAGAAACTAATGTTTGGCTCATTCCCTCAGGAAAAGATCCAGAAAATAGATTTACTCAGATCTGTGGGTAACAGGTTCTAGAACAGAAACTTATCAAATCAACAGGAAAGGATATTCTAGAACAAACTACCTTGAACTGAAAACTCAATCCCTTCACTTAGAGTGAATAGAGGAGACTAATGAGTCATTAGTTAGGGAATCTCTATAGAAGTTGGCCAAAGTCAACCAAAATCACTTAAGATCTTAACAATGACTGACTATGTATACATTTCTTTAACTAGTACTTGCTATATTAAAGTCATATTTAAAGGATTTCATTTATGTGGAAGAATTAAGACAAGAGCTGACATTTATGTAGTGCTTAATCTGCCTTAATAACTGTTCTAAGTGCTTTAAAACATTAAATTACGTAATCTTCACAAGATTTTGTCAGCTTCTCTATAAACCCAGACCCACACCATCCTAGAAACCTGTTCCTAACTCCTGCTTCACTCCAAAACCAAAATTTAAAGAGACAAATAATTAGTTCTGCAAAGTTTCAGTGTCTCCAAGCCATATTCACTGCTCACACAAACTACAAGTCTGGGGGTCCCCGAAACCACCTTCCAGTTTGATAATTTACTCATACTCAAAGAACTCACTAAAGCTATTATATTCACAGTTACTATTTAGTAGAATGAAAAGATAAAGATTATAATCAGCTACAAGAAGAGATTTATGAGATATAGTCTATGAAATTTCCAAGTTTAAAACCTGTATTAGAACTCTTCCAGTGGAGGGGCGCCTGGGTGGCTCAGTGGGTTAAAGCCTCTGCCTTCGGCTCAGGTCATGGTCTCAGAGACCTGGGATCAAGGTCATGGTCTCAGAGACCTGGGATCGAGGCCCACATCGGGCTCTCTGCTCAGCAGGAAGCCGGCTTCCTCCTCTCTCTCTCTGCCTGCCTCTCTGCCTACTTGTGATCTCTCTCTCTCTGTCAAATAAATAAATAAAATCTTAAAAAAAAAATAAAATTAAATAAATTTAAAAAAATTAAAAAAAAAAAAAGAACTCTTCCAGTGGAGCTGTGAACATTAATAGCTTACAGGACTGAGGTGTAACAATATACATGGAGTATAACAACAAAGAAAGTCCTCCAAGTCCTGGTATCCAGAGTTTAATTGGGTTTTGGTGATAGAGACATGCTTGACTGCCCAGGTGGCTAACCTAAGCCTCCAGCCTCTCCAGAGGTCCAAAGCTTCCACAATAAATGACTGTCAGCATACACTATCAGACATGCCCCAAGGCCCCAAGCCAATAAAGACATGTTATCAGGCAGGATATCCCAAGCATTTAGAGATTATCTTCTGGAAAATGAGGGCAAAAGCCAACCTCTCTTTGGGTAAGCTTAATATTTTAACACTAGTTCACAGCTACAGTTCATCTGAGTTGGGCTCCTTATGATCATAGAAACACATAAGATACAGATGGAAAATACGTTTTCAGATTTTAGTAAAAGGAAATAGTGAAAGAACTAAATGATAGCCACATAAAAAATTACATCTAGTTGCACATTCCATCTTAACCAAATATAGTACTTCTTTAAACTGCAAACTTAAAATCCCTTTCAAATAATTGTTAAATGATTTCAAAAATCTCCTATATATTTTCCTGTGCTTGAAAATGGAAAACATATACGTACTCAAAATGATTTTTATAACTTGTTCCCCTCCTGTCATATATGCAAGAGATACAACCTGTTGCAATTTTATGTCTTGGGAAACTATCATTTTCCTTAATTATGAATAACATTCTTATTAACAAAACATTCAAAGAAGTTGTAAAGGACAAGTATAAACCCTTGCTTTGTAGTCAACATAAGGTACAAGAATCACAAGCTAGAAAAAGCACAGTGCAGAGTAGCTAAATTGTGTAGGCACAATTTGTAATACTTTATATAAATATGTTTCCTGGCTTTATGAGTTGAAATTAAAAAGTAAATATACCTTTAAATAAGCTTACTATGCCAAACTAACCATGGTAAACTCCATGTATCAGTAGATAAATACATTTATTGGATTATATTATAAACATGCATAAATCATATATTTTGCTTGTTCTGGATACTGTACAGAATGTCGTAATGTGGAGTTTCCTCTCAATATTTGCAATACAGCTATTAGGTATAGTAGATGCTAGCACTCTGACATCTAGCCTTAATGACTACTTGCACTAAAAATAAAATGCATCATTTCAGACATTCATTTTCAATTTCATCTGCCAAGTGCAAAAGTATCATGTATAAGATCAATAGAGTGATCTGACCAAACACACAAATCAGATTATACTCTTACCATCACTAAAATTTTAAACCAGTGACAGCACATAATATATCATTCAAAGATTTCCAATTTTTTGTAACAATTTTCTACAGCACACAGGAGAAATTCTTTCAGTAAGCTAATGAAATCAACTAATTGGATATTTTATTTAATGCTAACTTCATTAAGGTCATGTTTATAATGTCATTAATCAACTTCCTTATTTTTTATTAACAGATTCATGATAAAAAACACATTTTATATTGTCTATTTTGTGCATTGAACCTCTAGTAAAAATACATTTATTTTTCAGAGATGTCTCATATAAAATCTCAGAGGGGCAATTTTTACCTAGACTAATGTAATTCTTTGAATTACATTACATTCCCAATTACATTACATTCCCAATTCTTTGACTAAACACTAAAACTGTAATTTCTGATTATTAAGCCAAAACAATATGCTTTTAAAGATATTGTGTCTAAAAAAAAAACAAAGATATTGGGTTGAAATTTATCTCTTAAACCACACAGTGGTTTGGTGGTGGGAAAGAGAGAATCACTCTTTTTTGAAGAGATTTTCTGCTCCTGGTAAAAACTGGTCATAAAAAAGGTGGTGAATGAATAGACTTTGAATAAAATTAATTTAGATATATGCTATAGGACTTCAATAAAAGATATCTATAACCTGCCTCGTGTTTGTGCAAAGTGTTAAACATTTCTCATGATAACTGATCTAATAACCACCCAATAACAGAATGAAAGATTTAATCACAATTTATTAGTTCCCCTACTTCCACAATATTCATTTTATTCACAGTTATCAAAGGGTAACTATCAGATATGTATATCGCTCAACACTTTCTTAAGATAACAAGAAATAACAAACTAAAGACCAAAGTAAAATTTAGGCCACAGTTGATGCTTCTAAATGTGTTTCACCGTAAATATCAGAAAAGTACATAATTCTAAAACTATGAGAAGAAATTTGATTTGAGTGAAAACAGCACATTTGTCACCTCAGAGATTTTTATTTTTTCGATGGAAAGGTCACAAATGTAATCATTTGTATAAACTCTCTATAGGCAAAATATGGCAGAGTTCAATAGTGAGAAAATTCTTATTAGCAACAAGTAATCAGTAAGACAGCTAGACAAAATGCTTTATTTTCTAACTTAGAATTCTAGTTTTTACTAATTTGCTAATGTATTAATTTATTTGAATTATTTTTATAAATGTGACTACTTAATACAGTAAATAGATTAATGTATTTTTGTTTTTCTTGAAGACTGAAAGAATTCTCTTTTGTTGAAAGGTTATTTTATTTTGCTTTATTTTATTTATTCCCCTCCAACAATTATTTTTGGTAAAACACAGAAAAATTAATTTTCTACAAGGAAAATCTGTTTCTAAATGATGCTATGACAATCTTAATATATATTCTATGTTTTAAAAAGATAAAAATAATGGATATGTAGGAATAACAGATTAGATAACTAACTTCATGAAGGCTTCTTGATTAAATCAAGAAGCAGCACAAACATACCTAAGTTATCCAAATTAAAAATTGTATATAAACAACACAAACACTGTGACACTGAATCATGATACCTTACCTGTACATATAACTACTACTGTTATGAATAAACCTTTGGGACACTCAGTTTTATACCCAAGACGACATCAGCATGTCTTTAAAATCTTATCTTTCTCCTACATGGGAGGGTATTTTCTCATTTAATATTAAAACATAGAAAACCTATTCTACAATGTGCTTCAACTGATGAGACTTTAAGTGCTTTTTCTCTCATAAGTTTTTAGACATAACACACATAACTCCATGGGGCTATGACAAATACTATGACAAAAGAGTTATTACATTAAACCTTTTGATTGAGTTTGACTGAAGAAAGTTTATGACATGCTTGAGCAACACACTGAAGGGATCACATGTGAGCTAATACTTTGCCCGACCACTGTAGATGTCCATTCAGATGAAGTTGAGTCCAAGGAGTGCTCGTTACCATCTGCCCTTCTGCATTCTGCTTCTTACTCTTCCACACAACTCATTCTTACAGTGCACATCCTAGTTAGTTGCTACACAACTTCAAAACTCTGATTAGCACACTGAGCAAGAAGAGCAGCAAATTCCTGGTTGGTGAAGATCTTCGGAGTGCAGCCTGGTGGAATTTTATACTCTGTTGCAGCGTGCCAGCTTGATCTCTGATTACACTTGGGCTCTGCACAAAGACTATCACTTAGGTATTCAGTGAAAAATTCCTTTCTTATCTGATATAAGAACACTCCTCTTCCTATATCTTTTCTTGTCATTTCTACAGTAGCATTTTGGTTAATGTTGGAGAATAATCCTGCTCAGAACCTTTCTGAGTTTGTTGGATCTGTGACAGCATCTACAGTGAGTGAGAGCTGTGATGCATGGAAAGTCTCTGGTTTAATTCATGATATGCTACTGAACAGCAAAATACAGGTTCTGAGTAACTGGATGCAAATTCAAACAATGATTAACAGAGAAAGAGTAATAGGAGGCAGTTTTGCAGGAGATCCTATATCCATACATTAGTTTATCTATTGATCACCTGTTTTTCCATCTTTCCCGATACATCCAAGAAATGAAGTTTCTGAGATGTAATTACTCTGTGGCTTGGTTCTCCTTGGGAAATTACTGTTTTCTGGAATGGAACAGGTATAATCATCTAGAGGTGGCAGTTCAGTTAGGATTTCAGTACTGGAGGCAAAACTTGTGTCTCAAATCTCTGGGAGTAGTAAACATACTTTTTCCTCTTAGAGATTAAAAGCACGTTCATAGTTTACAATTGTTTTGAGTTCGTGATGACTGTGAAGATCAGGCCAGAACCATGATCAGCAGCACATAAAATATGGCAGTACTTTTCAATGAGATACTTGAAGGCAACTATCAAGAGACCTGGTTTGCTCAAAGAAGCTCTACAGGGCTCTCTTATCCCACTGATCTATCATATTTGGTGTACTCAGTCTCCAAATTTCAGAGTAGGTGCTTGGTAACACATTTAGTATTACAATTTTGAGTGGTGATGGTTTTGTCAAGCTCATCTAATTGACCTGTTTTCTTTAGTTTTTTTTTCTCCAAACTTTTAACTGCTTTCTCACACTACTTTTCTGCCTGCCCACTCTGTTTTCCCCTACCTGCTTCTCCAGGTCCACCAGATGATTTGTTCTACCCCAGCCATGTCTTCCCAACTGATGGAGTGAATGGCAAGATGGACAAGATCTTACCAAATGCAGCAATCCATACTAAAAAAGTAGCCTTTCTTCCATAACTCGAAGTGCTGCTGACCACCTGTCCCTTAATACCTCAGTCTGGGGCCCCTTCTGTGGTCTCTTGTCTGCACCCTAGGTTGAGGCCTGTCGAGGGCCACTGCCCTGGTCCACCTCCCATAGTCAAGCCAGGAGTAGACACTTGCTCACACCCTGGGAAGGCTTGGGGGCTGCCCCACTAGAATGCCCCAAGGACCAGGCAAACCCTGAGCAAAAGAAGGTTTCAGAGGCTCTTATTTGCTTCACTAGCATCTCATGTAATTCACTACAACAAACCAGAAAACACTGTGATTACATATTTGTTGTCTCTGTGTTTATGTATTTAAGAATATTATCCTTTAGGATAGACTACCTTCTTAAGGTAGAGGACTTCAAAAGTATCCTGAATATTTTTCTATGCCTAAAATTTGGAAAATATCTTTGGTAAAAATAAATAAATCACATAATACTCTCTCTACATTTATTAACTGTGTAACCCTGGCCAAGTTACTTAAACACTGTACATCAGTTTTCTCATTTATTAAACGGCGATAGTAACAAACTGAGGTTTTGGAGGGGAAGGAGGGGTTGGGTGAGCCTGGTGCTCACCCAATAAGCCTTCATGCTTATTGCATGAAGCACTGGGTGTGCTGCATGAACAATGAATCTTAGAACACTGAAAAAATAAAATAAAATAAAATAAAATAAATGGCGATAGTAGTACAATTTCTCACATAAGATTGCTATGAAGATTTCACATATTTATGTGTTAAAGAACATAAAACAGTGCCAGAAGCATGTTAAGCACTATAAAAATATTAAGTAGAATATTTCTTATTTATCATTATCTAGGAAAGTAGTTAGTTTATGCTAAATTACTATATGTTAATAAATACACACAATAAGTGAATTCATAAATAAACTCCAAAGGATTATTAAGTGAATCAGCAGATGTTACTTTCTGACTTCCTCTCACCCCCCAAAAATCAAATTGGAGGATATGGTGAAATTTTACATACAGAACCATTATCCAAAAAAATTAAAAACTTAATGCAGTGATATTTATATGCTATAAATATATTAAACTATATAAGCTTTTATCTTTTATCTTTATCAATTCCATCATCTTGTTCAGAAAATAAACATAGGAAGTTTTATTTCCACCATTTTTATAATTGGTTGTAGTCTTATTCAAGATAACCAAACTACCATGCTATTCTATAACTAAAGGTATTAGGTTTCAAGATATAAAGATTTTTATCAATTACCATTAAAATAATAGTGTTGAATTCCTTTTCTTTATTTTGCAAGGCATCACTCTATATTACTTTAGGATTATAATGTCCCTTATACATAACTAAGCCATATATTTTAATAGTACAATTTTTTTAGTGGTGCTCACAAAAGTCCTTTTACAAGTACAAATTCCACTGTGAAATTATCATTCAGATATAGACTAAGTGTGTGAAGTATGAGATTACATTATTAGCCTTCAAATATTTTCTTGAATTTCTTTTACCAGTCTCTTCTCAAAACATTATCCTAAAGCATCTTCTCTGGAAGAATGCCAGTTTTTATTATAGTAAGTTGGAGTAAATATTTTGGAATGTGAAGCACTCTCTGTAAAAGGCTCACCCAACAGTGTGGTTCCAGGCAGCCAGAGAGCAGCAGGAGATATCAATATACAATAACATGTAAGAATTCTCATTTAGAAAACTTTTTGTTGTTTTTACAAGTATAATTAATAAATAAGCTATAACAGCTTCCTGCAACCCAATACTCTGCTATTCAATCTCTATGCACCTAAAGAGGTCACCTTAGGGAAGCTCATTCTGGAATCTTTTTCCTACTGCCAAAGCAACCCAAGGAGTTCCCATTCCCACTGCTTACTTGGGGAAAATAGACCTCATGATCTGATAGAATTCTGAGTATACTTTCCATAGAAACTAGGTTATGAGCTGTGGTCAGTAACAATAGAAATGTTGCAGTTAAATTTTCTATATCATCATAGTAAATAGGATTTGTGAACTTGCTTCAACAATTAATCACAAGAGGAACTTAAAAAATCTGCATTTCAAAGTGCTAAATTTCTTAGCAGGTAGCTTTTAGAACATAACAAAAATGTTAGTGGGGGAATATTCCTAAATTAATATCCAACAATGAGACCTTCTACTATAATGTTGACCACAATGTAATAAATTTGTTAGCTTTAACTGCACGGAATTCAGTGACTGAAAGAATTACTGAGTCTGACTGTTTACAGCTGCTTTTAATTTCTGATTAGTCCCTGTTGTTTTAAAAACACAGGAACAGCGAAATATGTCAAATATACTTGGCTAAAATCTTAAAGGGGGAAATCTGAAACATCAAAACAATTCAACTGAAAAAAAATTGTGGATAGATTTAATTTACTGAAAATATCTCTAATAAATAATATAGATCATTAAAATTTAACTATTTGGTGGTAGTAGAGGGGTAATGAGTCAATACTACTAAAGAATGAAGAAATTTGGCATTTTTTCTTATCTGCAACATACATAAATTAAAAACACAACTTAAAACACTTGGCAAGAAAATACACATATTAAAGGATATTCACTAAAGTTCTTCCCATCATCCAAGAACCATGCTACACTTTACTACAACACTTCAGGTTTTGAAATTTTATTAACTGTGAAAGAAATATATTGGGATTATTGGCCAGAACTTGCCATAGTTATTTCTACATCACCAACTTCTCATCAATCAAGAAATTGTCATTTTTTTTTCCCATGGAGTATACTGAAGTTCAGATTGCCTAAATGTCAATGTGAAAGAGACTTACTCTCTTTGAGATGGAGATCATGTACTTTCACTCTTGCTCATCATTTTCAACCATTTGATTAGATTTTGGCACTTTCCTTCTGGAAATTTGTGCACACATGAAGTAGCAATAAAGGACGAAATGCAAGAGGCTTCTTTATATTCCAGAGATATGAAATCCCCAATGTGCTGCTAGCAGTATCCTAAACAAAATAAACTCCAGCATTAATTCATTGAAATAATTTAAAGAATTTTCTTGGATTGTCCTGATAATTTCTTTGCAAATAATTCAACCTTTCAAGACCATTACTCAGCATCTCTATAGATAAAATATGACTGCTTATATTATACATAGCATGTTCATTGCTTTATAAGTTTTCTCAAGTGATAAGCCTAAGAGTATCGTTATCACTTAAGTGATATGTCATGTATCTGACACTTTTGTCTTAATTCTAGGAAAAAAAAGTATTTTTATATTTTGTCATTAAGTTTCCTTGTGTTCACTGATTTTTTTTTTAGTAAAGTGTTAGCATTTTTATATATTGTGTATGCTGCATCTGTTCTTTGAAAATTCAAGGATCATTGACATTTTGTTTTTTATATCACAGGAAACTTTATAGTGTACCGTAATTTTGAGGTAGATTTATTTGACTAATTACTTAACTACTATAAAACCCACTATAAAATTTCATACAAGCCTGTGAAATTCCAAGCTGATCATTTTATTAAAAATATAAACCTATACATGAAATTATAAATACATGTATACATACTTGTATCTACTTAAAATGTGGGATTTACCTTATTATATTCTATAAGAAAATAATCCATAATTTAATACATTTCTATGCATGTGGAAAGTAGAAGTTTTTTTTTTCTTGCTATTTAGTGCAAGAGCACAGTGTGTTGTGTTTGTTTAGCACCTGCTGTCCTGCCAAATGCCAATCCATGCTCTCCTCACTTTTCACTTGTACATATATTTCCTTATGACTAAATATCACTTTAAGTTATTATGAAAACCTACTCATCTTTCAAGTTCTAGTTCATCTCCCACTTTCTTAATGGAGCATTCCTTACTGAGCTTCCTTTCTCAGAAATGCAAGGCTTTTAAGAATCAGTAGGCCCTTCTCTGCTCAGCAGGGAGCCTGCTTCCCCCTCTCTCTGCCTGTCTCTCTGCCTACTTGTGATCTCTCTCTCTGTGTCAAATAAGTAACTAAAATAAAAAAAATAAAAAAAAAGAATCAGTAAGCCCTTCAAATGTGCCAGTCCTTAAGTATCTTTTTTTGGTTATTTAATTATAAATTTTTTTATTAAAACATTTATTTGTTTGACAGAGAGAGAGAGAGAGATCACAAGTAGGCGTGAGAGAAGCAGAGAGGAGGAAGCAGGCTCCCCGCTGAGCAGAGAGCCCAATGCAGGACTCGATCCCAGGACCCTGAGACTATGACCTGAGCCAAAGACAGAGGCTTAATCCACTGAGCAACCCAGACACCCCAATTCTAAAATGTTGACTGCTTGGTGGTGCTGTATCCCCAATCTGTTCTTTTTACCTGCTATTTTGAAGAACTTATCTGAAGTATTTCTTGAATAGTTCATTTATAATTCCCCCCTAGCTTCATTTGAGATATAACTGACATATAGTGTGATATATAACCTCTTAATTTAAGACCCTTATTTACTGCAGAATGATTATTACCTTACCTTCAGCTCCATCTTATCACATAATTACCATTTCTTTTTTGTGGTAAGAATGCTTAAGGTTTACTCTCTCACCAAGTTTCAAGTATATAATCTAGTAATCTTAACCACAATCACCATACTATGCATTAGATCCCCAGAATCTATTCTTTTATAACTGGAAGTCTGTACCCTTTGACCAATATCTCCCCATTTCTTTAACCATGTAACCCTAGCTGCTGGTAACCACCATTTTATCTATTTCTATGAGTTTATTTTTTTATTTTTTTAAGATTCTTTTTTTTTTGCTTTAAAAAATCTTATTTATTTATTTGACATAGAGAGAGAGCACAAGCAGGCTGAGTAGCAAGCAGAGGGAGAGGGAGAAGTAGGCTCTTTGCTGAGGAGAGAGCCCTACGTGGGACTTGATCCTAGAACCTTGGGACCATGACCCAAGCTGAAGGCAGTTGCTTAACCAACTGAGCCACCCAGGCGCACCTTTTTTTAAGATTCTACAAAAAAGTACTATCATATAATATTTGTCTTTCTCCATTTGATTTATTTCATTTAGCATAAGGTTCTCAAATTCCAGCCACATTCTTGCAAATGGTAGAATTTCCTTCTTTCTCATGGCTGAATAATAGTCCAGTGGCTTCACTAATTTATAGTCTCATCAACAGTGCACTAAAATTTGTATGGAACCACAAAAGACCAAAGCTGGAGGCATTGTACTTCTTCATTTCAAACTATCCTACTAAGTTATAGTAATCAAAACAGTATAAGACTGGCATACAAATGGATACAAAGGTTAAAGGAACAGAACATAGAGCCCCAAAATAACCCTTCGCATATATGGTGAACTAATATTTGACAAGGAAGCCAAGAATATTCAATGGGGAAAGGAGTCTCATCAATAACTAGTGTTGGGAAAACTAGATATCCACATACAGAAAAATAATATTGGACTCCTGTCTTATACACTCAAAAAATTAACCCAAAATGAATTAAACACTAAAACATAAAACCTGAAACAATATAACTCCAGGGGGTGGGTGACAGGGAATATTCTCCTTTACATTGGTCTTGGTAATAATTTTTTTCACATGACACCAAAAGCAGAAGCAACAGAAGCAAAAATCAATAGGCAGGATACATTAAACTAAAGTATTTTTACAAAAAATAAATAAATAAATAAACAAACAAATAAATAAAGTACTTCTACATAGCAAAATAAACATCAAAATAAAAGAAAACTATAAAACAGGAGAAATAATTAGAACTCAAATATCTGATAAAGGGTTAATATCTAAAATATATGATGGATTCATACAAATAAACAAAAGTTGGATTAAAAAATGGGCAAAGGAACTGAATAAATATTTTTCTAAAGCAGACATACAAATGGCCAAGAGTTCACATGTGAAAAGATGGTCAATATGATTCATGATCATGAAAACGCAAATCAAAACAACGATGAAACATTACTTCACACCTATTCAGAAGGTTATCATCAAAAAGACAAGAGATGAACAACAATGGTGAGGATGTGGAGAAAATAGAGCCCTTCATATTTACTGTGGAAGAGACAGAGACCAAGTGGAATACTCTCACAAAAGGTGACCCCAACTGTAGGAAATCATGCGAGGTTAAGAAAAAAAAATTTTTAAAGATTTTATTTATTTATTTGACAGAGGGAGAGAGATCACAAGTAGGCAGAGAGGCAGGCAGAGAGAGAAAGGGAAGCAGGCTCCCTGCTGAGCAGAAAGCCCGATGTGGGGCTCAATCCCAGGACCTTCAGATCATGACCTGAGCTGAAGGCAGAGGCTTTAACCCACTGAGCCATTCAGGTGCCCCTAGGTTAAGAAAATTTAAAGAAATAGGTCAAATTTGGTCTGAAAAGAAGACCTAGAGGGAAATTTGATCACTGCATTGATATCATTTAAGATGTTCTACATGAATAAGAGTCTAGGTTTATTTTGTGTTGTTTCAGACAATAACAGATGAACTATTAATATCAATACAGTAACATTTTAGAGGAAGGAAAAAATAGCCTATTATCTAAGATTTAATTAGGTTACTGGACAGCCTAGAAGCTGAACAGTGAACCAAATGAGAAAATGTATCATGAAAACATAAGGATTAAAGACATAAGAAAAAATAGTTTTTGGTTGATAAATTGGAGTCAATTCATCAGTATTCCAAGAAATACCAAGCACTAATAATGCAAGAATATATTATTTTTCTATTTTTACCCTCTGATTTACCACTGCTGCTTTTAGGCAGGCTTAATCCCTCTCCACAGTCCTTCAGAATAAATGAGATTTGAGAGATCAGTGGGGAACCAAGTAAGTTAGCAACCGACTTAGTAAGTTAGAACCAAGATAGCAGGAAACCAAGTAAGTCATGCTATCAACAAGACATATGGACCATCAGTTGATCATCCTCTTCAAGTGGCTCAGAAGCACAGTTCAGATATGAAGCCGTATTTTATGAATTTCTAGGACTTACCTCATCTCTACATGAGTACAGTTGTCAGTGTTCCTGAAAAGGCCTATTTTAAGATAAAACTTGAAAAGTAGCTGGGCCGAAATCAATCTTGCCCTAAGGAAAAATAAATATCATAATTAACATTAACATCTTGTGCAAAAAAATAAGTATTGTTCTTAAGTTACAAGCATCTGAAGTTTATTTTAGTTGTAGAAAGTCAAATATTTTAGAAATAGATGAATTTAGGGTTTTAGGAAAGTAGTTTAAATCTTTTTTTTTAAGATTTTATTTATTTGTTTGACACACAGAGAGAGAGATCACAAGTAGGCAAAGAGGCAAGCAAAGAGAGGGAAGCAGGCTCCCTGCTGAGCAGAGAGCCTGATGTGGGGCTCTATCCTAGGACCCTGGGATCACGACCCGAGCTGAAGGCAGAGGCTTTAACTCACTGAGCCACCCAGGTGCCCCAGGAAAGTAGTTTAAAAGACAAAAAGATGCACAAGAAACTAATTGGAAATGGAAGAAAAAAAAATAACAGTGGCAGCATAGTGTCATTATAGTCAAGTTTTCATGGGTGAAATATTCCAAAAAGAAGACAAGAAATAGTAAATTAGTCATGCAAATGTTTACAATTTTTAATAAAACATACCTTAGCATATACATATACAAATATATCAAGGTAATTTAAGCAGCCTCTCTTTAGCACTTCAACAAAGCAATAAATCTATTATATATCCAGTCTTTCTCTTTATTATTCTCTCTTCTCTCTCTCTCTCTTAGTAATACAATTCATTGCTTTTGTTGTTGAGAATTTGTTTTTGTTTTTTTTTTTTAAAGATTTTATTTATTTGACAGAGAGAAACACAGCGAGAGAGGGAACACAAGCAGAGGGGATGGTAGCGGGAGAAGCAGGCTTCTTGCCGAGCAAGAATCCCGATGCGGGGCTCGATCCCAGGCCCCTGGGATCTGACCTGGGCCGAAGGCAGACGCTTAACAACTGAGCCACCCAGGCGCCCCGTTGTTGAGAATTTGTTTCAAAAATATTATTTTTGAGGATGCCTGGGTGGCTCAGTCAATTAAGATTCTGCCTTCAGCTCAGGTCTTGATCCCAGGGTGGTGGGATCCAGTCCTGCATCGGGCTCTCTGCTCAGCAGGGAGCCTGCTTCCCCTTCTCCCTATGCTCCTCCTTCAGCTTGGACTCTCTCTCTCTCACTCTCTGTCTCTCAAATAAATAAATAAAATCTTCAAAAAATATATTATTTCTGTATTTAATATCTGTCCTTCCATTTTTTGGTTTGGTACATAATTTCTTCTAATTAAATCAGCATGCATGTGTATTGTTGCTATGATCTCATTAAATATTACTTGCTGTTATAAGATATATAGATTGCAATCAAACATACAAAAAATACTCAATATAATTAATTATTACCACTCATTAGTATGGCTAAAATTAAAAAGATGGACCATACTAAGTTTTGGAGGAAATGTAGAAGAACAAAAATTTTGATACTTTGAAAAGTTTAACAAAAAAAAAAGAAAAGAAAAAGAAAAAAGGAAGTATAAGAGGGTATAGTGTATTGCCATGGACCTTACAGACATTAAAAAGATAAAGTGAGCTCTTCCCTTTTGTAGCCCTGGCTGAAACACCAGCAGCCAAAGAGAAGTTAAGTCCCTTTGCGACTTATTTCTGACCAAGAGCCAGAACTGTAAAAGACATTTAAGTCTTCTCACATTCACTGGAAGATTTTTACCCCTCTTTCCAAAGAGCTAAGAAAGAAAAACAGTGTTTGATCCATGCCTATCTGAAAGGATGATGAAGTACAGGTTATATGAGGACATTACAAAGGTTAGCAAATTGGCAGAAAAGTCCCAGGTTTACAGGAAGAAATACATCATCTACATGGAACGAGTGCAGCGAGAGACAGCAGATGGCACGACTGTCCACGTCGTGGACATAACCCTAGCAAGATGGTTATCACTAGACTAAAACTAGACAAACACTGCAAAATGATCCTTGAACGTGAAACCAAATTTTGCGAGTAGGAAAGGAAAAGAGCAAAATATAAGGAAGTAACAGTTGAGAAGATGCAAGAATAAAATAATCTTACATATGACTTTAAATAAAAACTGTAAGAATGAAAAAAAGGATAAAGTGAAAAATATTATGAACATCTTTTTGCAAGCAAGTTCAATAACTTGAATAGAATTGACAATTCCTAGTAAATACAGCTTACCAAACTTAAAGAAATAGAATATCTGAATAGCTATATATTAAAAAAAAGAAGCCATAATCACATTATTCTCACAAAGAAAATATCAAGCCCAGATGGTTATAAACTGTACCCAATTTTTAAGAAAGGGAACAGATTATATAAAACTCTTTCAGAAAATAGATGCAGAAGGAACAAAGTTTATTATAAGGAAATACATTTATGTCCTTTTCATCTACAAAAAAGAATAAACATCTGAAATGATGAACATGTTTCTGCTTAAGTTTTTTCTCATGGTTTCAGAAGTAGGTATTTTTCTAATATTTGTTCTAAGACATGTTTAGAAGCATTAACTGTGGCCTACATTTTACTTTGGCCCTCATTTTGTATTTACTATTAGGTTAAGAAGTGTTGAAGGATATATATATCTGATAGTTACCCTTTGATAAACGTGGGCAGAATGAATGTTGTGAAAGGAAAGGAAATTAATAATTGGTTGTGATGAAATCTTTCATTCTATTGTTAGTGATTATTAGATTAATTATTATGAGAAGTTTAACACCTTCTAGAAACCTGAGGCAGCCCACTTAAGCCCCTTCACTTAAGTCCTATAGCAAATAACTAAATTAATTTCATTCAAAATATATTAATTCAACTTTTTTATGACCAATTCTTACTGAGAACCGAAGATATTAATAAACAGATATTGTTTGAAGATTAAGAGATACTTAAAACATTTCAATAAATACTATAACATGCATCTACATGGAAAAGGCAATTCACCTCATCTGGAGAAAATCAAGTCAAGATTCAAGTCAAGAGCTAATCCTGAAGAAAACACAATTTATTAATGGTTTTGACTTTTATTTTTTTATTTTTATTTTTATTTTTTTATAGATTTTATTTATTTATTTGACAGAGAGAGAGAGATCACAAGCAGGCAGAGAGACAGGCAGAGAGAGAGAGGTAAGCAGGCTCCCCGCTGAGCAGAAAGCCCGATGAGGGGCTCCATCCCAGGACCCTGAGATCATGACCTGAGGTGAAAGCAGAGACTTTAACCCACTGAGCCACCCAGGTGCCCCGGTTCTAACTTTTAATAATTGTTCTAAAAATATTTTTCACAGTTCAGAAAATGTTGAAGGGGATGTTCTAGTGGCTCAGTTGGTTAAGTGGCTGCCTTTAGCTCAGGTTATGATCCCAGGGTTCTGAGATCAAGTTCCTGCATCGGGATCCTTGCTCAGCGGGAAGCCTGCTTCTCCCTCTGCCTCTGCCTGCAACTCTGCCTGTTTGTACCCTCTCTCTCTCTGACAAATAAACAAATAAAATCTTTAAAAAAAAATGTTGAGGGTCTCTCATAAATATCTTGCATAACTTTACTTAGAAAATATAGTTAATTTTTGCATGATATTAATGATCTTTGTTATCAATGTTTTAAATGACAGAATAGTAACAAAAATGAAGAATGATGTAATTATTTCTTTTTAGCTTAATATTCTAATTTCTTTCAATTTTCCACTATTAGAAATAATACTACAATTTATACGTCTATGTATAAACTCTTCTATATTTCTCATTTCTTTGTGATAATATTCTACAATAGGATTAGGAATATTACCAAAATTTAAAATTAGCAGGATAAAGGATATAACACATTAGAGTGTTCTATGCATATTGTTAAAGTGATTTATTTCCTAGTAACTGTTAACCTATTTACAGTCCTATCATCCAATTAGTTACATTCCTACCAATTTTCACTTAAAATAATATTGTCTAGGGGCACCTGGGTGGCTCAGTGGGTTAAAGGGCCTCTGCCTTTGGCTCATGTTATGATCTCAGGGTCTTGGGATCAAGCCCCGCATCGGGCTCTCTGCTCAGTGGAGAGCCTGCTTCCCCCTCTCTCTCTGCCTGCCTCTCTACCTACTTGTGATCTCTCTCTCTCTCTGTCAAATAAATAAATAAAATCTTTAAAAAAATATTGTCTAGTTTATAGAATGTAAAAATATATGTAATTAAGGCAAAATAGAGTATAATGACAGAGGCAAAATTTTACCACAATAATGTGTTAACCCATCAACGAAGATAAAAAAAGGGAGATTTAAGATAGGAATGGAGAATTACTAAATGCTAGCTGTGTAGGGCTAAGAAATTAATGCATAAATGACATTCTAACTTTCAAAAAAAGATTACAGTCAATTGAATATTTTTATAAATCACTAAGATCCAAACTAGAAAGCAGTATGTCCTATAAGCTTAAAATAGATACATGATCACTGGGGAGGAGACAATACTTCAAACTTAGACAATGGAAGCTTTTGTGGAAAAGATTAAACTTGACAAGACTTAATAATATCATAGGATTTTCACTGTAAAACATTAAAAATGAAGAATATATGACTTAAAAAAACAGTAAATTTTAACAAACTGATAATATACAGCAAATTTTTAGTTTAGAGAAGCATTTCAATGTAGAGGTTAATGGCACAGATTCTGGAGAGAAATGCTCTCTTCAAATCCTCTCAGCTAACTTCTATCTCTGTTAGAAGTTTCCTCTGGCACTTCCTGAGTATAATCTGAAACTGGCCACCATACTTGGAGGGCAAAGTCAGACTACAGGCAGCAGGTTTAATACGCAAGGGAACTTACTTATGAGGCTTGAGTCAGGTAGCCATAAGACCTGTAGATCTCCACACGCGCCCACCAGAAACTTCAACATTCAAATAGAGGCCTTAACTGCATTCAGGCACGTACTCTGTCTGGAGAGCTTCAACACTACATTTCTATCTCAAGACCTGTACATGGAGCTGCCTCTGGGAGCAGGGAAGGCAAGCAGAACACACATCCCAAGGATAGGGAGCCTCCAATTGCAAGGGTCCAGCTTGCAGGTCTTCTGGTAGTCACATTTTCTTTATGACCTCCTCCAGCAATCTCTGTGACTTTGAGCAAGTTACTTAAGTAATTTGTTTCAGTTACCTCTTATATAAAATGGTGAATATAGTAGTATCTGCCTCTTTGAATAGGGATTAAATTAAATGAGGATTAAATTAAAATAAGGATTAAATTTAAATGAGGATTAAAATTGTAATACATGTGAAGGGCTCAGAATAATGTCTGACAAATGTTATATATGGCTGGACATTATTGTTATTACTATCATCATAATATGATTATTACAAATAGATAATCAGTACAAGTAACCTCAGAAGATATATTTTAACCTAATGGAAGGCCTGGAATAACAAATTAATTAATTTAAATGATGTTCTACAGGTAATGGAAAGACATTAAAATGTCTTCAATAGGAATATAATCAATTAAAAAATGGATGAGTGTAGCAGCAATGGAATAAAACAATGAGAAGAATGCAATGTAATTTTCATCCAGTAAGTATAAGGGTGCCTGGGTGGCTCAGTGGGTTAAGCCTCTGCCTTCGGCTCAGGTCATGATCTCAGAATCCTCGGATGGAGCCCTGTATCGGGCTCTCCGCTTGGCAGGGAGCCTGCTTTCCCCCCCCCTCTCTCTCTGTCAGCCTCTCTGCCTACTTGTGATTTCTATCAAATAAATAAATAAAATCTTAAAAAAAAATACTTATTTTGCAAAATAAGTATAGGTCATTAGTAATCTTTTTTTTTTTTAAGATTTTATTTATTTGACAGAGAGAAACGCCGAGAGAGAGGGAACACAAGCAGAGGGGATGGTAGTGGGAGAAGCAGGCTTCCTGCCGAGCAAGGAGCCTGATGTGGGGCTCATCCCGGGACTCCGTCCGTGATCATGACCTGAGCTGTAGGCAGACGCTTAACAACTGAGCCACCCAGGTGCCCCGGTCATTAGTAATCTTATTGTCACCAATATCCTACTTACAGAAAGTAAGTAGGCTTTGGTTTGTTCTTGAGGCTCTTGTCTTTATTATTTCATATGCTGCATGTAAAAGCTATAAGGTCGCCCTTAAAAGAGAAAAACTAAAATCACAACATTAAAACATATATAGTTTCTTTTTTTTCTGGCAGACTGCACAGTTTTGAAAACCAAAATGGCCTGATAATTGACTCAAATACAAAATTAATCTAACTAAAAAAAATGTTCAGTTGGTCCTATTATAACAAATGAAACAAGCTAATGATATACTGTTAAATTTTGAGTTTCATTACTCCCATTGTTAAGCTGGCTGTTTTGGTGTAAATAAATATTAATTAATGTCATTTTATGAAAAATTGCTTGTTAAAAAGTATTAAATTTAAACACCTAGATCATGATTTTGAAATAGCTAATATTAATATTAGTGAATAAGGATTATCCCTTGTTAAAGAAAAAATGCTTCTGTCTATAACAGATTATCACAGGGAAAATAAAGAAATTACAAAGATGGGGCACCTGGGTGGCTCAGGGGGGTAAAGCCTCTGCCTTCAGCTCAGGTCATGATCTCAGGGTCCTGGGATCTAGCCCTGCATCCATCCGGCTCTCTGCTCAGCAGGGAGCCTGCTTCCCCCTCTCTCTCTCTGCCTGCTTCTCTGCCTACTTGTGATCTCTCTCTGTCAAATAAATAAATAAAATCTTAAAAAAAAGAAATTACAAAGAAATATTTATTATATACCTTGAGAATGCCATTAAATGCAAAAGCTCAAATTGACTGGAAGACTTCCACTTCTGGAAAGATGAAGTAGACACACTTTCCTCTATTTTTCCCACCAGTACAACTATGAATCCTGAATATTACATACAAAACAAACATATGAAGATTCTGAGAATCTTCATAAGTTCATAAGAACTTCATAAGAAACCAAATCAACCAAGGATCTTGATACCAGAAAAATAACACAATGGTGTGTTCCTTGGATATTCTTTTTGCCTCATATACCTCAGACATGGAGCTAAGGAAGCCAGCAACCTGGAAATGTGGAAATGACAGTGGACATAGAAAAAAGAAAAATTTCCAACAAAAGCCTGCTCTCTCTGGTCACAGAGAAAAGGGACAATTTTGTAAGAAAATTTTTAGACAACACATAATATACTCTGCTGAACACCATAAAAATCTGTTGCCCCACTACCATCCATGCCAACAAAGCCCAAATGGGGAGTTTAGACTTCCATCCTCACAAACGTGTAATGAGATACCTGAACACCTCCACCAGGGTGGTGTCAGAGAAATCTCAGTGAGAATTTGTTCTTTTACCATCACTTAGAGATTACAAGGACAATCCCAATGTGGTATCAGTGGAGAATACATACTTAGACAGAAATTTCATTACTGCCAAATGAGAATGAAAAGACCGACGACCTTGAGTATAGCAGAGGCCGAGCCATGAATCTGGACATTTACATCACCCAGAAGTATCAAAGTGGTATTCCCCTTCCTCTTGGTGAACTGTCAGATAGCTAGCTAAAATAAAAAGTTTGAAAATATCCAGTCTTATGATATCCAAAATGTCCTCATTTCGATAAAAACCTGTTATATAAACAAACAGGAAGATGCCAATATGAATGCAAACAATCAATAGATGCCATCAAAAATGACAGTAATGGCAGAACTATGTGACGATTATTTTAAAGCAGTCACAATAAAAGTGCTTCGACGATTCATTATGAGGATCTTTGGAATAAATATAAAAACAGAAAGTTCAACAAAGGAATAAAATGAAGCAATCAATAAACAGGAACATAGAAAAATAAAAACTAACAAATGTGAGCAAGAGAGAAAATTGAATTTTAAAAACAGACTAGAAACCCATGCAAATATATATATATTTGATCATGGGACTGTGAGTTTAAGCCCCATCTTTGGAATGTTTATATATATTAACTTTATACATATATATAATGTATAACATTAAATTATATATTATAATGTTATAACATCTATAATATAACATACATATAACATTATATATTATATATTATAAGATTATATGTTTTATATATATATATATAAAACATTCATGCCATTAGAGAAAAAGATGGGGGGGATAAAAAAATAAATATATTTGAAGAAATAGTGGCTAAGAACTTCCCATTTTGAAGTACAGATTACAACATCTAAAGTTACAGATTCAAGCAGCTAAACAGGTTGATTATATTGGACTGCTTCCACAATGGAAGGGGCAGAATTTTGCTCTTACTGAACACTTAGTCTTGATAAAGGTTTCCTGTATGCAATGCTTCTGCAAAACCTATTATCTGTGGATTTACAGAATTCCTTGACCATTATCATGGTATTCCATCCAGTGCTTCTGATCAAGAAACTGTTCAGAGTAAATGAAGTGCAGCAAGGGGCCCATGCTCATGAAATTAACTTGTTCTGGTCTTATCATGTTCCCCACCATCCTGAAGCAGCTAGCTCAATAAAACTGTGGAATGGCCTTTTGAAGTTTCAATTATAGTGCCAGGTAGATGTCAAATATCTTGCAAGGCTGGGTCAAGGTTCTCCAGGAGATGGTAAATGTTTTGAGTAAGCTTCTAAAATATAATACTGTTTCTCCAATGGCCAAGATTCATAGGTCCAGGATAAGGGATATAAATGGGAGTGGCACACTTGTCTTACCCTAGGAACCCCCTAGGAAAAATGTTGCTTCCTGTTTTCTTGACTTATGCTCTGCTGGCTTAGTGGTCTTAGTTCCAAATGGAGGGATATTTCTAGTAGGAGATATAATAATTTCACTGAACTGGAAGTTAAGACTGCTACCTGGTTACTTTGGGTTCTTCATAACTCCAAATCAGCAAGCAAAAAGAAAGTTAGTAATGCTGGCTGTGGTGTGTGATATTGATTAACACTAAGGACTGCAACTCCACAATGGATGTAAGGAAGAACACACAGAGGTACAGGAGATCCCTTAAGCTCTCTCTTAGTATCACTATATTCGGTGATTAAAGTAAATGTAAAAATAGAGCAACCCAATTCAGGCAGAATTACTAATGGCACATACCCTTCAAGAATGAAGAAATATCACCAGGTAAATAACCATTAGTTTGTAGTACATAGTAAATAGTATATGTATTGTTATATATTGATTAAATTTACCATTAAATATTTAATTTTACTTAATATCATGACTTTAAATGCTTTAATTTTACTTCATAGTTAAATATTGTTAAATTTACTTTATATATTGTTAAATATCATTAATTTTACTTCATAGTATTTAAATTACAGGGCATCAAGGGAGAGTGAAAAATCACCCAAGCACTTTCTATTCACTTTTGGAAAAAGGCTTAGTGTGTTTTGGTTGTACACAGGATTGTTGTATCATGTTACGTGACGTATGACCTTGTTATTGTCTTTAATTGGAGATTAGGTATTATTTAAAGAAATGTATATGGGTGCCAAACTGGTAAGAGATGAACTTGTCATTTTGTGTGTCAACATAGCTAGGCTACGGTACCAAAACATTTGGTCGAACAACAGTCTAAATGTTTGTATGAAGACATTTTAAAAATGAGATTAACATTTAAATTAGTAGACTTTCCACAGTTTGGCAATTGTGGCCATTGCCGCTATGAACATTGAGGTACATGTGGCCCTTCTTTGTAATGCATCTGCTTCCTTGGGGTAAATACCCAGTAGTGCGATGGCAGGGTCATAGGGTAGCTCTATTTTTAATTTCTTGAGGAATCTCCACACTGCTTTCCAAAGTGGCTGCACCAGTTTGCAATCCCACCAACAGTGTAAGAGGGTGCCCC
>CM053603.1:154659271-154688288 GCA_028646535.1 Procyon lotor | reverse complement strand
CATGTGCTTTTAGCCATTTATATATTTTCTTTGTAGAAACATCTATTCAAATCCTTTGCCCATTTTTTTTTTAAAGATTTTATTTATTTATTTGACAGAGAGAAAGAGCACAAGCAGGGGGAACAACAGAGGGAGAGGGAGAAGCAAGCTGTCCCCTGAGCAGCGAGCCCTATGAGGGGCACTATCCCAGGACTCTGGGATCATGATCTGAGCCAAAGGCAGACACTTAACCAACTGAGCCACCCAGTGGCCCACTTTGCCCACTTTTTTTCTTTTTTATGTTATGTTAGTCACCATACAGTACATCATTAATTTTTAAATGGAGATTTGTGGAGGTTTTTTTTTTTTTTTTTTTTTTTGCAGAAGGGGGGGTTATTTATTTATTTATTTATTTTTGTCATAGGAGTTCTTTTTATTTCCTGGGTATCAATCTTTATCAGATATATTATTTGCAAATTTTTTTTCCCTTCCATGGGTTTCATTTTCACTTTGTTGATAATGTGCTTTTATGCACAATAATTTTTACTTTTGACATAGCCCAATTTATCTATTTTTATTTTTGTTGCCTGTGCTTTTGGTGTCATTCCCAAGAAATCATCACCATATCTAATGTCATGAAGAGTTCCCATGTGTTGTCTTCTAATATTGTTACAGTATTAGTGTTTTCATTTAGGTTTTTGATCCATTTTGAACTAATTTTTGTATGTCGTATAAGGTAATGGTCCAACTTCATTCCCTTCCATGTGGATATCCAATTTTCCCAAAATCATTTGTTGAAACGATTGTTTTTCCCCACTAAATAATCTTAGCAACCTTGTCAAAATCATTTGAACATATATGTGAAGAATTATTTCTCAGATCTCTATTTCTAGATAGATAGACAGATAACTGTCTTTATGTCAGTACTATTTATTATTATGTTACTGTAGTTGGAAGTTTTGAAATCAGGAAATGTAAGACCTCTAACTTTGTTTTTCTTTCTCAATCAAGGTAATTTTAGCTACTTAAATTCCATTGAGATTTCAGATAAACTTCTGGATTTTTTTTTCTGCAAGAAATGTGATAGAAATTTTGATAGTGATCCAACTGAACCACGGATTGCTTTGGGCAGTATTGACATCTTAAGGAATCTGAATCAACCAATCGATAAACATGGGATGCCTTGCATTTGATGGTCTTTTTAAATTTCTTTCAGCAATAATTTTCTGTACACAAACGGTTTACTCCATTGGTCAAATTCATTTCTGAGTGTTTTATTCCTTTTTGATGCTCTTGTATATGCAATTGTTTTCTTAATGTCATTTTCATATTTTTCATAGTTCATGTATAGAAATGTAACTGATTTTTTATGAGTGATTTTGTATCCTGCAACTTTACTGAATTCTCTCTTTTTTATTCTAACAGGTGTGTGTGTGTGTAGCCTTTATAGTTTTCTACATAAAGACCATATCATCTGCATACGGAGATAGTGTTAATTTTTCTCTTTTCAATTTGAATTTTCTTTATTTTTCTAGACTAATTTCTCTGGTGAGGCTTTCCATTGCTATGTTGAAGGTAAGTGGCAAAAGCAAATATCCTTGTCTTGTTGCTGGTATTACAGGATTACAGGAAAATATTTCAGCCTTTCACCATTGAGTAAGATGTTTGCTGAGGATTTTTCAAATATGACCTTTATAGTCATGTATATATGTACTATTATAATGATAGTATTTTTTTCTATTCTTAGTTTATTAATTGTTTTTATCCTAAAAGAGTGTTCATTTTTTTCCCAGAATCAATTCAGGTGATCAGGTATTTTTGTTATTGTTTCTCATCATTCTGTTAATGTAGTGTATTTATTTTAGTATGCTGAGGCATCTTTCCCTTCTAAGAATAAATTCCATTTGGTTTATAATCCTTTTAATACACTGCAGAATTCAATTCCTCCAAACTATGCCAAGCCATTATGGAGAATGGTTTAGGCGAGTATGAATAGAAATCTCACAAAAGTTCCTACCATCCTACCATTTTGAATGGCTTTTTCTTGGTTGGGCATTTTTTTGTTGCTGTAGGTCTTTGACAGACTTCCAGAGCTCCTATAAAGTTATTTACACCAGTCTCTAGTTGTTTATTTAATGCTTTTGTGGAAGAATGAGGCCTGAAACTTCCAACTCCATTATCTTACAGGTGTTTCCCAAATCTGTTAATTCTTTAAAAATGGTATTAATATATGCTAGCAATGAACATATACACATTGAAATGAAAATGCCAATATGGAATGAAATACTTAAATGTAACTCTAATAACCCTTGTTTAGAAGTTGTATGCAGCAAACTACATGAAGCTGATGTAAGAAATAAAGGATGTAAATAAGTGGGAACACATTCTGTGTTCATGGATTGGAACATTCAAAACAGTAAAAAAGATGTTGATTCTTTTCAAATTGATATACAGATTTAACACAATTGCTTGGAATATTGCCACAAGATTTTTTGTACATATAAGCAAGTTTACTATAAAATCTATATAAAAAGGCAAAGAAATAACTAGTAAAATCATTTAAAAAATAAATACAAAAGGGCGAATCAATCTATGAATTTCAAAACATGTTATACAGCTACAGTAATCAAGAGTCTATGGTATTGACAGAGGGAAAGAAACATAGATCAATAAAATAGAACAAAGAATTCAGACATATCTCACCAATATTCTCAACTAATTTTTGACAGAGGTAAAAAGACAATTCGACTGAGGAAGAACAGTCTTTTCAACAAATGGGGTAACTGGACATCCATATACCAAAAAGAACACAACTCCATCAAATATCACACCTTACATAAAATTAACCCAAAGTGAATCATAGATTTAGACATAAAATGTAAAATTATGAGACTATAGGCTGATAAAAATAGAGGGAAAACAAAAACTCTGGATCTAGAACCAGGTAATACATTCTTAGCATAATTAATAAAAGGAAAAGTGATATATTAAACTGCATTAAAATTAAAAATGTTTGCTATTTGAAATATTCTAATAGAATGAAAGACAATTTACAGACTGGAAAAATACATTTGAAAACCATATAACCAACAAAATACTAGTATCTAGAATACATTAGGAGCCAAACTCAACAGTGAATAAAACAATCTAATTAGCAAATGGGCAAAAAATGCGAAGAGACATTTAATAGAAGAGACTATACAACAGAAAATAAGCACCTGGAAAGATGTGCAACATTATTAGCTGTTAGGGAAATGCAAATTCAACCACAATGAAATGTCACTCTATGCCTATCAGAATAGCTAAAATAAAAAATAGTGACAGCATCAAATGCAACAGAGAAAGTGGAAAAATGGATCACGCATAATCTTCTGATGGGAATGTAAGATAATATAACTATTCTGGAAAATGGTTTGGCAGTTTTTAAAAAAACACTAAACATGCAACTACCATATAGTCCCAGAGTTACACTCCTGGGCATTTATCCCAGAGAAATGAAATTCATGTTTCCATCAAAACCTATATAAGAATATTTATTGCAAAAAAAATAATATTTATTGCAGCATTATTCTTTTTAAAGATTTTTATTTATTTGACAGAGAGAAACACAGCAAGAGAGGGAACATGAGCAGAAGGAATGTTAGCAGGAGAAGCAGGCTTCCTACTGAGCAAAGAGCCTGATGTGGGGCTCAATGCAAGGACCCTGAGATCATGACCTGAGCTGAAGGCAGATGCTTAACGACTGAGCCACCCAGGCGCCCCATATTGCAGCATTATTCTTAACAGCCAAAAGCTGGAAGCACCCAGGTGTTCTCCAAGTGGTGAATGGCTAAGTAAACTTTGTTATATCCATAACAGGGAATACTACTCAGAAATAAGTAAGAATAGACTATTGATATACTTATAAATTTGATGGATCTCCAGAGAATTTTGCTCAATGAAAAAAGCCAATCCCTAAAGGTTTCATTTTATATGATTCCACTTACATAATAACATTCTTGACCTGAAAAAATTATAGAAATGGAAAACTTATTAGTGGTTGCCAAAATTTAAGGAATGGTGGCAGTGGGAGAAAAGTGAGCACGATTATGAAGAGCAATATGAGAGAGATCCTTGAGATGATGGAAATATTTTTCATCTTAATTTATCTCACTATTATTATTCTGGTTGTGATACTGTATTATAATTCTATAAGATAATACTATTGAAGAAGAGGTAAAAGCTACAAGAGGTAAAAGCTACAAGCTACCTTTATTATTCTTATATATTATTCTTAAAATTTCATGATAATCTATCATCTCAAAGACACATATCTCAAAGACATATCTCATCATCATAATAATAATTTTAATTTAAAAAACAACTTTTTGTTTACAGTACAAGGTAAGATGTCATCAATCAAAAACTATAAAAGTAGAAATATTTTTTAAAACATGAAAATAATAACAGTTGAGTATCCTTAACATCCTTATTTTATATAAGATGAAAAAATAAAATGCCATATGGTTAAAAAACTAAATTTCTTTGTTGTGTAAATGATCTATAATAAAGAACAAAATATTAGAATTTCAAATTAGTCACAAATGTCATTCCTTCATTTGATGACTACAACATGAATATGCTGTTAAAATGATATTAAAGGAAAAAAAATGATATTAAAGGTACTTAAAATAGGAGGATTTAAAACAAAACTGAATAAATTTGAAGACTAATCTATTTTTCCTAAATTTTAACAATAATTATAAGACAAAATTATCTTTATGGCCATAAAACAATCTAAATTTTAATTTAAAATCTATAGTTACTCAGAAACTAATAAAATAATAAACTTGAAACTACTACTTTAAAGATATATGTATTACATAAAGTGATACCAGATATTAAATAATGGAGACAATTTTTGTGTTTAAGCAGTAGAATTGGAGGTATCTTTTTAAATCTCTATTTTATAAATGTTCTTGAGCATCAATATGCTAATACAGTTTTTTATTAAATTCTAGATATCTTCTAATCTAATATTTTATGAAGTGACATTAAAAGAAGTAGCTTGGCTATGAAAATGTAAAAAGCTAATCCAGTCTTTAGTCAGATGAAGACATCATTTATAGCACATAGTAAATATTCATAAAGCATATTATTAACTCATGAATATTTGTCATTTAGTAGATATTTTCTGAAATCTACATATGATCTTGATGACATTCAATATCTTAAGGGATGAGCAGTGAAAGCTCAAGTTCATATTCTCTGGGAATCATCCAAGATAAAAATTTATATTCTCCTCTTCCTTCCTCTGTAATAAACCATAACCATTCAAAAAACCCAACGCAAATTAAAAAATTTTCCCAACAATTCTGACTACATAAGCTCTTACATTTTCCTCCAACTGTTCTTATGCAGCATTTTTTTCTTCTTTTCTTTTTTTCTTTCTCTGTCCCTCCTTCTCTCTCTACCTCCCTTCCTTCCCCTCCCTCTTTTTTCTCATATTGTTGCTTATTAGCAGTTTTGGAAGATGCATTTAGTAAAGATGAAGTCATACTGAATTAAGGTGAGCTTTATTTTTTTTTTAACATTTTATTTATTTATTTTAGAGATAGTGCAAGTTGGGGAAGGAGCAGAGGGAGAGGCACAGAAAATCTCAAGCACACTCCCTGTTGAACATGGAGCCCCTGGAGCCCTATGTGAGTCCAATGTGGGGATGGATCCCACAACCTGAGATCATGACCTGACCACAAATCAAGAGTTGGAGGTTTAACCAACTGAGCCACCCAGGCGCCCCAATTAGGGTGAGCTTTAAATCCAATAAAACTATGTCATTAGGAGGATAGACACAAAGACACACAGGGAGAAACACCATGTGACAAGGCACGTAGAGATTAGAGTGATGAGTCTCAAACCAAGGAATGCCATATTTCCAGAGATCATCAGATGCTGAGAAGCAAGAAGATCCTCCTCTAGAACATTTAAACAGAGCATAGCCCCCCAACACTTTAATTACAGACTTACAGCCTCCTGAAAGGTGAGAGAATAAATTTGTGTTGTTTTAAGCCAGTATGTGGTAATTTATAACAGCAACTCTAAGAAAATTAATACACATACTTTCTGCATTTAACAAGTTGTTTTTTATCTCATCTCCTACAACATACCTAAGTCCTTGCTATCTTCGCATAAATATACATTTTACTATCTATCTGAAATAAAAATTCAGAACCTAACCAGAGAAAGTTAAGCCCTGTTTGGACTGCTTGTGGAGAGAAGAAGGAAGTGAGAAAGGAAACCTCATTTTTCGGGCAGGTCTGCCTCTTAATATGTCAAGGATACCAAATTCAGTAATTGACAAGGAAAAATTATAAGGTAAATAAAAGTGTGCAATAACACACTATGAAACAAGTTTTCAGAAATCAATGCCAACATATATTATCATTGAACCTATAGGGGTGCCTGGGTGGCTCAGTGGCTGAAAGACTCTGCTTTGGGGCTCAGGTCATGGTCTCAGGGTCTTGGGATCAAGCCCCACATCCAGCTCTCTGCTCAGCGGGGAGTCTGCTTCCTCCTCTCTCTCTGCCTGCCTCTCTGCCTACTTGTGATCTCTCTCCTGTCAAATAAATAAATAAATAATTTTTAAAAAAGTCATTGAACCTATAGATATTCCAGTTCCTAATATGTTAAAGATACTGTGCTAAATTTTTCTGGTCTAGAAACGAACCCAGGCTGAAATCTGGGCCTACTGAGGCTAGAAAACTAATTAAATTACTTTTGCTATTCACTCAGTCTTTCAGTAATTTCTCAGGATTGGAGGGGTCTGTTGATCTGTTACTTGCACTTGGAAATGGGCAAGCATGCTGTCAGCTTTAAAAATAGTGAGGAGAAGCAGAGGACTGTGTAGTAATCCCTGAGAGGAGAAAAAGATAAATTTCTAAATGAACATAAGAAGATCCTCTTTCTGCTCAGGAATTATCAGAAGCACTGGGCAGTTTATGGAAACTTGAAAGTTAGAGACAATGGTTCTTCAGACTGGTATGTCCTGTTTTTATGTAACCATGTCACCCAATAAATCTCATTTTTCCCTTAGCCTTGTATCTTATTGTTTTTCTAGGTCTATAGATATCTTTCCAATAACCATTTTAAATCTTTAGGCAAGCTGTGTAAATGAAACCAAAAAATGTAATAAGGTATAATGTCTCCCTTAACTGGCTTGTATTCTATCTGGGACTCAGAAACACCAACCTTATCATACTTGCAAATTGACATAAAAAATTAAAAATGCCCAATGAGTTCTGACTTTAGAGTGCTCAATTCTAGGTGTCAAAGAAATTCTATAGAAGATGAGAATTCATCTGTTTTTAAGAGGAAGGACAGGGGAGATAGAAATTTGCATAAAGAAATTTATAGGGTAAAGCATACATGTCAAAGAAAAAATCAGTGTGGATGGAAGAGGATTAGTGGGGATGGAAGGCTTATGCTTTCTCATCACACTAGTGATATTCAATCTTTTAGCTAACAACTAATGGCTCTTACATGCTTCATTTTAAGTATAAACAAAATGCAAATATTTAACTAAAATATATTTTTATTAGTATGAATCAAAGTTTGCTTCTTTAAACTTCGAAATATCTACTTAACCAAGTGTTTAGTTATATACTTACTGAATAGTTTCTCTTTTACAGAACAAACATAAGCCTTTTTAGAACTACGGAATTCTGTAGTGGTAAAAATACATTAACAGCCACTAATTAACCTATTTTGCCAATAAACTGCAATACTGAAGTTGGCATTTTTTTCTCAGAAAGTATTCATAAATATCCTCTTTGTTAATATAATAGATGATATATATTAATATATGTTAAAATAATATATATTTAAATAGATACTTAGACATAAAAGTAAATATATTTAGTTTATATATGGAGGTAAACTGATATAAAAATCACCTGCTTATCTGGTAACACAAAAGTTTATTATTTGGGGTATTGGGAAATCACAGAACAGAAGAATCAATGCTATGGGAAGCTTAAGGAGCACTCCAAGCAGTTACTGAATGTAAACCAGAGTAAAAAGGAAAAAGGGTCAGCATGCTGTAATTGGTGGTACATCAGTTTGAATCCTACTGTCTCTATTTGCTGTTTCATGTATTAGAGCCCTTAAAGAACTTGAAGGGGACATCCAGTTGGCTGAGCCTAAATCATGTGACCATTCCTTAGTTCTGCTTGGGTAGGAAGAGGGAGCATAAAGCTTTTCCCAAGAGTATGCCAACAAGGGATAGCCCCAAAATTAAATCTTCAATTAATCTTGGGGCACCTGGGTGTCTCAGTGGGTTAAAGCCTCTGCCTTCAGCTCAGGTCATGATCTCATGGTCCTGGAATCAAGCCCCGCATCGGGCTCTCTGCTCAGCGGGGAGCCTGCTTCTCTCTCTCTCTGCCTGCCTCTCTGCCTACTTGGGATCTCTCTCTCTGTCTGTCAAATAAATGAATAAAATCTTAAAAAAAGAAATTCTCAGTTAATCAGAAGAAGTGAATGCTTAGCAGTCAAAAATGACTTTTTTTTTTTCAAAAATAAGCCTATAAAACTGAGAAAAACATATGCAACAAAGTCAATTGGTCACTAATTATTAGCACCAATGAGATATTCAGCACTGTGCTAGTACTCTAGGAACTATATCAACATTATAAAATTCCGTATCTTACCTAAGCAATCTTGCAATTTTACTGACCATAAAAAGTGACACAGATCTAACTTATTTGTGTGTATCATCTATTCAACTAGCTATCATTTATCATTATCATCTCCATCCATTAACCATATAACAGAAACAGTACGAATGCTCCAACTCAACATATATATACACACAATAAAATCTAAGTGTACTTGTAAGATCGTTTTTAAGTGTCGATTTCCTTAAATTACCAATGCCTAGAGAACAAAATATAAATATATCCCTATGAAATATAATCCCTAATATGGTTGAATATTCATACTTCTTCAATTTTCAAAACACTCCCCCTTTTTCACACAGAACTCTATCCATGTTAACCACCATTTCAATGCTCAAATAGATAAAACTTGTTTTTCTTCTGGATGAAATGCACTTCCTCTTACCCTTGCTATGTCTGGGTTCTTTTTTAACATTTAAGAATCTCTGCCCATCATCATCATTGCATTATTCCATGTAAAACTCATTTATTTCCTAGTCAGCTCTTCTCATAACATAAAATTAATTTGTTTGTTTCTGTGCTTACTTGTTTATTGTCTGACTTTTGATAGTGGCCTGAGTTTGTATTTTCTGTAGATCCCGACCTAGATGGCACGTGGCACACGACAGATACTTCATAAATTATTTGTTGACGAGACGAATGAATGATGCTTCACCCTTTAGAAATCACAGGGCTAGAGAACTTTTCTAAAACTGAAATGCATAATTTTTTAAAGACTGACTTCCATTCCAGGAAGAAAGAATTATGGTAGATTTTCTAGGGCCTCATAGAGGATAAGGGTATCTGTCTGATGTGCAAATTAATGTTTTGCACAAGTTTAAAGAATATGAAATACAGTCCACGCTAATACTAAAAATAAAATTTTTGGTTATTTTGCCCCAATCAGTGGAGAAATATTTAAAGGCTGGCTGAATTAATCCTCACAAGTATAACAGCTATAATAAATGTCAATACATAGTGACAGAGGCAGCTACTAGATGGTCTTAAGGGCCAAACATTTAAAGTACTGTGGTTCGGGGCGCCTGGGTGGCTCAGTGGGTTAAAGCCTCTGCCTTCAGCTCAGGTCATGATCTCAGGGTCCTGGGATCGAGCCCCGCATCAGGGTCTCTGCTCAGCAGGGAGCCTGCTTCCTCCTCTCTCTGCCTGTCTCTCTGCCTACTTGTGATCTCTCTCTCTCTCTCTGTCAAATAAATAAAATCTTTAAAAAAAAATAAAAAAAAATAAAGTACTGTGGTTCAAGATGTGATAATTCTTTGGCCTCAATACATGATGGCTTGAGGCTTTCATTCACTGTGTGGAGACAGTGGAGGGTATGGAAGTTCTCTTTATCAAATTCCAAAATATTAATCCAAATGAAGGTGAAAAAGTCTCCAATAATGTTCATAGCTTGGGGAAAAAAAAAATTTAGAGCAACAAAAGCAGTGACTAAAGGAGAAATGCTTTGGACCACATACATTTTAGAAGACTTTTTTATAAGGTGAGCAAATTATAGTGAATCTTCAGAGATAATGAAAAAGGTGTGATTCTTAATTATTCAATATTGATAAAAATGATCCATGAATACAGCAAGTTAGCTACAAAGAATTGTTAGTGGAAACAAATATAACCTGGTAAATTATTCTATGCCATAGATTGGGTATTCAAAGTGAGAATGTGGAAAAGTCTGATGAACACTCATACAGTTTAATGGATGAAATCCAAGAAGTCGCCTTTAAAAAAAAAAAAAATCTTGTTTAACCTTGGGAAATGAGAGACATAGCATTAAAGAATTTGAGAAAAGATCGACTGTCTTTGTTATTCTGATGAAGTAAATGGGTGGGTAATAACAAATTGCTTAATTTGGAAAATTGATACTTGGTAGATATACTGCCCCAAAACCTTGAAAAAGATGAAACTAAACAGTACCAGAAAGGAAAAAAAAAAAATCTCCTATCTCTTGTTTTATTGAGACCATTTCATCAACATAACAGAGATTCTAACTAAAAAGATTTTAAAATATGAAGGGATTAGTTTGGGTTATCTACTTCTACAAAGAATGCAAATCAAATCCAGTGGCTAAAATAATAATTTGTTCTCCTTCATGGTTCTCTGGGTTGACTGAACTCAACTATGTGGTTCTCTCTTGGGTTACATCAAGTTTTTGTGGCCAGATATTGCAGTCTGAAGTGTTCTCAAGGGTAGACACTGAAGAGAACTTACTCATATGTGGCAGTTGATGTGTAGTATTGTCTGGAAACTCTTGGGATGCTATCTACTACAGCACCTAGATGATCTCTCCATAAGATTTTGAGTTCTTATGATATGGCAGCTGGATTTAAAGGGCAGTATCACAAAATAAGTATTCCAAGGGACACATAGCTGCTACTCTCTTAAGGACTGGACCCAGATGCAGGCACATGGCCACCTCTTAATATTCTGTTGCACTGAGAACTCATGAAATTTGTTTCATTTCAAAGTGAAGCAGCATGGTCCTGTATCTCAATAAGAGAAATGTCAGAAATTTCATAGTAATTTTTAATTTTTTATAGTAAGTAACACTGTATGGTGACTTTTAAGAATTATTACATTCAAGTAAGCAATGAGAAACAAAAATCTTGCTGACTTTTGGGAGAATTCAGTCCTCTTGAACCACAAAGAAAATAACATTGGTATCAGTAACATATCATGTATTCATTTTCAAGCTTCATCTGTAATGGCATTGATCAATTGCATTTGTGTGTCCAACCCAGTGCATCACTGCTGGAACTTCTGGTCACATAAAACAAAGTAAAATCTATTTATATTGATAGCAGAATATTGTAAACAGGAATGTAATACCAAAAGTATCCTGACTTGCCTTTCTGAAATTCGATTGTAAAGAACACAGCTATATGTTTCTTTCATGTATGTATAACAGAAGACTTCAGTATGAGAAAACAGTATTTTTGGTATACCCTGAGAAATTTGATTTCAGTGACTCCACGGATTTTCAGAATAGAAAACATGTCTGAGATCTAAACTTAATATTATGTCTTCATTGTCTCTGATTCAATAAGGGAACTTAGAATGTACCCAGGAACATGAGTTCACTATTCAACTATATTCCTGTATTCTCTGAGAGAGAGCTCTATGGAGAGCTTTCAAGAAATATACACTAATATAAATCCAGGACAAGGAGGAAAGCTTTTGTTGTTGTTGTTTGTCCAGAACATTTTACCAAAGACATGCCACAAGGTATTTCTCAAGCCATCTTGAGAAATAATGGAAAAGTAGATTAATTATTTAATTGCTAGATTCCAATGACCTAAAAGGAATGACATCAGTGGATTTTTTGAAATCTGGAAGATTATGAGTTAGAAACACTGCTAGCATTAGATCAGATGAAAATGCTGAGTTGAGGCATGTATTTTGAGAAGCAATTATTATTGTTTTATTTGGATTGTTAGAATATGTGAGCTATTTTGGATTTCAAAAGGACTCCAGTTAATTTCAGAACTTGAAGGGCACAAGACAAAAAAAAATGAAAGAAATGACTAAAAGATAGTTTTAAGTACATATTAATTCAAAGAAGATATTTTAAAAGATGACTAATTATTGTGGGAGTTTTGAAATTTAAGAAAGTGAATTGGGTTCTCAATTACACAGATGATAAAAACCTAATTGTGAGGGTAAATATAGTGATTTAAACAAAAAAAAAGGTATAATCTATATACACTTAGTGGCTTTGTTCAGAATCTGTGAAAACCTATATAATCTTTGAAAAACAAATACACAAGTATGTTGCTTTCACCTGAATGTAAACTCCATGAAGGCAGAATATTTCTTCTATTGTGTATACCTCAATCTCTGATTCTTATTTGGCATATAGTAGGTGTTCAAAAAATACATGTTGGAAAATTTTTGAATGAACCTATGGACATGAAAACAAAAAAATGTACTGCAAACCTCACTACTGAAAACAATCCATTTTAATCAACTATATCAGTAGCAGTAGTATTAGTACCACTCATTATTATTTGGAAGCCACTGGAAAGAACTTTTAAAAGGAAACAAAATATCCAAACCGTCCCTCAGAGTTGATGTTTGCTAGTGCAAAATATATGTATTTATCTTTCAATCCATCTAGATATAAAAGGAAGAAAGCGTTACACAATAAAATTTTGGTTGTTAAAAATCAAAAGCACAGCCTCAAAATCTAACAGACTTTTATTAGATGAAGACTATCTATTAAAGACCTTTTCATTGTATATATTTTTATTGTCTCTACTTCAAAATTGCTGAATATCATGCTTTACTCCTTTCACATCTAGGTTGACCTATGAGGTCTGCCTCCCAATGTGAGCCAGATAACCTCACACAGGTCTTGGCAAATAGGAAATTCTAAAAAGGAATCATTACTCTTGAAACCAATGACCTTTGTGCATTTTTTCCCTCTTTGTCTCCTTCTTCTCATAATCTTCCTCTCCAATTTTATTACATACTGTGTCTCTATATATGTTCCTTCTTATGGCATAAATTGCATTGTATAAGGAGGTCTTTCAGGGTTCCTAAAATCAAAGCTCTCTGAAGGGAGGAAACATGTTTTCTGGCTAATGTACTGAAAAAGTCAACCATAAGTATTCTATCAAATTAAGATAAATAAAATGAAATACAATTTACTATTAAATATAAATGTAAAATTCAGTCCATGGGCTCACATAGGTGCTATACCAGGGCCACAAATTTGTCTCTGAATTCTACTATGTAATATAGTACAGGAACATCACTTTTTATAATATTTATTTATACTGGTCAAAAATAAATTTTAAAAAATATGCAAAGTATAAATGAAATTTTGTATTTGAGGAAGAAATAATTATCTATCATATGTTAACTCTTCCTAAAATAATGCTAAATAATTAAATTTCATAATGAAGCTTGTGTATGCCCAAGCCCATAGAGAAAAGGAAGTAGTTGAGACTGCTTGACAACCAAGGCTAAATAGGTGAGATGGAAACAGCTTAATGACAAGCACTATTCCCAGCCTTGGTGCCAGCTACTGTAGTCTCTCATCTTTATGGATGGTCTTTCTATAGTCTCAAGTACTGGCTTAGAAACTTCTCAAGGCAGTAAGTTAGAGCAGTTCTATGGTTCACTTAAATTGCTTCCTGTCTCTCAGGGCTCACTTTCCTTCATTGCCTGATACTCAGTATCTTAATAAATAGTTTCATATATTTTGTATCATTTTTGGTTTTTTATTCTTGTTTGGTTGAGAGCAGAAATTTCTCTCATCTAAATTCTGTATACCTCAAGATAAAGTAAGTATACTATTACTTTCTACCTCCTAGGAATGCTAAGCTCCAAATTATGTAATTATAATTATTATTTTATTTATAACTTATTATTTAATTTACAATTTATTAAATAAAAAACAAGATACTCTTAATAGTATCTGAAACAGATTAAATGTTCAATAAGTATTATCTGTTATTAATTACTCATTCTAGGCCTTACTCTCAAGTAACCTCTAATCACTGACAAAGACTTTTTCCTTGACCAAACTTCAGGGAGGCTTCTTGGTAGCCCTTTTCCCAAACAGGTCTTTACAACCATGTCCCTTCTGTCTGAGTCCAGTTTTAGCAAAAGTCATGCTAAGTCAATATGGTGAGAAGGCATGCATCCTTAATATGTGATCACCCCTGATACCTGATCAAATTCCTTATCTCCACCCTTGATACCTGATCACCTTAGGCTATCTTCATCAAGAACCCTGTTAAGTTGTATTAGCAAGAATCCACCTACCCTTGACGATCTCCTCTTCAGTAATTTTCCATCCACTGCCCCCTCACTTTGCTATTGGCCATAAACCTCCTGCTATCTTTGTTGTATTTGGAGTTGACACTGGTCTATCTCTCCTATTATAATACTCCTACTGTAATAATCTGGAATAAAGTCTTTCTTACTTTTTAACAAGTTTCAGAATAATTTTTTTTAACATCACCATTTTTTTCTCTCAATCAAATAATTCAATTATCACTTAATATTATGGTCTGGTCGATATGCCTTCTACTTTGGTTTCTATTTCCTGTTTTTACTAAAAACTTCTCCAGCTAGTCCTTTGCTAAATTTAGGTGCTCTCTTCTCCCTGTCAGTCTTCCATGCCTAAGAAGGAAACTGAATCTGCATATAATAGGTTCGATATTTTGTCCAGTGGTGGAATGTCTCTTCTCTCACATCTATTCAACTTTAATTCTAATGAAAATCTGGGGCACCTGGGTGGCTCAGTGGGTTAAAGCCTCTGCCTTTGGCTCAGGTCATGGTCTCAGGGTCCTGGGATCAAGCTCCATATCTGGCTCTTTGCTCAGCAGGGAGCCTGCTTCCTCTCTCTCTCTCTGCCTGCCTCTCTGCCTACTTGTGATCTCTCTCTCTCTGTCAAATAAATAAATAAAATCTTTAAAAAAAATTCTAATGAAAATCTGATCCTACTACAACTCCACTACACATGTACATCAAAAGGTTTTGTCACTGAAGTGTGGTCATTCTTTAACATATCCTTGTTGGCTAAAATTCAACTGTTATTTCTCATCAATATACTTCAAGATCTGCCATGACATATCTTCCAGATTTTCAAATAGGTATTCAAGTCCTTTATAATTCTGAGACTATCTACAAAAGTGAAGACAAATCCCTAAAATTAAGTTTGTCATATATTTAACTTTCAATTTTACTATTCCATGATGCACGTATTATTAACAATGACTATTTATTTCTTAAATCCAAGATGTAATCATAATCAAACATAGATAGCCCATAGACATATTCTTATAAGTACAATCAAATTATAAGAGTGGAGTAAAATTACAAAATTGCTTATTTTATTACAATGACCCAGTTCCTTTATTTCTCTTGGGCTTTTTTTTTCTTTCTTTCTTTTTTTTTAAGACTATTATACTTCAAAGTATACCAACAAAATATTTAAAGTTTGAAATATTACCTTGGACTTAAGAAAGAAAAAAAATACATTAGTTATTTGTATCTCAAGTTATATTTGTAAGTTCTGAGCTAAATGTATTGCATTCTTAGGAAAAATGCTATAATCCAGTTGGAGACTACTAATCTCCACAAAATATTCTCCTCTGTCCTTTAAATTCTACTATAACTAATACAAGCATCATTTAGATCCTGCCTTTTAATCAGTATATATATTCAGTATCAACATTTGCTTTGTGGTATGTCAGTGTGAATTTTGTTGGACTCAAGAGGAAGAAATATAAGTGTAGACATCCACATTCCAACTGAACGTTCTCATATTTGTAGTCTGAATTTGAACCTTATAATTATTGAAGAGTAGATTCATGTGTTTAATGTTCTTTTTTTTAGGTATTATTGTATAAAACAAGAAAATAGCCTTTCATTGACCTTGTATTGAGTTATAATTTACATGCTTTTGTGTGCTGAATTGAGACTGGCTTAATTAACATGTTCCTCTGTACTGAGCAATTCCAAGATCCACAGGCAGCCACTTTTGTGCAATATTCAATGGCTCAGAAATGTATAGGATATGTTCCAACGGTACATTCTGCTTTGTAATAATCAGTCATTCATCATAATCCAAGAACAGATTTTTTCCCTCTACAAAGTTTACCGTATGTTGAATATTAGAAATGAAATCAAATCATATCTCATTTCTGATAAGACTAGAGAATTGTTTAGACAACATGACCACAATTTCCAAGTCTCCCTGATAGACCATCATACTACATTAAGCAAATTAAAATATTGTCTGATTTAGAATGTTGTGATTATAAATTTTACAGCCAATTTTCTTTTGCATTCATCTCCTAATGCTCTATGGAAGAAATAAAGCATCTACTGAATGGAAATTGCTTTTACAGGTAAGAGGAAATAATATTGACTTCTTTCCATCAGTATCTTTCATATAATATGAATTTGGAGACTATACTTTGTACAATGTATTTTCAAGGCAAAAGATGGGTAGGAATCCTGGTGTCATTCTGAGAAAAATAAAACAACTTATGGGTGATGTTTTAGTTTCTAGGCTTAAAAGGAAAACTTATTTTTCACAACACTATAGGGTGAAAGACTGAAGAGAAAGTGTTGACAAGGTTGGTTCTTTTTGAGGGCTGTGAGGAAAAAATCTGTTGCATGCCTCTCTCTTAGCTTCTGGTAGTTTTAATCATTCCTTGGCTTGTAGATAGCATTATCCCTGTGTCTTCAGATCATCTTCCCACTCTGCTTTTCTCTGTGCCCAAATTTACCCCAACTTTTATAAGGGCATAACACTGGATCAGGGTCCACTCTAATGAGCTCATTTTAATTTGGTTACCTCTATAAAGATTCTTTTTCTTTCTTTCTTTCTTTCTTTCTTTCTTTCTTTCTTTCTTTCTTTCTTTCTTTCTTTCTTCTTTCTTTCCTTCTTTCTTTCTTTTTTTTAAGATTTTATTTATTTATCTGACAGAGAGAGAGAGAGAGAGAGAACACCAGCAAGGGAGAGGTAGGCACAGGGAGAGAGAGAAGCAGACTCCTTGCTGAGCTGGGAGCTCAATGTGGGACTTGATCCCAGGATCCTAGGATTAAGATCTGAGCCAAAAGCAGACACTTAACTGACTGAGCCACCCAGGTGCCCCTATAAAGACGTTATTTCTAAGTAAGGTCACAATCGTAGCTATTGGGTTAAGACTTCAACACCTTTTTGGATGACACAATTCAAACCACAATAGGTAATAAAAGAAAAAAGAAAAACTTGCTCAGCAATACACTCTGACATTATAGTTGTCAACACCTTCTGGGAAAGATCTATTGGCTTCACGAAATATTCAGGACAATATTTAGCGGATTCATGTTTATTACATTCCTAAATAATGAAGAATTGTGCTAGACAATTTTGAAAATTAGTTTATCATTTGGCTTAAAGTATAAGAAAAAATTGTCTGATTTTCCAAAAAACAGAAAAGATGATCAAGTTTCCCCCTCATCTATCACCTGAAAGAAAATAAATCTCTAGCATCCACCCAAAAATGATATCTGAATGGTCACCAGAAGAAGAAAGGAGCAAAAGATCTACAAAACAGCCAGAAAACAATTACTAAAATAGTAACAATAAGCCTTTATCTATCAATAATTACTTTAAAAGTAAATGGACTAAATTCTTCAATCAAAAGACATATAATGGCTGAATGGATTAAAAAAACAAGGAAAACTATATACTACCTACAAGAGACTCAGTTCAGATTTAAATAAGGGATAGAACAAGATATCTATGCAAATGGAAACCAAAAGAGAGCAGGAGTTAGCTATTCTTTTATCAAACAAAGTCCACTTTAAGTAAAACACTGTAATAAACAAAGAAGGCCATTACCTAATGATAGAGGTCACTTCATCAAGAGGATATAAAAATTGTAAATAAATATGTACCCAAAACTGGAGCTGAAAACATAAAACTCCTAGAAGAAAACAGGAAGAGCTCCTTGATTGACATTAGTCTTGCATTGTCAATCTTTGGATTTGACACCAAAAGCAAAACCAACAAAAGCAAAAACCACAAATGTGAGCTGATACCTTATTGTGGTTTTAATTTGCCTTTTCCCTGATAATTCACAATGATAAGCACCTTTTCATGTACTTTTTGGCCATCTGTATGTCTCTTGTGGAAGAAAGTTTATTCTGGTCCTTGCACATTTTGTAACAGAGCTGTTAGGTTTTTTGCTATTGAGTTGTATGAGTTCCTTATTTATTTTGTATATTAACTACTTCTAGGATATATGGCTTGCAAATATTTTCTCTTATTCCATATATAGCCTTTTCATTTTGTTCATTATTTCTTATGCTGTACAAAAGCTTTTTAGTTTGATGAAGTTCTATTTTCTGAGGTTTGTGTTTGTTCCCTTTATTTTGGTGTCAAATCTAAAAAATCATTACCAAGGCCAACATCAACGATCTGTTTCCCTATATTTTCTTTGTTTAAATGGATAGCCAGTAATTGCTTCTCAGACATCCTTCACTATATTTAAAAACTTTATTTAAATATATTGTAAACAAGTGAAATATTCATATTGACTGCTTTCAAAAAAATTAGCCAGAACTGTATGTTGTGATATATAATAGTATAATAGTTAAAATTTAACAGCATACTTAAATATAGATATTATGATATATATTTGCATAGATGAAGAAGAAATAAAAACTGGTAGGAAGTCTATTAAAACTTTAATGTAATTATTTTGGTGACAGGAAAAACACAGCTTCTCTCTCATCTCCATGTCATTCAACCTATAATGAAAATGTATGCCAATGTAACTTGGTGATTTCAAGAAATTTAAGTGATGGGATTTTAATCAAACTATATATAACACATACTGTGGCATACTCTGTCTTGTACATTCTCAGTACTGTAGGGACTCATTTCTCTGGTCATCGACCAAGATTTTTGATTGGTTTACAGAAAAGGGAACACAATGATTAAGTCTCCATCATATACTACAGTCCATTATTTCTCCATGTTATTGATATTAGCTAGTCTGCAACTTTACTACAAATTACAATCACGCATGTTTTTCTTTATATTATGGTTATCTTTAGCATACTACATATATCCTGGCCAAGATATAAGTTGTATACAATGAGAATTTATTATTCTATTCTCAAATATAGTACTAATTTTATTAGCAAAAAAATTGATGATTTAACTTTCTGCTAGATGGCATACCTCAAATTGTATTCTGCGCAAGAATCAATTCATATACCTCATGTAATTACTAAAAAGAGAGAGATGATCTATAAGGAATAAATTAAGTCAGTATGTATGGGAGATAGGCCTTGATTCTGTATATTAAGCAAACACAGTAGTTTGAGAATCAGAGACTTACAAGAATAACAGAAACATCCTTTATTAAGATATTTTAAATGAAAGTCCACTTCCAGTCATTAAATTCCTTCTTAAAATTAATCTAAAGAGTTTGATCAAAGGGGCGCCTGGGTGGCTCAGTCGTTAAGTGTCTGCCTTCAGCTCAGGTCATGATCCCAGAGTTCTGGGATCGAGCCCCACATCAGGCTCCTTGCTCTGCAGGAAGCCTGCTTCTCCCACTACCATTCCCTCTGCTTGTGTTCCCTCTCTCACTGTGTTTCTCTCTGTGAAATAAATAAAATCTTTAAAAAAAAAAAAGAGTTTGATAAAAAAGACAGATGCTCAGGCCATATGCTCAGAGGCTCATATACCATATCTGTATTCTAACTAGCAGTCTGTATATCTTAAAAGTTCTGTAGTGACTTTGTAGAAGCACAATTAAGAATCATTTATTTTTTTAATAAAATGTTTGGGACTTATATGGAATTGATGGTTTATTCAAGCATACCAAATGTAAAATAAATAATAAATTTATTTATCAATTTGGCTGACTAGAGTCATCTTTGATACATTTAAGATTAGTATAAATGAAATAACTGCTCACTTTAATATTGTATTTGAAAGAGCAAACCAAATGGTGTACTATGAAATGTTAAACTCCTCCTTCAAATCCCTACTTTTCAATTTTACACATCAAAGGTGGGTTACTTTTTTTCAAACATTTGTTTTCAATGTTCCATAGTTAAATACAAATACAATAAACAAACAATAAAAATAATAACAAATAGGAACAAGAACATATATGCATTAAAGTAAATCCTTTTTCTGTATCAGATACCTCAACGCCTCACCAGAAACATAGAGAATACCTATACATATTATTTTTTTCATTTCTTTTTCACAGAAAGAGATCATAATATTCCTGCTGTTTTGTATATTATCAACTTTACATATATTCTGGCAATCTTCCTATACTGGACATGAGTCTAATTATTTTAATGGTTACATATTAATATACTTTATAATTATAAAACAATGTATTTAATCATCCTTTCATTTATAAATATTTATTGTTTCCACTTTTTATATCAACATTTCAATAATGTAAAAATAAACCATTTAACTTGTATATATTTGAGTATATATCTGAAAATTAAATTTCAACTACTGCTAAAACTAAAGGTTTTTATACTGTACCTATCACAAACTAGTGCCAAACTACCCTCCAAAAATATTCCACAGATTAATATTCCTTCCTCATAAATAAAAAAGTAAATTTTTCCATATGCTTTCATCAATAATGATGATTATAAAAAGGATTTAATTTTTGGCATTCCAATTTAAAATGTATATTGTAGTTTCAATTTTCATTGCTATAAGTCAAATTAAGGTTTTCTGCCTGTTTATTTTTTCTGTGAATTGCCTGCTTGCGTTATTTTGTAATTTTTAAGTGCTCCTATTGTGTGTGCATATATACACATCACAGTAAAAAAAATAAAAAAAACACTAGTCAGTGCTTTATTATACATAATAACTGAGCACTTCATAAAACTATATGCTTCATATATTAGAAAAAGAAGTATTTATTACTTTTTGTCAAAATTCTTCCCCCCTCATATATGACGACATAAAATTTCCACCTGCAAGAGCATGCCCTATTTTTAATAAAATCTAGGCTTGGAAATGTTTGACTTTGCTCTTATAGCTGTTTGTGCTGATTTAGTGAAGTGTACTCAATGTGCTTAGATAAAATGTTTTCTGACAGAAAAAATAATATTGTTCCCATCTAAAATGCTTTGTCTCAAGGTAAAAATAGCCAATTTCAGTCTTTCTTTAGAAAAAAAAATCATAGCATTTTATATAATAACAATGTGAGAGTCAAAGGGGTGGCTTACCAGGCTGTATTTCTAGGAGACTTCCTAAAGCCAGAGTTTCCAATCACATAGGGCCAGTTAAGCCCTTCATCTTCTTCTAGGCTGATAAATTGAGTGCCATGCACTTTGCTGTGCAGGGAACTTTTGAATGAAACCTTTTAAAACAAAGGTCTTGTTTGCTGTGAGTGAAAATCAAATGAGAGCCCTGCAATTTTTATTAATAAAATAGGTTTGCACAGAAGCTGATCCTGTCTTAGAAATTGCTTGGTATTATTGACTATTTATATAATTTTGTAATATGATGAAAAGTTACACAGCAGCCCCTAATCAAATGTCCACCAGATAGAATTTGATTTTTATCTGATGTTATTCAAAGCTATCTTTACTTATAGTAATAAAAATACAAATAAAAATGCTTTTAGGGTTAATTATTCTGGTATGCTGATAAACAATGAATGACATGCTTTTATAATGGTATCCACAAAGGTAAAGTCATCTTTAGAAAAACTAATACAATGACTAAGAGATAAGAAAAGGAAGTAAAGAGTAAATATAAAGAAATAAAAAATGGAATATTATACATGTCATGTATTTATAAAAATGATTCATGTTATAATAATAAATACCATGAAACTGCCTCATTGTTCTTTTATTATAATTTCACTTGCCAAAAAAAAAGTGACCCCGATTGGACTCTCCTCCATTAAAAAATAAGTATCATGAAAAAAAAAATAAGTATCATGTAATATTCAAGTACTCTATTCCAGAATGAGTAGAACTAAACTTTCTCATCTAATTATTATGTAAATTATTTAAATGACTAAACTTTAACCTCACAAGGTTGTTTTAAGAATAAAATAAGATTTGTACATATAAAATCATTTAGCATACTGCTTACCACATTAATAAGAGCTGAAGAAATGTTAGCCATTATTGTCAATGTGATAAATACTGTCATTCTCTATATGAGAAGTCTAAGTTTTCTGTGACAGAACAGGTAAAGAGAATGTTGGTAGGTATATTATGCACTTATGGGTATGGTGTGTATGTGTTTTGTTTCTTCAAGAAATGAAGAGAGTTATGAAGGTATGTTCTAATTTAAGATGAAAGATGAAAAAGATTACAAAGCAATGTGAAACAGAACAAAGAATAAAAGGGTGAGCAAATGAATTAAGACAAAGCTAATAAGAAGCATAAATAAAAGGGAGATTAAATATCAGGAGAAAATCCAAATGAATTTCACTTTAATATATGCAATTTTGAAATTATATTAAAATAATTTAAAAAAACAAAACATAAATATAATATATGATACTTTTAATATTGTATAATGTTTTCTTGTTGTAAATCATTTTAACCATCCTTTTCTATAGTGATCTTACAATAACTAAATTTGTGAAAGTATGTGCTATGCTTTCTATTTAACAGATGATAAGGTAAAGCTTAGAAATTGTAAGTGATATGACCAAAGTTACCATTTCGAATAAGAAATTAAATACGATTTTTCCTTAGTGTTTTTTCATGACATCAAATTGTCTCTGTAAACAAATCTTAATGAGATGGATCATTCCAAAACTTTGTTGAACACTTATCATATCCTAAGAGTTCTGTCACACACTGTAGACCTCTTATCATTTAAGACTTCCAATAATCCCATGAATATGTTACAGATTTGAGAACATGTTATAGATGTGAGAACACAGAAACATTGGTAATTTACCCTAAATTATAAAGACCAGCTTGTAAATCGTGGATCTTCAACTTGAATACCAACATAACTTACTGCAAATTCCCATCTTTCCTATTGGTTCTCATAAAGGAATGGTTTCCTGCTAATGAAGTCTCATTGGCATGTAGCAGTCATTCCATAAATACTTGTTGAGAGACCATACAAGCTAATAAATAAATGAGTGAATGAATGTGTTCCAATGTAAAATCTGCACCTCTACCACAGATATCTAGGAACCAGAAGATAGAGAATAATATGGACTACATAAGGAGAAAAGGGTATAAAATTCCTACACAATCATGTATCCCAAGTTACTGCACTCAAGGAAAGTGTTTAATATTGTTATACAGAAATCTGTTCATCATTTATTTTTACTCCAAAAGAGATTTATTCTATATGCTGACCTCAATTAGACATAACCTTTTTTGTCAAATGAGGTGGGACTACAGACTTCCAATTTGCTGTGGCAAGGTAAAAAGCTGTCTAATTAAATTAACCTGTTCTGAATGTGAGCTCATTCAGAACAAGAATGTCTGTCTTACTCACTTCTATCTCCTCAAAACTAGAATATTTACTTATACATACATAGAACCTAGAATACAAATATATATGTTGCATGAATATCCATTCATTCTACAAAGCTCAATATGAGACAGGAATTTTCCCAATGCTTTATTTCCCTACTATACTTTTCTTGGCTACAGGAAAAATAATCCCTAGAAGCTTTGCATAGAATTGAACTGAAATGTCTTAGAATATACCAAAACCTTCTGCATTCAACAACTTTTTTTTTTCTATTTTGAATGGCCATAGCTTAACACATTTATTAAAACTTATTCTTCCCTCTCAACTATAGAGAACAAACTGATGGTTACCAGAGGGGAGGTTGGTGGGGAGATAGATATAATACGTGAAAGGGGATTAAGGAGTATACTTGTTACTGTAGGGACTCAGTGAGCACTGAGTGATGTATGGAATTGTTGAATCACTACATTGTACACCTGAAAATAATATAACACTGTATGTTAACTATACTGGAATTAAAATACAAAAAAAAAAAAATCTATTCTCTCTTATTGACTCAAATTTGTCTTTAAGTAATCAATCCTTCTATCTTATATTCAGAGTCAAGATGAAAACATGAATGTCAGAAAAAAAAGGTTTGTTTTTTGTTTTGTTTTAGAACTATAATTATGAAGTTTTTGAAATTCAGAATCACTAGAATTACCTATTTTACAATTAGCAATAGGGAAAATAGGCTTTTTTTTAAAAGCATTAAGGAATTCAGTTTATTCAGAATCATCATTGGATGAATGTATTCAATTAAAAGACTAAGTATAAGCATATGAGATAATCTATCTAACTGATACATTAACATTGTAATTTGAATTTATGATCACTATGAAATTTCTTTCCAATTGTCAGATAAAGTAGTGTATTTTCTCCTTGTTTTCATATACTGTTCCTCAACTGCCTCTGATAGCATAATTTCTCCTTATTTATTTTTTTAAAATTTTCTTAAAAAGATTATTTTGAGAGAGAACACAGGAGCGGGGGTGGGAAGAGGAAGCAAAGGTAGAGAGAGAATCTCAGGCAGCCTCCATGTGAGTACAGAGCCCTTTGCAGGGCTCAATCCCATGTTTCATGAGATCATGACCTGAGTTGAAACCAACAGTCTGACACTCAACCAACTGAGTCATTCCAACACCCCTTTCCTTGTCTTCATATCCTGCTCTCCAATTGCCTCTGAAATATTCAATAAGAATGTTGAACACAATAGTATCTTAGGAAAAGCAGTTTAAGCTATTGAAAGGCCACGCACAGTTTCAAAACCTTTGTCACATTTTGTCACATTATAAAAGAAATCATATGAATCTCCTTTAAAAAAAATAAACAAGGTAATATTGACATTGGCCTGTTTTTGGACCTCATTTTCCACAAGTAGAGTCATATTAGATTGAAATCAAAGTTTTCACTTCCTTGCTTTCTAGCTGTATGTGTGGGAAATGCAGTTTCCCTTGGTGCTCCAAAAGGCTACCAAGGTAATCCTTATCTCCTTGTATGTGATACAAAGACAAGCCTTAGAGAGTTAAATAGTGGAAATATTATAGACTTAAGTGTGGGATCTTGTAGGATTGGGATTTTAACGTGACATACAGTATTTGAAAAATATCTACTGTATTATTATTTTCCTTTAAAAAAATTGAAATTAAAGTCAGCTATACTTCCATAACGAAAAAAAGAAAATATGCTTTTGTTTTGAATTTGAACTTTTTGGTCCATAAAACAGGCTTACACATGACTCTAATTTTCAAAGCCAAATTAAACATTTACTTACTTGTTTTATGTTGTCTTCCTTGTAACGATACCCTGAAAAACATAGAGTTAAACAATGTATTTTAAACAGTTTCTTTTTTATTTCTGAATTTAAACAGAAAAAATAGGTATTCAGAATGGTTATTTTGACTTTTCAAATACCTGTGTAAGAATATCCAGGCAAGTGTCATTTCAGAGTACTATTAAAAATTCATATTGATTACAGTGACATTTGTTGTTTAGAAGAAAGTAGCATTTTATTTATTTTCTCATATTACAGTCTTACTAGGTGAGGTGGTCATTTCTAATTTTGTTTTTTGAAAACTATTGCTTTTTGGTACTTTGTGCTCTACACAATTATTATTTTGAGAAATAATCATAAACTAATAAATTTTTACACTACTTGAAAAAAATTATGGCATAATACGAATGAAATTTTTCTTGGCTAGAAAGCCAATTTTCATTTTTCAGAGTTTAAAAGATGAGAATAAAAATCTATATTCTAGGGGCACCTGGGTGGCTCAGTCATTAAGCATCTGCCTTTGGCTCAGGTCATGATCCCAGGGTCCTGGGATCTAGCCCAGCGTTGGGCTCTTTGCTCAGCGGGGAGCCTGCTTCTCCCGCTACCATTCCCTCTGCTTGTGTTCCCTCTCTCGCTGTGTTTCTCTCTGTCGAATAAATAAAATCTTAAAAAAAAAAAATTAAAAGAATCTATATTCTAGTACTTTGATTTTGGAAAACTGAGCATTAATTCATAATAGCCTTCGCTGGGTATCATCTGATCTTAAAAGCACAGGCATTTTGGGGGCGCCTGGGTGGCTCAGTGGGTTGAAGCCTCTGCCTTCGGCTCAGGTCATGATCTCAGGGTCCTAGGATGGAGCCCCACATCAGGCTCTCTGCTTGGCAGGGAGCCTGCTTCCCCACCCACCCCCCGCCTGCCTCTCTGCTTACTTGTGATCTCTCTCTGTCTGTGTCAAATAAATAAATAAAATCTTTAAAATAAATAAATAAAAGTATAGGCATTTTGAATATATTATTTTAGAATGGACATCTTAAAATAAAAGTAATGATTGATAGGATTTGTTACAGATATATGTTTATATTTTTTACATCAGTTGGTTAACATTTAAAATGGGATAAATGAACCTAGAGAGAATGGTTTTATTGTTTTTAGGAAACTAAATATTAGTACCATGTATTAATGAAATTTTAAGTTCCAAATCAATTATGAATGCTAAAAATAAGCATAGAAAATTAAAGCAATTTCATCAGAAACAACAAACCAACATTATTAACTGATTATGTGATCTGATGTGGTTAAGTTTGCTGATCTTTAGGCTTAGTTTACTATATCATACCCAACTGAATTGTAACAAAAAGTACCGACAACCTAAGTGTCTATCAAAGGATGAATGGATAAACAAATTGTGGTGTGTGTATGTGTGTGTGTGTGTGTGTGTGTACACACAATAAATGCTATTACTCAGCCATAATAAAGAATGAAATCTTATCATTTGTGACAACATGGATGGACCCCGAGGACACTATCCAAAATGAAATGAGTCAGACAGAGAAAGATAAATACCATACAATCTCTATTATTTGTATGATTTAAAAAAAAAAAAAAAAAAAAAAAAAAGCTTATAGGTACAGAGAATAGATGGGTAGTTGCCAGAAGCAAGGGAAGGGAATGGAAGAAATAGGTTAAAGGGAAAAATAGGTTAAATAAATAAGTAAATAAATAAATTTTAAAAATTAAAAAAAATGATAAAGGCAAGAAAACTAAGAAAGATCCAAACAGAGTAAATAACAAATCTCAGGATTAAATAATCAAATGGAGCTAGAAGTTGAAATAGGATAAGTCCAGGGTTCTTTCCACTAAATAACATTATCTCACTTATTTGATTCTTAGTTCTCTACTTGCCAAGTGGTAATAAAAAGGAGTATTTCCACATTTCAGGATATCATGATAATCCATGTAATTATGAAAAGTCTATGATCCATTAACAAAAACAAAAACAAAAGAAGAAAGAAATGTTCCAAAATTATATGGACTTCTCACCATTTTAATAGCAAATAATGGAGTACTTAGCTCTCGAAGTTTCTTTAAAATTCCTTAAAATTTCATCCTTTTCCTATAATTCAATTTTGTTTAGAAGGTGAAATAACATGAGAAAAGGTTTGTGAAACGTAAGTCCTACTCTTCTCCATTCTGGTACATGCTATGAAGAAGGGAAGGGAAAGTTTCAGTCTATATTATTTTTATTTATTCCTTTATTCATCCATTCATGCATTCATATTTTACAAAACAAATCATACTATAGTCATCTTTACATTGTAAATTTTTTTCACCTTCCATGATCTCATGGACATTTTCTCATGTTGCATTTTCAAGATTACTATGGTGAAGTAACCTTTGCAAACATGATTTCTTTATCACTCTTTGATACTTTATTACATGGATAAACCATCATTTATGTAACAGGGATTAAAAAGTGGTGTTGGGAAAACTGGTTATCCACATACTAAAGAATGAAATTGGACTCTTATCTTACACAATACACAAAATCCAACTCAAAATGGATTAAAGACTTAAATTTAAGAATTGAACCTATAAAACGCCAAGAAAAAAAAAATAAGAGGAAAGCTTCACAACACAGGTCTTGGCAACAATTTCTTGGATATATCAACAAAAGCATAGGCAACAAAAAACAAGCTGAATTACATCAAAATAGAATGTGTTTGCATGGCAAAGGGAGCAATTGACAGAGTGAAAAGGCAATCTATGGACAGGAAAAAATATTTGGAAACTATTATTTTATAAGGGTTTATAATCCAAAATATATAAGGAATTCCTACAAATCAATAATAAAAAACGAACAAGAAAAAAAATCTGATTTTAAAAATGGCAAAAGACTTGAATAGATATTTGGCCACAAAGAACATACAAATGTCCAGTAGGTATATGAAAAAATGCTCAACATCATCAGGGAAATGCAATTTAAAATCACAATAGATATTACTTTACACCTATTAAGATGGCTTTTAGTAAAAGAATTTTAAAAATAAAAGTGTTGGTAAGGATGTGGAGAAACTGGAATGCTGTACTCTGTTGGGAAAGTACAATGTGCAGTCATTATGGGAAACAGTTTAAAGGTTTCACAATTACCATATGATAGAGTAATCTCACTTCTGGGCACTTATGTGAAAGAACAGGAAATAGGATTTTTTTTTTTTTTTAATTCTTCCAATCCATGATCATTGGATACCTTTCTTTTTTTTTTTTCCCCATTTTTTTTTATTAATTTTTATTAACATATAATGTATTATTTGCCCCAGGGTACATGTCTGTGAATCATCAGGCTTACACATTTCATAGCACTTAACAGCAAATACTCTCTCCAATGTCCACAACCCAGCCACCCTATCCCTACCCCCACCCCCCCGCCTCCCAGCCACCCTCAGTTCGTTTTGTGAGTCTAGGAGTTTCTTATGGTTTGTCTCCCTCCCCATCCCTTCCTGTTTCATTTCTCTCCCCCACCCCCCCAAACTTCCTCCTTGCTTCTCAAATTCGTCATATCAGAGA